>JARHVA010000708.1:287500-425000 GCA_037957365.1 Torreya grandis | reverse complement strand
AATATATACAAGAAAAAAGAATACCCCTCCTTTAGAGGAGTGAAAACTAGTGGTGAATGAATGTAGCTCTTAAGATCCTCAAAGACCTCCTAACAACTTAAGTCCTAATTGAAACAAATATCCTTCCTTAATAATTGATGGAATGGTTGACATCAATCAAACAGCTAGGAGATAAAACAATGAATAGACTATAATTTTCCTTGCAAACTACGAAGCGACTTAAGATTGGATGGGGGTGGAATTTATGAAATGGCGTTGATTTTAGTAGGATCAAACTCTATTCCTCGAATAGAGACAAATACTCCAAAAATGTATTTCTTAGAACTTAGACAGATATGAAATTGGATTAATTGATTGAAAATTATCTTTAGTTCCAATAAATGGTCCTTTCATAATTTTGATTTACCAAAGTGATCATCTACATAATCCTCAACAATTTTATGGATGATATCATAAAAGATGTATGTCATGTCTCTTTAATAGGTGGCTTCTGCATTCTTTAGGTTGAAAGGCATAAATCGATAGAAGAAAGTCCCCTAGGGAATAATAAATGAAGTCTTGTGTTGGTCTTATAGTGTGATAAAGATCTGATTGTATTTGAAGAAACCATCCATAAGTGATAATATTTTGTGACTAGTTGTTAAATCCACTAATTGGTTAATATTAGGGAGAGGTAAATAATCTTTAGGACAAGTGAGGTTTAGGTCACAAAAATTAGTACAGAGATGTAGTCCTCCTATAGGATTAGTGATAAGGATGATATTATAAATCCACTGAGGGTGTAACAACCCCTCAAGTTCTACTTAAGAAAATGTAGTAGTTTTTATTAAAACAAATAATTTAACAATCACTTCATGGAATTAAACAATACAACATAACTAGGAATAATAGTACTTCTAATTCAAATATTTCTCACAATATTGATCTTATACAATTCCAAGGAAAGAATTTACAATAGGACACAACTATGGCTGGTCTCATAATACAACACTCATTGTTCAAGTATATCAAACACATAATATAATTACATTCATTCATGCATATATCCTAATATAATAAATAGATAACAATTTCTTTGGAGCTCAAGTCGATCCAACCCATATATCATTGATAATCATAAATGTCATTCTAGGTAGTACTGCAATGGGAAGGGAGAACATCGTTCATGCATTTTTCCACTCCAACCACAAAGAAACAATCCCCCATATAATTTCCTATTAGAGAGTGGCCCTTCTTTCATGGATAGGTAGATAAAATGGTGTGAGAATCTAATGATTTGTGCTAGTACCCTGTGTGCTTGTAAGATTTACTACTACTACTACATGACATGTATCATAAAGAAAATACATTTTAAACATGATATCACACAACATGCAAATCAAACATATGAAATAACAATGTACATCTAACATTACTTTTGATAAAGTTTTTAGATAATATGATCACTAGATTAATCAATTTCATCACACACCATTTGATTGGACTATATATTGGTGGTGCTAACTAGGCTAGTGGAATTCATCTCACTACCTATTAACATCATCAATAAGGTCTCTAAAAATAAACATATATAACATAGTATATGTTTCCAAGATTCATACAAATGTTTTTCCTATATTAGGTATAGAACAATATTGTATATTCATTTATTTTACTAGTGCATAATGAATCTTTGACACAACAACAACATTCTTGATAAAGATACATTTGCAAACAAGATCATAATCTAAAATATGTGAAACTTGATTTGTAAAATTATATGTAACTGAATACAATCATGGATAGGACATACCATTCAGGTATGTATTTTAAAAAAACATAGATTATTTAAATGCTACTCATAGCATACTACTAAATTAATAATCCTACTTGTCCTTAAACATAACAAGGTTTATATCACCAAATATATAGAAAGACAAAAAATCTTAAACCATGATCTAAATGAATACTTATACACATAAAAATACATTCTTATATATATATATATATATATATATATATATATATATATATATATATGATCTTTTTACATATTTAGTAAAATGTAATTTATACTCATCTTAACCAAATAATTTTCCATTTTATATAACTCAGTAAAAGATTGTTAAATATATGTAATGTAAATGTACCCCTACCATCTCATAAAATATAAATTAGTATATGTTTATTTTTATAAACCATATTGATGATGTTAATAGGTAGTGAGATCGATTCCATTAGCCTAGGTAGCACCACCAATAGATAGTCTGATCAAAAGTTGTGTGATGAAATTAATCGATCTAGTGATTATATATTATCTAAAAACTTTGGACAAAGTAATGTTAGATGTACATTATCATTTCATATGTTTGATTTTCATGCTATGTGATATCATGTTTGAAATGTATTTTTCATTAAGATACACATCATGTAGTAGTAGTAGTAGTAGTAAATTTTACAAGCACACAGGGTACTAATATGTCGCAATAGATTCTCGCACCATTTTATCTATCTATCCATGAAGGGAGGGTCATTCCCTCATAGGTAATTCTACGGGGGATTTTTTTTTTGTGGTTGGAGTGAAAAAATACTTGGATGATGCTCTCGTTCCCCACTACAATACTACCTAGAGATGATATTTGTGATTATCTATGATACATGGGTTAGATCAACTCGAGCTCGAGAGAGCTTGGTATCTGTTTAATGTATTAGGTTGTATGTATGAAGGAATGTAATTATATTATGTTTTTTATATACTTGAAAAATGAGTATTGTATTTTGAGACTAGTTGTAGCTGTGTCTTATTGTAAATTATTTCCTTAAAATTGTATAAGATTAATACTATGAGCAGTATTTGAATTAGAAGTACTTTTATTCCTAGTTATGATCTAGATATGTTGTATTGTTTAATTCTATTATTCAAATGTTTAAAAAAATTAAAAAAATTGTTTTTTCTTAAGTATAACTTGAGCGATTGTATCATAGGGTAATTGATAGGATGGATAAAGTTAATGGATAAGAGATGTTGCAACTCCTACTTGACTAAGAGTGCAACATGAGGGTGCATCTTTCAAATTTTTTTCTTTACAAGATTAACATCAAGGAAAGTGACAATATTATGAATAATAATAGCAGTGTCAATACCAGGCACATCCTCATAGGACCAAGCAAATGCTACACTATGATTTGTTGGAAAGGTATCAAAATCTTGGTGCCTCAAAGGATTTAAACATCTACTGATCTTAACTATTCATGAATTTTCAAGAGATCCTATGTTAATGTCAATAGTAGATTTATTTAAGAGACTAGAGGTTTCAAATGGAATAAAATTACATAGATGGGAGTTCTCCATGCCTAAAGGAGTTAAGACCGACTCATCATCTTGACACTGAAGAACAAGGATGGAAAGATAATCTTGCCCTATCATGTTTAGGTAGGCTAGAGGAATGGTTCTAACATCCACATCATTATTATAGATGAGAAGTTTTGTAGTGATGGCATTGACTAAAAAAAAGTTTGGGGTAATAGGCACAACATCATCTATCAAAGAAGGGGTGTTGGGTGGTGAGGATGATGTGTCATCCTTGAGGATAGGAAGAAGAGTAATATCTAGGGTAGTTTTGGTATTTTTAATAAACGTTGAGGCCATGTTTTTTGTGGGTTTTCCTAAAATATCCTAATGTAACCTTATGTGGGCCTTATTCATAGCATCCCATACCAGAACTTTCCAAGAACACCATTGTAGGTATGTTTTTGAAAAAGTGAGGTTTATCAAGGAATGAAAATTTTGAGGTAAATGGTTTAGCATGGGTTTATTTAGAAAGTCCAAAATATTGTTGATCTATTCCTAAATCAAATGGGTGAGGAAAAAATATAGACTAAGGGGAATAATCTCTCCTAAATTAGGATAATATGTATGTTGTTTATTTGGACATCCATTTTCTTGGGGAGTGGTGAGACTATTGAGTGTTAATAATTGATATTCTCTAATTAATAATTGCTTAAAAGTAGAGTCAACAGACTCCTTGCTAATCTTAAATGTAGGTATTATCGTACTAGATGATTCCTCATTGGAGGATGATGGCGTAGTGTTTTATAAGGGGATTAAAATGTCATTTTGTTGAAAAATGAGGTTGTAAGTTTTAAATGGATGGGAATCGACTCAGGCATTATGTATTTTTCCTTCATGTTCAAACCTAATACATCAGTGCAAGGTAGAGGGGATACAACACATATCACATATCAAGGGATGTCTTAATAGGATGTTGTATTGAAACTCCCCTTATATTATGTAAAATAGATCAGATAGAATACATATGCCTACTTAAATTTGAAGAACTACCATTCATATTGTAGGTGTGACAATATCGTTGAATGCTCGTAGAACAGTGGGGGATTGGGCTACAATGGTTTTAGGTAGTTGTAGGGTAGTTTTTTGTAAGGCGATTAAAATGTCATTTGGTTTATAAGTGAGGTTGGAAGTTTTAAATGGATAGGGATCAACCGAGACATTGTGTATTTTTCCTTTGTGTTTAAACTTAATACATTGATGCAAGGTAGAGGGGATATAACACATAACACATATCCAAGCATGTCCTAATAGGATGTTGTATTGAAACTCCCCTTTTATTATGTAAAATAGTTTAGATAGAATATATACACCTACTTGAATGTGAAGGACTACCATTCCTATTGTAGGTGCAATAGTATCATTAAATGCTCCTATAATAGTGGGGGATTGGAATATAATGGTTTTAGGTAGTTGTAGTTGTTTAAACACATGGGGAGAGCTAATATTTATACTCACACCACTATTAATCATTACTCTCTTGATTCAAGTCTAATTAATTTGGGTAGTGATAAATAATGGGGATCTTGGTCATTAGGATATAATGGTGATATCTCTGAAACATGGAATGTTATGGATAATGGTTTTTAAAGTGACATAATGAAAGCTGATAGAGGTTGGGATTCATCATCTTGTATCTCAATGGCTCGTAAAGCTTCTATCATAGCCTCATGATGTTGTGGAGAATTTTGGACAAGTTCATATAAAGACATCTTGACTATGAGCTAATGAAGCTTTATTTAGAATAGATATATATATATAAATTCTAAAGCATTATTATTTTGTGATTTCCTTAAAATATAAATTTTAGGCTTTGAAGTGGGAACCATATAACTATTTGTGGTAGGAGTTGGGGATTTTACAATAGTTACTTTGGTTTTATCATGATTGTGGGTTTATGACCTTGGGCCTGTGATCATGTTGTTATGTGGATTATATCTATCTACAAAAAAGGGAGATTTGTTATGTCTTCAAACTCATCTATATCTAAGAGGGGTTGATGTTGGGTATTTTTAGGGGTTTTAACATGTTCTGACATAGTGGATAATATACTAGTTCCTGAGGTGGTTGTCACCCTAGTAGTTCGACTATAGGGATGGTCATGATCTAATTGTTCCATTAAAATATCAGCTTTCTCTAATAACTTCTGAACCATAACTTTTATCACATTACAAATTTTAGTATTATGCCTTGTTATTTGATTGCATACACATTTCTTATTCTCTTGATACCATATTGGTTTTTAGATATAAGGATTAATGGGTTTCATAGGTGGTATAGTGATAAGGGAGGTTTGGAGTAGTTGATCAAGGATATTGGTATAAGACTCCTTTGACAAATCCAAACTAGGATTCTCAATCTTTTGAGACACTGATAGGAAAGTTTTATTTGACCTTGATCCGTAATCTTTGGAATGGGTTGCTTGAATATTTCCTACAGTATCTACTTTATGTTTGGGATAAGCTCTCACACCTAAACCTTGCCGATATTAAGGGTTAAAAGGATTATATATTATCACGATCATGGTGGGTTTATCCCTTCGTGATGAAACATGCTCTTTGGTAGAAGATTCTATAATAGTGTATTTTAGTTTCATCAAAGGATGGGGTCTTAATATAGATGATTTTATTCAAATTGGTGGTAATGACACCTTCCCTTTTTGAATTTGATTGAGGGTAGTGGGGGTATCCTTTTTAGGGAGCTCAATCCTAATAGGAGGTTGTTGTAAGTATTTTTCTTGTGGTACCCCAAAGTTTTCATTTTAGATACTTATACCTTTTCCCTTGATTTCTATAAGTTTTATCTTTTCCTAAGCCATAAGGGGAACTTTTCTTGAGCTAATTTGAGGTAACGTGATAGTTTATTCAGGGGGTAATAAGCTAGTGGGGATGGGTATGCTAGATGCAAGTATTGAGATGACACATTGAATGTCATGCATATCTTACATAATGTCTAAGAAAAAGCCTTTTCTTAGATAGTCTTTTCCTCTTTTATTTTTAGTTAATCATCCTATATGTCCTTAACAGTTATTTCCTTAAGTGGATTCCAAATAATGAGATCCAGAAAGTTTGAGTGGGTTTTTGGGATGGCTTTTCTTAATTTAAATAATTCAAAGGTATCTCCTATAAGGAGATCTAGGACAAAATTTTTACTAATTTCCTTTTTCAAATTTTGATCATCTCTTGTATTGATCACATGAGTTGCATGGTCTAAAGTGGTTCTTAAATTATCCTATACAAACTTAGACATAAAAGCATGGTTAGGGAATGGTTATCTGAAAATGTTTATAGACTGATTAGGGGGCACATTTGGATTATCTAGTTGTAACTCCCCTTGATCAATAGGGTTTTTTACTAGACCCTTAAAATAATGACACCTACTAACATCATGACGTATTACATGGTGATAGTTGTAGAAATCATTTTCCTTAAACCAAGTATGCTTAGGGCAAGAATCATTAAGAGGTATCACCATACGAATTTTGATGAGAGATGCCTTTCATATTTTATCCAATATAGATACATATGAATCTCCTAAAGGTGTATATTGTTGTGAAGGGAAATGTGTTAAGGGTTGTTTGGATTGTGCTTGAGAGGTAGAAGGCTTAGATTGGCCTTTTTATTATGGTGGTGCTAGTTTTACAACTATCACATTAGTTGATACTTTGATCTTATTATTTTTGGTCCCTTTAGAGTGATCAAGTTTGAAGTTTTTACTATGCAACTTTACTTTCCCTTCTTCCAAATCTCTAATTTCTAGTTTGCGAGCCATCGAAAAGGCTTCACTAAAGGTTTTTAAATATTTCAACCATAATGTAGATGAGATATGTTTATCAAATGATCTCATGAATAACTCAATGATTTCAGGTTGCAGAAGCAAAAATGTGAGTTGGTTTATGAGACTCCTATATCTATCTATGAAATATGCTACAAATTCATCATCAAATTGTTTGATGGCATAAAGGTCAATGATAGTGAATTTTCTAGCAATGTTAATAAAAAAAGTGTTAAAAGAAGATTTGAGCTAGCTATCCAAAAGAGAGAAGGGAATGATGAGGAATTAAACTATATCAATCTAAGGTAGGTCTAGATAGTGACATGGGAAATGTCCTAAGGAGAAGGGAATCATCATGAGCTATAAGATAGAAAGCATGACTGCATGCTCAAAGGTGTTGTTGAGGATCTTCCTTGCTCTAAAATTTGGTAAATTTTAGAATCTCCCACTGTGGAGGATAAGGTCTAATAGGGACCACTAGATTAATAGGGTCATTATAGATGTATTCATAAGTGAGCATATTTTCATTCCCAGAGGTCTAAGCTTCCAAGTTGATCATCTTATTCATAAGGATATTCATAAGGTTTGGTTGGGTATTGTATTGAGGGATATCCCCAAAGGCATTGTGTTGTGTGTGTTGATAAGTAGTAAAGAGAGTGGAAAAGGGATAATATAAAGGATAACTAATGGAGGTGGTCATGATCAATTGAGATGCCACCACATACTATGGGGCTTGCAAGGGTATACAAGTAGACCCAAGAGCTTGCAAAGGAACTATGTATTAGGTAGTCAATGGGATATCTTTCTAAGCAAGTTAAATTACAAAAATTTATTGTAAAGGTTGATTTTGGGGATTCAAAGGAACATTAGTTTGGATGGGTAAAAGGGTTGTTAGGATTGAGATAACTAAGTTTTTAAGTGTCATGGTAATAGGCTGAGGTATGGTCACATTCTGAGTTTGGGTACTAGTTAGGGATGGACCACTAGACATTACCAGAGGTAGATTTCCTATAGGTTATATAGTGTTTGTGTTAGAACTCATTAGGGAGGATTGTTATGGGAGGACACCATAGTTATGATAAACCCTTCACCTTCTTCCAAAGTCATGCCAAAAATATACATGAAATCTTATGTATAATGGGAGAGTGGGATACGTATATCTTGAGAGCTAAAGTAATAGTTAAGTGTTATTGGATTGCTATCCAATATGGTGGCAAATTCATGATCTCCCTAAGTATAACACTAGGGAATACCTTCACCTATGGATTCAAGGGAAGTAGGAGGACTAAGATAATTATCCATGGATGAGGAAGAAGAAAGTGGTTTGATTTGCTTTAGCAACTACTTTCATGTCAAAACCATGTGATGATGAAATAAAAAATGAGGAATATAAGAAAAGAAGCACACAATTGTCTTTTTTATTATCTCATATTTAGTGAAAAAGAAAGGCACACATGCTTAACATGTAATTATAAAGATTTTACTTTTTAGGAGAAAAGGTTACTAAAGGTCCTTAGAATTGGAAATCTAAAGATGGTTTTCGGTTTGTTTAGGCTCAAAAATATCTCTATAATAGAATTGATACACGGCCATATATTGGGGTCTACCCCCTCACTTCACACACCATAGCAATAAGGGTGTCGGGTGCTTAGCTAGTATATATTGAATAACCAGGGTTTATGCTCAGTCAATAAACTAAATTGGTTTTCTCCTTGGTGATGAAATCCAAGTAGGATAGCTAGAATGAAGGTTAACGCTAGGTGATGAAATCCCAATTGTTTCCCTTATGTCAATGTTTGATGGATTTATTATGTATGTGGTTTGGTATGTGTGTGAAAGAATTGATAGCTATGATAATTTAACCCACTTAGATTATTCTATATGAATTACCTAAACAAGAAAAATGGATTTAATTATTTGTATCCTTTAGAAAGGAAAAGCAAACAATTTTGGATTTTATTTTGAATGAAAACAATAATCAAGATAAAAAGAGAGAAAGATGGATAAATTCACAATGAATTAAAATAATAAAAATGAGACCTTGTGGGTCCCATCGGGCATGCCAAAATGTTATAGTAGTTTTTTAGTTTTTCTCTTAATAAAATTAACTTAATAGAAAGTTGAGTGGAAAGTAGGGTTTATGTAGGATACCTATAGATTAGAAGATGTTGCACACCGCTTTGAATCCAATGACTATGAGAGATTATTTTTGGCTGGGAAGAATAACCTAAACATAAATTAAAAACTTGGACAAAATGGATAAATAGATAATTGGGTGAGCTACCTAGTCAGAAAATAGTACTAAAACATTGTGAGCTTCCTCAAGTGGATGTCAGCTCATTTGTTTACCCAATAAAGTGGATAAACAACATATGAAATTATAATAGATAAAATCTATGATAAGAATGATAATTAATATTGAATCCTCATTTAAACTATCAATGTAAGAAAATTATTCATCCCAATAGGCTTTAGCAACATCTATGTCTTCTTGTATAACATCAAATTAGTTAGAAGTGGCTTCAACTTAGGGAGAGCAAATAATGGCACATAGTGCTAATTTAAAGGATATGTCACTCTAATCAGAAAATAAGGGTTGGAATACTATGGGAAGATCTATAATACTGATTACATCATGTACTATGCCTAGTAGATTCATCTGCATACAAAGGCCATATTTAAATGACAAAAAATAAGTAAGGATTGCAAACAAGGATCTAAATTTAAGGTCTTCTTGTATAACATAAAATTAGTTAGAAGTGGCTTCAACTGAGGGAGAGAAAATAATGGCACATAGTGTTAATTTGAAGGCTATGTCACTTTGATCAGCAAATAAGGGTTGGGATACTATTGGAAGATCTATAATATCGATTACATCATGTACTATGCCTAGTAGAATCATCTACATACAAAGGCCATACTTAAATGACAAAAAATAGTAAGGATTGTAAATAAGGATCTAAAATTTAGGTCTTGCACTCTAATTATTAAAAATAATGGATCAATGTTGATCCTGATAGGATTGATGCTAATTATAAGGATCAATACCGATTCTAAGGAATGGTACCGATTCATAATGAATCGGTGTTGATTCTCTCTATGATTAAGTTTTTTAAAATAGAGAATATATTGGATGATAAAAACTAAAATATGAATAATGAGGGATATGGATAATGCCCTAAGGATTAAATACATAGGTAACATCAAAAATGATTGATAGAAATGAAATAAACAAAATGATTACTTACCTTCAATTCATTTCCAAATAGAATGAAATTCTCCTCATGGATGTAGGCATCCTTTAGGCTCATGATGATGGATGTGGATTGAATGCAATAAAATTTTAGTAGAGTGTCATTACGGACATCTTTAATTCTCTAAGGAATCTAACAATAATTTGACATTAAGAGAATCTAGGTCTAGAAGCCAAAGGTTGGTTAAATATTTATGGATAGATGTCGATGTAGAAAATCGACATCAATTGAGGGGGAATCAATGCCGATTCACCCAAATTGACATATTTGTTCCAACCACAGGTAAAATTAGCTTTGATGAGTATGAAGTTGTTGGTAACAATGTTATATGGGGTTAAAATGGTTATGGGGTATATTCTCTAGGTTATTAATGGATTTAAGAGGCTAGGAAGGGTAGAAAGGTAATATTAAAAACAAGTTACCAAGTTATGAATGGTAAATATACTAAACCTTAGGATAAGAATTATTTAGGATAATAAATAAAAATAAGGACCTACGACACCTAATTAATCATAATAGGGTATAAAATTATAGCATCGACATAATCCTTCATAAATCTTAGGCCATCAAACCTGAAACTAATGTTAAGAACTTTGAGCTAGGACCCTTACCCAACTACTATGATATTATTGGATCTTCATGCAAAGGTTTCACATGCCAATGAGCATAAAACAATCCTTCTCAAGTCTGTAATGCTTCATTATAGCACTTAAAAGACCTAAAATTCACTTTTCATGATTTATCCTTATGACTTTGACATCAAAATTGGTTAACATACTGGACACAACCTCTCACACCTCTGGTAAATCTCACATTAGCTCTAGCACCTTGGAAACTAAGTGTGACCCCTCATTAAGCCACACTAGGTCTCTTTGCATACTAGGCCTAAACCTATAAGCCAAACTTAGACTTTGAATAAATCTTGAAACCTCTTGCACTACTCTCAAAACCTCATAATCATGTCATATAACTTCATACCATGCTCACACACTACCA
Organism: Torreya grandis; assembly: GCA_037957365.1. NCBI lineage: Eukaryota > Viridiplantae > Streptophyta > Pinopsida > Cupressales > Taxaceae > Torreya > Torreya grandis. Next base: position 413,648 of record JARHVA010000708.1, on the reverse strand, counting down.
ACATTCTTCTCTTAAGCCTCAAACTGATCACCTCATCATGCTATCAAGCCTATGCCTTCTCACTAGGTCTCTTCATGTAATGACTAAGCCTCAAAACTAATCTTAGAACTCTTATGAAGGATTCTTTGCCTCATTATAATTATTACACAACTTCATAGACTATCTATTGCATGTACTAACACAATTCACCAAGTACCACTATGCTTCATGCATACATCTTCTCATAGGGCTAGACTAGGCTTCACAAGACACCTAGTACTTAAAGACTTGAAATCAAACAAGCTAACTCTCAATGATATCAACCAATAACATTATTCAAATAGAGTTATCTGAATACAAAATTACTCTCAATAGGCTCATGAGCTTAACACACCACAACATTATGCAAAGACCTTATGCAGAACTTAAGGACTTACTAGACCATGCTTAAGCCATCATGATCACTTACCATGTATATTCTCAAGACCAACTTTGGGACATTAATGATTTTAAATTACCTTTGACATCAATGATAACATCAATGCCTCAACACAACAATAGAAACATAACTCAACAATTTCCCCCTCTGTCATTGATAGCAAACACTCAACCAGAACTGATCGATCTCACCTCCCTAAGCTAGATCTTCTTAAAACTAACATTTCTCAAAAACTATAACTTTATCCCCCTTTGACATTAATGACAAAGGGTCATCTCTAACAACTATTTGATCACTAGACCTAGAATAATTGAAAACACATCTTTTCTCTTCAAACAAGATCATTCTCTCTTTTTGACAAAAAATAAACACAGATAAATACTCCCCCTAAGCTCATGCATACCTCAACATCTTCTTCTTAAAAAATTGATATGAATCCCCTTTGACCTCATATTTTTTGCACTTCTATCCTAATATTGGAGTTAAATCACCTTCTTATTAGGTCCCCCTAAGCACTTGATTATCTTTGTGACTATTAGGAGCAGGAATCACACTTAATTCCTATTTCAAATGCATAAAAGTATCCTTTGGAAGAGGCTTAGTTAAGATATCTTCAATATGATCCTTGGTAGACACAAACACAAACTCAATCTTAAAACTTTATTCACTTAGAGGTTCTCTCAATAAATGATATTTTATAGGATTGTGCTTAGTCTTTGAATGCATCATAGGATTCTTTGAAACACTTATAGCACTAGTATTGTCACAAAGAATGGGACTAGGTCTATCAAACTCCATATTGTATTCCCTTAAGGTTTATCTCATCCACATCACCTAAGTGAAACATGAAGCTAATAAATGTACTTAGCCTCACAATCAGATAATGCCACTGATGGTTGCTTCTTGCTTGTCCATGAAACTAGGCATTCACCTAAGAAGAAGGCTCCTCTACTATTGATGGTTGCTTCTTGCTTGTCTATGAATTTCCTTAGGATTTTCTTGAAATATTCTAATTATACCTACTACTTGTATGATGTCAAGTCTAACGGTATTAATATACAACAAACTCCCAATCATTGATCTATATTTTGTCTGATTGAATCTTGAAGATTCATCCCCCTTGTTTAGCTTACATCCTATAACCATAAGTGTACTCATATCCTTTGATGAAACAAAACCCTTCATGTATTTTTGATGATTGTCTTCATACTTGAATACTTATACATAGGTCTTTATTCTACTAGCATTGTCACTCCTTGATAGATTATTGACTTTTGGAAACTAACATTCCTTGATCTCCTTTTGGTGCTTTTTAAAGCCAAGACATGTCTTATCATGAGAGGACCTTTGACTATTCAAAATATTGTTAAACTTTCTAGAACTCTCCTCAAATTTTTGATATGTCTTTATCTTGAATATATCTTGCTCTATTTATTCCTCTAAAGACTTCACTTCCATTCTAAGTTGGGTGCATTCTTACATATGATTCTTCTATTTTGAATAACATTTACAATATATTTCAATGATTATGTATAGATCTTCATTGTAATCATAATAAACACTTTCAGTATCACAATCCATACATGTTATTCAAATATCTTCCTTAGGCTGTTAGACCTACACAAGGAACCTACTCTAATACCAATTTTTGGAAGCACAACCACTGAGGGTGTGGGGGTGAATCAGTGTACAAACTTTTCTTTAAACTCCACTTATCATTTATTAACCATTCAAACTAATATAGAGATATAAAAATGTATAACATAAGACATGAACACAAGAGCTACATGGGAAATCCTCATGGTGAATAAAACCCACTAATACATATATTGGACTACAATCCTATAAGTAATGAAATAAGATTTAGTGAGGCACCAAACCCACAAGGGGTAGCAACCCCTCACCAGTCAAGCACCAACTCAACTAGTCCTTTAGTAAGCACCAAATTGTAAGGAGGCACCAACCCCCTAGGTGACTTAGTACAAACTCAGCCATCTGTAACATCTGATCACCTTTGGATACCTTTTTATTACTCAAATAATGATTATAACCTTATTTTTCTATTCACACTCTTTTATCCCTCTCAAACAGCCTTTTAAGCTTCCTCGCTCAATATGCCTCTTACTAGGCTTATTAGGTAAAATCATGCTTTCATCACCTAAAAAAACACTATTATACCTTTATGACATATTCATTACATTATTTATATGGTCTATAATACGTATTACTCCTAACAACCTTCTATTCCATTTGCTTCAAAATCCAATCTATCAAGTAGTCCAAATAGGCCTATTAGGCCTTGTTCTTATACAAACCACTAGATCAATCACACTCTTAGTCGAAAAAGACACTAATTCATTAGTTTTAATTAAAAATTATGTATTTGGACATGTTACACATATTAATCAATCAAAATAATATCATCATTAGGTCTAAAAAAGTCACTTAGACCTCTTTCTTCTTTTACGCCTACTAAAGACCTAATTACAATTAGGTCTATCCATTCCATAGAATAACTTGAACCTCTATGGCCCAAATATCCCTTACCAAATAAATAAAATATTTGAAACACTTATCTAGAAAACTCAACTAACCTCTTCTATGCTCAATAAGTCATAAATCCTTTTCTCACACCTTGAAAGCACTATTAGGCCTCAAAGACCTATTAGGCCTAATTACCCCAAAAATAGTGTCTTAAAAAATGAAGCACAAATAACCTATAGAAACAAATTATAGGAATAATACACATATGTATGGAAATTTCATGATCTAATGGTCATCAAAAATTCCATTAAATATTTTATATCAAGATCCAAAAACTCAGCTTGATGTCTCGTTAAGGGCTTCTTGGTTTTCCTTATGATTTTGAATTTTTTATATATTAAAATATCTAAATTTATAATTTTAATTTACATTATTCTACCATCTAAAAACACTTAAAATTAAAATTTGTTAAAAATATAAAAATAATATTTTATTTAACTTATTTTTTAATAATACATGTATTTAATTTATTATTAAAATAAAAATAAAAATACAAATATATCTTGAATGATTAAATATTCTTGAATTTGAAATTAAAACTGACCCTTCAAACTTGATCACCACAACCGACTCACTCCATTTGTGTATAATCCATGTGGAAAATGACACCAAATGTGGTCATAAATGCGTACATTAGACATCTTCTATCAGGCTCGAAAGACCAAGGAACAACAATCTTACTAGCACACAGAAAACTACATGAATGCTCCAAAACACAATCCTAATGAATGTTGTATTCAAATTCTATAAGGACACTTCAAAGACATATCATTCGCATGCATAGTTCCTATGTGACCTCTATAAAATCCTCCAAAAGATAAATCACAAGTTATAGTGTCAAATATTGGTCCTGTAGATGAATATCACAAACTTACCTAAGCATTGCCTTATCTACATAAGAGAGGTCAACTTATGAGAAACTTTCTCAACATATCCTCTAATAATATAAAAACCTTAACAACCTGATGTGTGATATAGGTATTGAAAAAAAAACCGATGAAATTGGATCCATCCCTAATCCATGGTAATACATTCTTAATCTCATTCCCATTTCTACCTTTTCACTATCTTTCTCACTAGGCCTTTTTAGTGATAAGTCAACTTACATAACTGGTTTAGCATATTTAAATTATTTAACTTGATTAAAAAACCACCATGGTCATAAGATATAAGTCTCAATATTTAACCTCCATCCACTTTTATGCTTTTACCTGGTTAACCCTGCTTTCTACATCAAAATTCTGAGAGACAAGGTTTTTCTTATAGGGACCACTCATTCATCTATCAGACCAATGCCATCTAGAGGTACCTAAGGGAGTATCTACATGATATAATCAACAAAATAGGTCATATAATTCATTCTAATCCATTTCTAACAAGATATTTCATATTAGGTCTTTATTAGGGTTTGAGGAGGGTTTAGACTTCCTTCTATTCTTAACAATCTATTATAGTAGTTTTTTTAATTTTTCTCTTAATAAACTTAACTTAATAAAAACTTGAGTGGAAATTAGGGTTTATGTAGAATACCTATAGATTAGAAGATGTTGTGCACTGCTTTGAATCTAGTGATTGTGAGAGCTTATTTTTGGCTAGGAAAAATAACTTATATACAAATAAATAACTTGTACAAAATGGATTAATAGATAATTGGTGAGTTGTTTGTTCAGAAACCAATCCCAAGAAGTTGTGAACTTCCTCAAGTGGATGTCATCTCACTTGTTTATGCAATCAAGTGGATAAATAATATATGAAATTATAATAGATAAAAGATATGATAATAATGATAATTAAGATTCAATCCTCATTTAAGCTATCAATGTAAGCAAAGTATTTATCTCAATAGACAATAGAAATATTTATGTCTTCTTGTATAACATCAAATTGGTCAGAAGTGGCTTCAATTAAGGGAGAGAAAATAATGGCACATAGTGATAATTCAAAGGTTATGTTTTTATGATCAACAAATAGGGGTTGGGATACTATGGGAAGATCTGTAATACTGATTACATCATTTAATATGTCTAGTAGAGTCATCTACATATAAAGGCCATAGTTAAAATGACAAAAAATTAGTAAGGATTAAATATGAGGATATAAAATTAAGGTATTAGGATTTGATTATTGAAAATATTGGATTGATGTCGATCTTGATAAAATCAATGTCGATTCTAAGGATCGGTGTTGATTCAGAGGATAGGTGTTGATTCTAAATGAATCAGTGTCAACTCTCTCTATGACTGAGTTTAATAAAAATAGAGAATAGATTGGATGACAAGAGCTAAAATATGAATAATGAAGGATATGGATAATTTCCTAAGGATTAAATACATAGGTAATAAAAAAATGATTGATAGAAATAAAAGAAATAAAATGATTACTTACCTTCAATCTGTTTGAAAATAGAATGAAATTTTCCTCACAAAGGTAGGCAGTCTTTCAAGCTCATGATGATGGGTGTAGATTAAATGTAGTTAAATTCTAGAAGAGTGTGATTAAGGATGTATTTAATTCTCTAAGGAATCTGATAGCAATTCAAGGTTCAGAGTTTTTGGGTCCAAAAGTTAAAGTTTGGTTGAATATTTATGGATCAATGCTATGTTAAGCACGAAATATACTGAGAGAGGGGGGTGAATCAGTATATTATATATCTTATAAATCTTTCCTTTAACCAATATTCCCCTTAATCAAACATTCAAGATATGCAATAAAACACAAACAATAAACATCACACAAGACAGAGAGAGACACCAGGTATAACGTGGAAACCCAATGTGGGAAAAACCATAGAGAATCAATCTCAAATATATTCATGAGAACAACCCCATAGGAGCACCATACCCCTTTTCCAAGTACAAACCTCAGCTACAATTCATGAGCACCACCCCATAAGAGCTTTGAACCCATTTGCTGAGCACCAACCTAGTTGCTATTCGTGAGCACCAACCCACAGGAACACCAACCCCTTTGCCGAGCACCAACCTAGCAACAATTCATTAGCACCAACCCATAGGAGCACCAACCCCTTTGTGTATACCACACACCTATCTCTCAATGTTGTTATCTCAACAAATGATAGATCAATACAACATCTCCTTCCTCTCTCTCACTTTTGCTCTTCTAAGCTAGATATAACGAATACAAGTCATCTCTCAAAATTGCTCTTCTAATCTAGATATAACAATATCAAATCAACCTCTCTCTTCCACATTACAAATGGCTACTCAAGCCTTTATTTATAGCTTTCCAAATGACCTTTGGCCTTCCCCATTTGTGACCTTTCATTCCTCATGGAAAATGGCACCAATCTTGGATGACCCTTCATATCCAAGCATTTGAAAATTCATGTGGTGGCCCTTCATGACCAAAAACATCTTTCCCACTTTTATCCTTATGTTTGGTGACTTTTTGTATTCCTTTAAGTGTCCCTTCATGAGAAATTCACCCTTTCCTCTTTTGTCTTCACTTGGTGACTCTTGGTATTCCTCAAGATGACTCTTCATGGGAAAACGTGTCCCACCATTCTTTTGTCTTTATCCCGTGACTCTTCATCTTCTCCATGGGCCCTTATTTTGTCTCATATGCAACCAAAAATATATTCATTAATATTAAATAAATATTAACTCATATTAGCCAAGATAAATAACATTAAATGCAATGGGGTCTTTATCACCAATAATACTAAACCTTTGACATCAATGACAATATTTCCAACAATCTCCCCCTTTGTCATTGATGGCAACCTCAATCTTGAAACTGCCACATCCTATCACCTGCACATACCATCATCTAAAAACATACAGTAACTCCCCCTTACTATAGAAATCTGTATCTATTCCTTGTACCTATTATTCTCCCCCTTTGACATCAATGGCAAAGGGCCTACCAAGAGCTAACACTTAGCTCCCCCTCATTTGATGCAGAACATCAATGGCAGGAAGTAATAGAAATTACTCCCAACTCCTCTCATCGATCTTTGAATGTATCCTTTGATCATGCCTTTGAGAAGATATCTGACAAAACATATACATTTTTCCCTGTCCTTTGAGCATCTACAATCAACTCATTTGAATCTTTTCTTCTAATCTCACAACCTTCAACATGAAACCTTAATGTGTATCCTTGATCACAAATTTTACTAACACTCAACAGATTATGCTTAAGACCTTTTACATATAAAACATTTTTAGTCTTAGTCCTACCATAATCCAAACTCAAAGTACCTTTTCCAGCTATCCTGGCAGTTGTTTTATCTCTGAACCTCACTGTACCACCATTAACCTTCTTTGGAGAAATGAACTTACTTTTATCTCCTATCATATGCCTCAAACATCTGGTATCAATTAACCATGGCTGATCTTTACCTCCCACATGTAGAGCTATCTACACCATCATAGAATCTTCATGTTGTTTTTGCTGCCATGTACATGTCTGAACCTTCTTCCTGATGAATGGATCTTTGACACTCTAATTATTTTTCTTGATGAATGGAGCTTTGAATGTCTGATCCTTCTTGACTGACTCAAACACGCTTCTGTAATACTGAGCTATGTGTCTGTAGTTGTTGCACTTGTAGCATACTATGGTCTCTTCATCAAAGCTTGATAGAGGAGCAAAAGAGTTGTGGCTTCTGCTTGACTCTACTTGACTTTCCTTCTCCTTATTTCTGAAATTGTTAGCTCTTTTTCTACATTCTACTTTCTTGTGACCATATCCATTACAATAAAAACAATAGCCATAAAAATAAGACCTGTCTGTATATCTCTAACTTGATTGCCTTTTGTAGCTTTATTCTTTCTAGCCTTCTCTGTTTGGAATGTCCTCTGTATTCTTCACTTCTCCCCTTTCTGTTTCCTCGTGTCAGAACTTTAGCATAGCTCTTTTTCTTTTCAAATCAAATACCTGTTTTATCTGAATATGCTTTTTGACTTTCTAATATCTTATTCAACATGTTAGTGCTATCTTCAAATTTTGAATCACTGACTGCTTTATCACTGATTACTTTCTTAATATCTTCTTTTAAAGAGGCAATTTCAACAACATACCTTTCACAATCTTTTCTTGCTATTTCCAACTATGTTGTGAGATCTTCTTCATTCTTCTTGGCTTCTTCAAAGTGTGCTTGTAGATCTTCAATCATTTCCTTTGACTCTTGTTCACTTTTCTCAATCTGGCACTTTAACCTTTGATTCTTCTTCTGAACAGCTTCTAACTCTTCTAGGGAACAATTGAGTTCTCCTTCCATATCTACTTCAGCTTCCTTCTCTTCTTCTTCTTGATAATCATCATGTATGGCCATGAATAGAATCTCTTCTTCTTTTGAATCACTAACTCCACTATCTTCGCCTGAGCTAGGATCTTTAAAATATAGGCTCTTCTTCTCGAATCCCTTCTTAGATTTGCCTTTGAAATTCTTCTTGTATGTAGGCTTTCCTTCTTCATCATCTTTAACCTTATCTAGGCATCTAGCTGAAAAATGTCCAATCTTCCCACAATTAAAACATTTAAAAAGTAATTTTCCTTGATATTTACTTGTTTCTCTTTTTGGCCTACAAATGAAAAGTGCTTCATTGTCATCTTCATCATCACTGGAACTATCACTTGATTCTTGAATCTTAGCTTTCTCCTTCTTTGATGTCTTGAAAGTCGCTTCTCTCTTTGAGGGTTTATCTTATTCTGTCCACATCTCATATGCCATGAGAATACGATGAAGCTCATCCATCTTTAGCTTGGCTAAATTTTTCATCCCCTTGATTGCCAAAACCTTTGCATCATATCTCATTGGTAGAGATCTCAAAACCTTTTGCACCACTGTTGACTCTTCCAATGTTTCTCCAAGAAATTGAATCTGATTAACTATCTGATCAACTCGCAAGAGATAACTTGCTATATCTTCTTCTTCTTCCATCTTCAAAATTTCAAACTGCCCTCTGAAAGTCTATAACTTAGCTCGCTAAACCTTTCCATCACCTTTGTAAATATTCTCAAGTTTTACCCAAGTTTCATGAGCAAATTTAAATTACATAACTTTAACAAATTTAGATTCACATAAACCAATAAAATAGCATTTAAAGCTTTAGCATTACATTCACTTGCCTTCTTTTCTGCTAGAGTAATTATAGATGTCTGTGGCTCTTCATATTCCTCCACCACTGATTTCCATATGTTGAATCCAAGGGCCATCAAATAAACCTTCATTCTCATGCTCCAAAAAGCATAATTCATCCCATCAAACAAAGGTGCCTTATTTGTAGAAAATCCTTCCTGAGACCCAGCCATTGTGCTTTCCTGATCTACCTTCAAGCTGTAAAACTTTTCAAAAAGGAACCTGCTCTGATACCAATTGTTAAGCATGAAATATATTGAGAGGGGGGTGAGTCAGTATATTATATATCTTATAAATCTTTCCTTTAACCAATATTTCACTTAATCAAACATTCAAGATATGTAATAAAACTCAAACAATAAACATCACACAAGACAGAGAGAGACACCAGATATAACGTGGAAACCCAATGTGGGAAAAACCATGGAGAATCAATCTCAAATATATTCATGAGAACAACCCCATAGGAGCACCATACCCCTTTGCCAAGTATAAACCTCAGCTATAATTCATGAGCACCACCCCACATGGGCTTCAAACCCCTTTAACAAGCACCAACCCAGCTGCTATTCGTGAGCACCAACCCACAGGAGCACCAACCCCTTTGCCGAGCACCAACCCACAGGAGCACCAACCCCTTTGTGTATACCACACACCTATCTCTCAATGTTGCTATCTCAACAAATGATAGATCAATACAACATCTCCTTCCTCTCTCTCACTTTTGCTCTTCTAAGCTAGATATAACAAATACAAATCATCTCTCAGAATTGCTCTTCTAAGCTAGATATTACAATATCAAATCAACCTCTCTCTTCCACATTACAAATGGCTACTCAAGACTTTATTTATAGCTTTCCAAATGACCTTTGGCCTTCCCCCTTTGTGACCTTTCATTCCTCATGGAAAATGGCACCAATCTTGGATGACCCTTCATATCCAAGCATTTGAAAAGTTATGTGGTGGCCCTTCATGACCAAAAACATCTTTCCCACTTTTGTTCTTATCTTTGGTGACTTTTCATATTCCTTTAAGTGTCCCTTCATGAGAAATTTGCCCTTTACTCTTTTGTATTCACTTGGTGACTCTTGGTATTCCCCAAAATGACTCTTCATGGGAAAATGCATCCCATCCTTCTTTTGTCTTTATCCCATGACTCTTTGTCTTCTCCATGGGCCCTTATTTTGTCTCATATGCAACCAAAAATATATTCGTTAATATTAAATAAATATTATCTCATATTAGCCAAGATAAATAACATTAAATGGAATGGGGCCTTTATCACCAATAATACTAAACCTTTGACATCAATGACAATATTTCCAACATGTTAATCTGTAGAATCAACACCGATCAAGGGAGAATCAGCACCAATTCACCCAAATTGGTATATTTGTTCAAACCATGAGTAAAATTAGATTTGATGAGCATGATTTTTTTGGTGACAAGGTTATACAGGGGTAAAGTGGTTATGGGGTAGATTTTCTAGGTTATTAATGGATTTAGGAGGTTAGTGAGGGTAGAAAGGTAATAGTAAAGGCAAGTTACCAAGTTATGAGTGGTAAATATACTAAACCTTAGGATATGAATTATTTAGGATAATAAATAAAAACAAGGACCTATGACACCTAATTAATTGTAATAGGGTATAAAATTATAATGTCTACATTTTCCCTTTTTTATGAAGCAATATAGAATACATGTTGTGAGATAAAAACCATGAGAGGTGTACTACCCCAAGTTTATACTTGCTCAAACTAGGAACTAGCATATAATAATGAGTGGGTGACAGGTTAGAAAAAATTAATAATGGATGGGATAGGTAGACAACAAATGAGCTTTAATAAACACATATGCATTGCATGAAGTACATGTTTTTCATGGATATGATACAAGGTAATATAGGTAGAGATGCCCCGAGGTAAATATCGTAATAAAATACCAAAACTATGAATAGGTGAGCTTAAATGAAGGAAGAAAAAGAGAACAAGTGATAGGATTTGGTTGACTGAAGCATCTGATGTGATACACATTGTAGGCATTACCTATAGTCAATTATTCTCAAGAGAAACTACACTCTTGGGACCCACTGAGGGGAGATACCCAAAAGAGTACATGCCTTACGTAAGTTAAAGGACCAATAGGGAGTCAAAATATTTAAACATAAAATGGTATAGAATAAAAAATAAGGTACATGTGGAAAGATACCAGGAAAAAGCTAAAGAATGGGTTTAGATGCATGAAAAGTTAAAAATAATGCAAAAAGAGGGAAAATTGACACCAATCTAAAATGAATCAGTCCTGATCCACCAAATTGATATTGATCCAAAATAGATCAGCAATAATTTGAAGTTGGGTATATAAGTGAGTTTGATGTGAAAGGGTCTCATTTGTTGTTTATGAAAAATGAAATGACACTAAAGAGCTCAAATGATGATTTTGTGACAAATTGAGATGTAGGCTAACAAGAGTGCATTGAGGTGATGATGATGCTCACAAGATGAGTTAGGTGTATTATTTTATTATTATTTTTTTTAATTTAAAAAATTTTGAATTTTCTTGGCATTTTGGAAGTAGATAGGTTGTATAACTAGGCTAGGATGTTGATAGGCAATCGACATTGATTCTCAAGTGAATCAGTGATGATTCACTAGGAATTGAAACCATTTCATTGAAAAAACACTAATTTTTATATAATGGCATCGATCCTTAAGGGATCAGTGATGATTCACAAAAAATTGTGAAGGGCTTAGATTAGACTCTAGGGTTAGAGGTAGTTAGAGTTTTTAGGAGAGTTTAGGCTTCTAAGGGATGCTGGTTATAGGTATGGGGTCTATTACAAATGTGGGATTGAGTGCCACCTCTAATGGAGTGACTACAGGTGTAGTTAGGTGATGATGACTGGGCCCATCTAGAGGACATAGATCTGGGAGGAGTGCATCACTATAGATTTATCTATCAAGATACAATCTTGTTGGTTATATTGTTGTAACACTAGGATCTTATGACTAGGATCTTTTAGATCTTGACTGGAGAGATGACCATTACAAAGGAGGATATCTACCAGAATCTGAGATTTTGGTGCAGGTAGCACATGTAATACTTGTGGACAAGTAGGGATGAGGGGAAATATTGACACATTTATACAAGGATATGGAAGGTATCAATTTTTTTACAAGTGGATTTGCATTTAAGCTACTATATGTAGTTATGGGGAGAGGTCTAATCTCCATGATGTTGTTGGCCATATCTAGTTATGCACTCCTAGATTCAGGGGGGGAACATTTTTGTGGATATTGACTAGTGTAGTTGCATATATGCTAGAGCACTGCACATTGTTTTCCTAGGTATCCACTTTGATAGAATAGATTTATAAGGAGCTCTAGGTATGGAGGACCTAAAGGAGTTATAATTTATATGTTATTGTGATTTTATAGTGTTGGGATTATGAGCACATTAAAATATTAGTAGGACACTAAGTATAATGTGGCCTTCTTATGATGGAAGGTGAATTTATCTCAATTCTTTAGAGATGGTGTTACCTAGGACTTGTATTACTATCAAGGGGTCCTAAAGGGTTTGAGAGATGTAAACATTATCTAAAATCCTTACCTAAGATTTATTGTATGGCTCAGGGTGGAGGTAGAGCTTATAAGTGTATGGAGGGAGAGGTGGACGTCAGGGAGGAGGATAGAGCACTTAGATTACCTCCACTATGGATGAGTGTGATAGTATTTTGGGTTAGCATAAGACATCCCATGGGCCCCACATGCTTACAAGAAATATGAGATAGAGCGGGGGCTCCTAATAGTAGTCACTAGATGTTTCCTTACAGAGGAAGAGTTGAGCCAACATGGCTTGATGTGGAGGATGCAAGGTGTACTCACACAAATACAACATGGTGGATAGGATAGTGGGTAGTGTGGAAAGATCAGGTGGTGAAGCCATGCTAGGAGGGAGGGGAGAAGGAGATGGAGGAGGTTGAAGAGAATGGAGAGGGAGAGGAGGCGATGGGAGAGGAGGAGGTGATGGGAGAGGAGGGAATCATAGGAGGCGATGGAGTTATAAGAGAGGATGTAGGGGATGTAGGGGAGTAAGTAGAGGTAGAAGAGGATATTATAAACATATCTACACTTATCATAAAGAGGAATACATTGACATTTTAGTGTATCACTTTATGGGGATATCTAGTTGGAGCATAGGGAGCCTTGGTTGTACTGCAGGGAGAGAGAGATGTACTATAGGGTAGGTTAGATATTCTACAGGCTGATTTTGATGTTTTATAGTTGAGGCATGATCTATAAGTAGTGTCTTAAGACTGATATAGTGGGGAAAGGGATAACCTTAGTATGGGGGAAAGGGAGCCCTCAATATACATAGTTGGAGAGTGATCAGGGCCAAACATAGATAATCTAGGACCATGAGCATATAGAGATATAGGAAATTAGTGGTAGAAATGTGCTACTATGATCAGATTATACTAGATCTACATCTAGAGATCCCATGTTATGCATCCCATGTAGCTATATAGGGTAAGTGATCCAAGTGTACTCATATAGGATTTGTGAGCACAGGCAACGTATCTCATAGGAGGGATCAGAGGAGAGATAGGTGGGGAGATGTGATTGGAGATGGGGATAGATCACTAAGGAGCATACACTTGAGCCAGATTCAGTTCATGGAGTAGACTCCCAGATGTATCATATTGTATTATATTTTGTTGGTTGAGAGCCACATTCATTGTATATTATTTGTATCGGCCAGAGAGATACATTCATTTGTATATATATGATGTACACTTATTCATTCATTCACATGTATGGACTCAGATTATGATTGTGAGTTATGTGTTTTATGGATTATTTTTATGAGTTGGTTAAGGATGTTATGGATTACATTATGATTTGTTTATGGAGTAAAAATTATGAGTTGGTTATGGATGTTACATGTATTAGATTATGATTTGCTTATGGATTTATGTTATGGATTACATGTGTTTTACTTATGGATTTAAGATTATGGTATGGATTACATGTGTTTTTATTATCAATTTTATGGATGTTGTTGTGGATTAGATTATGGATTCGATCATGATTATAGATTATGACATGTTATATATTTTTATAGATGTTATGGATTATGATGGATGTTGATTAGATCATGGAGTATGTTTTGGATGCTTATGGATTTTAGATTATGTTATGGATTAGATTATGAGTTTCTTATTGATTTTATATTATGTTACCATGGATTAGATTAGATATTTGATCATGATTATAGATTATGGATCATGTTATATATTCTTATGGGACATGTTTATTAGGGATATGGATTAGATCATGGATTATGTTTATTATGGATTTTAATTTTGATTATGTTTTTTTGAGATTTATGCATTATGACCAATGTTTATAGATTATTTTTATTGTTATTATGGAAGTTATTTAGTTTATGGATTATGGACAAGAACTTCATTTATATATTTTATGTTTGTGTGATTATGGAAAAAAAAGCTTATGATTAATGGATTCTAGATTATGTCATCATGGATTTGATTTTATATATATATATATATATATATATATATATATATATATATATATATATATATATATTAGAATAAGATGTTCTTTGATATATGAAAATTTTAATTATCATAGATTTAATGTAAAAATGGTTTATTTCTCTTATTGGCTCATACCATGACTCAAAAAAACCACTTGATATGAATGCATGTATGCGCATTACTAACTGATTTTTAATAAAGAAATTATCAACCTTAGGTCAACCAAGTTTAGGATCTTATTAGTTTGTGATGTAAATTTATAGGTATTTTTGTTGATAGGAATTGAATTATTTTTTAGAAGAAAATGATTTCATCTTATATACCAAAAACTAAGGTCAACCCTATAATACTTTTATGCCAATCCACTTAGACTAATCAATACAGGAAGTATACTAATTTAAAGAAAGTTGATCAATGTGTGAAGCTTACTTGGGATGTTTTATGTATGATAGCCATCCTTCAAGGGAGTGGTCTATATTTTAAGACATGTCTTTTGAAACAACTGTCCTTCAAGGGAGCAATCTGTACTTTTGACACTTTATGCATTTTTGTAGATTTTGTAGAGTTTATAGTTATCCTTTGAAGGATTAGGATATTATTTTTGATTTTTTTGTAGATGATTTTATTTTATTTTCGTGTGATCACATTATTATTGTCTGTTTATGGATTGGATTTGAGGCATTTTAGAATAATTTCCCAAAGCTTTGATAGAAAAGAAAAAAAAACTCTCATTTTTAATGTGAAATAATGATAGGGTTTTTAAGGAATAACGATTTGGAGCTCCTTTTGATTTATAGGTGGAGCTTTACCAAAATAGTGTATGCTATGAATACATCAAGGGTATTTATATTCAAGGTTAAAAATGGGTAATGCTTCCATATAACCACATGTCTCTATGCATCACTATTTGGTATAAGAATAATAGGGATATGGTTTTATTGCCTTAAACCAAAAGAAATGAAACTAGGTAGATCAAAGTGATTAAGAATTCCTAACAATAGAAAACACACTTGCAATGCATTAAGAGGTTCTCATTCTAATTTCCCATCAATAGAAGCTAAATGATATGCCCCTGATCCGTATTTATGGGTGATAATGTATGGTCCAAGCCAATTTGGAGAAAATTTTCCTCTTTTGCTTTTTTCCATATTAGTGACATGTTGAATTTATTCTAAGACAAGGTCACCAATATTAAATTAATGTTCTTTTAGATGATTATTTTAGGTGCACTTTATTCATTCCTTATATACATGTAGATGGTCAAGGGTGGCTGCTTGACACTTGTATGAGATTTCAAGCTAGGTTAATCTTTCCTGACAAAAATCACCCTAAAAAATGATATCTTTAAGGAACACATGAAGGGAATGAATCTAGACTTTAAGAAGTAAAACTTCAGTACCATAGACTAGGGGAAAAGGAGTCGCACATGTAGGGGTATGAATACTACTTTGATAGGCCCATAGGGTAAATGGGATATGAAGATGCTAGTTCTTTTCTACTTGATTAACAAATTTGGTTAGGATTTTGACAATATTTTTATTGGATGCCTTGACTTATCCATTAGATTGAGGATAGAAACATGAAGATAAGCTTAGATTCATGCTAATAGAATCAAATAGATCTTGAACCTTTTTATTTTTAAAATATTTTCCATTGTCTATGATTATCTTATGAGGAATGCCAAAGCGATAAAATAATGTGCTAACTAATAAATTTAATAATTTTATCCACTTTAGTCATGATAAGGGGGATAGCCTCTACCCACTTAGTAAAATGATTAGTGGAGGTATGATAAATCCATGATGCTAGGAAAATTTAGGATTGATCTGACCTATAAGATCGATCCCCCAGTGGGAAAAAGGCCACAAGTCTTGTGTGACTTTTAATGATTTACTAGTGGCACGGGATAGGTTAGCACATTGTTAAAATTATATGTACTTATTAACATATTCACAACAATAATGATTTATAGTGGGCCAATAATAACTAATCATAAAATTCTCTTAGTGATGGTATGACCACTAAAATTTCTACCACATGAGCCATCATGGGCTTATTTAATAGCGAGAGTAACCTCATGATTCTAGAAACAATGAAGAAAGATACCATCAAAACCATGCTTATAGAGAACACCCCCTAGTATAATGAAATGTGTGATGTACTACTGGAAAGCTCACCTCGCATTCTTGGATAGATCTAGAGGGAAAATGCCTTTTAATAGATGATCAAATATCTATGCATACCATAGATCTAATGGATTTTAAAACACACTATGGATGGAAGGTTAATCTGGTAAAATAAGCTTGATTAATGCTATGGATGAGGATTAAAAACTTATATTCCTGATATGATGATAGGATAAATGAGGCCAAATAGGACATGGTATCTTCAAACTTTTTGGTTGATCAGGGAGTGGCTTGAATGGCATAATGTTTAAAAGTAACTAGTAACTGGTCAGTCAAGGTACTTTATTTCTAAATGGTATCATTATTGCATTGATATATGCCCTTAATATGATTAACCACAATCTAGGAATCACCAAAGATATTCAGTGTCTTAATACCCAAGGCTAAAGAAGTTTGGAGATCAATGATCAAAGTCTCATATTATGTCATATTATTAGTATAATTGAAGTCAATTTATAAGTATAGAGGTATATGTGTTTGCTTAAAAGGGATTAGGATAACTCTAACACCCCCACCATACTCTAATTTGGATCCATCAAAGAAAAGAGTCATTTGATATCATGGATCTGTTTGAGACATGGAAGCTATGGATTTGTTTGGAAATTCGTAGTTAACACTTTGGTTATTGGTAAGAGGTACCTCAGCAAGATGATTAGTAATAATTTAACCTTTAACTAGTTTATGATGAATAAACTCAAGAACAAATTCCACCAAAATCATAAGCCATTTGGCCATTCACTAATCCAGGTAAGGCTTCAAGTGCATGAAATTTAAATAATCGATGCTAGTGACCACATAAGTTTTATGAGTGAGCAAATAATGACAAATTTTGGAGGCTAAAAATACAAAAGCCATCCATAACATTTATATGTGTGAATTATATAGTAAACTACCTACTCTTTATGTTGCTCATGATGATGGGAAACCATAGCTCCAAAAGCATGATTTGTATCAAAGATATACAAGAAAAAAGGATACCCCCCCTTTAGAGGAGTGAAAACTAGTGGTGAATGAAGGTAGCTCTTAAGATCCTCAAAGACCTCCTAACAACTTAAGTCCTAATTGAAACAAATATCCTTCCTTAATAATTGATGGAATGGTTGACATTAATCAAATTGCTAGGAGATAAAACAATGAATAGACTATAATTTTCCTTGCAAACTACGAAGCCACTTAAGATTGGATGGGGGTGGAATTTATAAAATGGCTTTGATTTTATTAAGATCAAACTCTATTCCTCGAATAGAGACAATAAATCCCAAAATTTTACCTGTCAATACTCCAAAAATGTATTTCTTAGAACTTAGATAGTTATGAAATTAGATTAAGTGATTGAAAATTATCTTTAGTACCAATAAATGGTCCTCTCATAATTTTTATTTACCAAATAGATCATCTACATAATCCTCAACACTTTTATGGATGATATCATAAAATATGTATGTCATGTCTCTTTAATAGGTGGCTCCTGCATTCTTTAGGCTGAAAGGCATAAATTGATAGAAGAAAGTCCCCTAGGGAATAATAAATGAAGTCTTATGTTGGTCTTATAGTGTGATAAAGATCTGCTTGTATTTGAAGAAACCATCCATAAGTGATAATATTTTGTGACTAGTTGTTAAATCCACTAATTGGTCAATATTAGGGAGAGGTAAATAATCTTTAGGACAAGTGAGGTTTAGGTCACAAAAATTAGTACAGAGATGTAGTCCTCTTATAGGATTAGTGATAAGGATGATATTATAAATCCACTGAGGGTGTAACAACCCCACAAGTTTTACTTAAGAAAATTCAGTAGTTTTAAAAAAAAAAAAAAAATTAACAATCATCTCATGGAATTAAACAATACAACATAACTAAGAATAATAATCTTCTAATTCAAATATTTCTCACAATATTGATCTTATACAATTCCAAGGAAAGAATTTACAATAGGACACAACTATGGCTGGTCTCACAATACAACACTCATTTTTCAAGTATATCAAATACATAATATAATTACATTCATTCATGCATATATCCTAATTTAATAAATAAATACCAATTTATTTGGAGCTCAAGTTGATCCAACCCACGTATCATTGATAATCACAAATGTCATCTCTAGGTAGTACTACAATGGGGAGGGAGAACATCATTCAAGCATTTTCCCACTCCAACCACAAAGAAACAATCCCCCATATAATTTCCTATCAGAGAGTGGCCCTTCTTTCATGGATAGGTAGATAAAATGGTATGAGAATCTAATGATCTGTGTTAGTACCCTGTGTGCTTGTAATATTTACTACTACTACATGACATGTATCATAAAGAAGATAGGTTTTAAACATGATATCTTACAACATGAAAATAAAACATATGAAATAACAATGTACATCTAACATTACTTTTGCCAAAGTTTTTAGATAATATATGATCATTAGATCAGTCAATTTCATCACACACCATTTGATTGGACTATATATTGGTGGTGCTACCTATGCTAGTGGAATTCATCTCACTACCTATTAACATCATCAATAAGGTTTCTAAAAATAAACATATATAACATAGTATATGTTTCCAAGATTCATACAAATGTTTTTCCTATACTAGGTATAGAACAATATTGTATTTTCATTTATTTTACCAGTGCATAATGAATCTTTGACACAACAATAACATTTTTGATAAAGATGCATTTGCAAACAAGATCATAATCTAAAATCTGTGAAACTTGATTTATAAAATTATATGTAACCGAATACAATCATGGATAGGACATACCATTCAGGTATGTATTTTACAAAATCATAGATTATTTAAATGCTACTCATAGCATACTACTAAATTAATAATCCTACTTGTCCTTAAACATAACAAGGTTTATATCACCAGAGATATAGAAAGACAAATAATCTTAAACCATGATATAAATGAATACTTATACACATAAAAATACATTCTTATATATATATATATATATATATATATATATATATATATATACATACATATATATATATATATATATACATATATATATACATACATATATATATATATATATACATATATATGTATATGAATATATATATATATATACATATATATATATATACATATATATATATATACATATATATATATATATACATATATATATATATATACATATATATATATATATACATATATATATATACATATACATATATATATATATTCATATACATATATATACATATACATATATACATATACATATATATATACATATATATATATATATACATATATATATATATATATATATATATATATACATATATATATATATATATATATATATACATATATATATACATATATATATATATATATACAAGTAAATGATGATCTTTTTACATATTTAGTAAAATGTAATTTATACTCATCTTAACCAAATAATTTTCCATCTCATAAAATATACGTAATGTAATGTAAATGTACCCCTACCATCTCATAAAATATAAATTAGTATATGTTTATTTTTATAAGCCATATTGATGATGTTAATAGGTAGTGAGATGGATTCCACTAGCCTAGGTAGCACCACCAATAGACAGTCTGATCAAAAGTTGTGTGATGAAATTAATCGATCTAGTGATTATATATTATCTAAAAACTTTGGACAAAGTAATGTTAGATGTATATTATCATTTCATATGTTTGATTTTCATGTTATGTGATATCATGTTTGAAATGTATTTTTCATTAAGATACACGTCATGTAGTAGTAGTAGTAGTAGTAAATTTTACAAGCACACAGGGTACTAATATGTCTCAATAGATTCTCGCACCATTTTATCTACCTATCCATGAAGGGAGGGTCATTCCCTCATAGGTAATTCTACGGGGGATTTTTGTTTTGTGGTTGGAGTGAAAAAATACTTGGATGATGCTCTCCTTCCCCACTACAATACTACCTGGAGATGATATTTGTGATTATCAGTGATACATGGGTTAGATCAACTCGAGCTCGAGAGAGCTTGGTATCTGTTTAATGTATTAGGTTGTATGTATGAAGGAATCTAATTATATTATGTTTTTTATATACTTGAAAAGTGAGTATTGTATTTTGAGACTAGTTGTAGCTGTGTCTTATTGTAAATTATTTCCTTAAAATTGTATAAGGTTAATACTATGAGCAGTATTTGAATTAGAAGTACTTTTATTCCTAGTAATGATCTAGATATGTTGTATTGTTTAATTCTATTATTCAAATGTTTAAAAAAATTAAAAAAATTGTTTTTTCTTAAGTACAACTTGAGCGATTGTATCATAGGGTAATTGATAGGATGGATAAAGTTAATGGATAAGAGATGTTGCAACTCCTACTTGACTAAGAGCGCAACATGAGGGTGCATCTTTCGAATTTTTTTCTTTACAAGATTAACATCAAGGAAAGTGACAATATTATGAATAATAATAGCAGTGTCAATACCAGGCACATCCTCATAGGACCAAGCAAATGCTACACTATGATTTGTTGGAAAGGTATCAAAATCTTGGTGCTTCAAAGGATTTAAACATCTACTGATCTTAACTATTCATGAATTTTCAAGAGATCCTATGTTAATGTCAATAGTAGATTTATTTAAGAGACTAGAGGTTTCAAATGGAATAAAATTACATAGATGGGAGTTCTCCATGCCTAAAGGAGTTAAGACCGACTCATCATCTTGACACTGAAGAACAAGGATGGAAAGATAATATTGCCCTATCATGTTTAGGTAGGCTAGAGGAATGGTTCTAACATCCACATCATTATTATAGATGAGAAGTTCTGTAGTGATGGCATTGACTAAAAAAAAGTTTGGGGTAATAGGCACAACATCATCTATCAAAGAAGGGGTGTTGGGTGGTGAGGATGATGTGTCATCCTTGAGGATAGGAAGAAGAGTAATATCTAGGGTAGTTTTGGTATTTTTAATAAAAGTTGAGGCCATGTTTTTTGTGGGTTTTCCTAAAATATCCTAATGTAACCTTATGTGGGCCTTATTCATAGCATCCCATACCAGAACTTTCCAAGAACACCATTGTAGGTATGTTTTTGAAAAAGTGAGGTTTATCAAGGAATGAAAATTTTGAGGTAAATGGTTTAGCATGGGTTTATTTAGAAAGTCCAAAATATTGTTGATCTATTCCTAAATCAAATGGGTGAGGAAAAAATATAGACTAAGGGGAATAATCTCTCCTAAATTAGGATAATATGTATGTTGTTTATTTGGACATCCATTTTCTTGGGGAGTGGTGAGACTATTGAGTGTTAATAATTGATATTCTCTAATTAATAATTGCTTAAAAGTAGAGTCAACAGACTCCTTGCTAATCTTAAATGTAGGTATTATCGTACTAGATGATTCCTCATTGGAGGATGATGGCGTAGTGTTTTATAAGGGGATTAAAATGTCATTTTGTTGAAAAATGAGGTTGTAAGTTTTAAATGGATGGGAATCGACTCAGGCATTATGTATTTTTCCTTCATGTTCAAACCTAATACATCAGTGCAAGGTAGAGGGGATACAACACATATCACATATCAAGGGATGTCTTAATAGGATGTTGTATTGAAACTCCCCTTATATTATGTAAAATAGATCAGATAGAATACATATGCCTACTTAAATCTGAAGAACTACCATTCATATTGTAGGTGTGACAATATCGTTGAATGCTCGTAGAACAGTGGGGGATTGGGCTACAATGGTTTTAGGTAGTTGTAGGGTAGTTTTTTGTAAGGCGATTAAAATGTCATTTGGTTGAAAAGTGAGGTTGCAAGTTTTAAATGGATAGGGATCAACCGAGACATTGTGTATTTTTCCTTCATGTTTAAACTTAATACATCGATGCAAGGTAGAGGGGATACAACACATAACACATATCCAAGCATGTCCTAATAGGATGTTGTATTGAAACTCCCCTTTTATTATGTAAAATAGTTTAGATAGAATATATACACCTACTTGAATGTGAAGGACTACCATTCCTATTGTAGGTGCAATAGTATCATTAAATGCTCCTATAATAGTGGGGGATTGGGATATAATGGTTTTAGGTAGTTGTAGTTGTTTAAACACATGGGAAGAGATAATATTTATACTCACACCATTATTAATCATTACTCTCTTGATTCAAGTCTAATTAATTTGGGTAGTGATAAATAATGGGGATCTTGGTCATTAGGATATAATGGTGATATCTATTAAACATGGAATGTTATGGATAATGGTTTTTAAAGTGACATAATGAAAGCTGATAGAGGTTGGGATTCATCATCTTGTATCTCAATGGCTCGTAAAGGTTCTATCATAGCCTCATGATGTTGTGGAGAATTTTGGACAAGTTCGTATAAAGACATCTTGACTATGAGCTAATGAAGCTTATTTAGTATAGATATATGTATAAATTCTAAAGCATTATTATTTTGTGATTTCCTTAAAATATAAATTTTAGGCTTTGAAGTGGGAACCATAGAACTATTTGTGGTAGGATTTGGGGATTTTACAATAGTTACTTTGGTTTTATCATGATTGTGGGTTTATGACCTTGGGCCTGGGATCACGTTGTTATGTGGATTGTATCTATCTAAAACAAAGGGAGATTTGTTATGTCTTAAAACTCATCTATATCTAAGAGGGGTTGATGTTGGGTATTTTTAGGGGTTATAGCACGTTTTGACATAGTGGATAATATACTAGTTCCTGAGGTGGTTGTCACTCTAGTAGTTTGACTATAGGGATGGTCATGATCTAATTGTTCCATTAAAATATCATCTTTCTCTAATAAGTTTTGAACCATAACTTTTATCACATTAAAAATTTTAGTATTATGCCTTGTTATTTGATGGCATACACATTTCATATTTTCTTGATACCATATTGGTTTTTAGATATAAGGATTAATGGGTTTCATAGGTGGTATAGTGATAAGGGAGGTTTGGAGTAGTTGATCAAGGATATTGGTATAAGACTCCTTTGACAAATCCAAACCAGGATTCTCAATCTTTTGAGACACTGATAGGAAAGTTTTATTTAACCTTGATCCCTAACCTTTGGAATGGGTTGCTTGAATATTTCCTACAGTATCTACTTTATGTTTGGGATAAGCTCTCACACCTAAACCTTGCCGATATTAAGGGTTAAAAGGATTATATATTAGCATGATCATGGTGGGTTTATCCCTTCATGATGACACATGCTCTTTGGTAGAAGATTCTATAATAGTGTATTTTAGTTTCATCAAAGGATGGGGTCTTAATATAGATGCTTTTATTCAAATTGGTGGTAATGACACCTTCCCTTTTTGAATCTGATTAAGGGTAGTGGGGGTATCCTTTTTAGGGAGCTTAAACCTAATAGGAGGTTGTTGTAAGTATTTTTATTTTGGTACCCCAAGGTTTTCATTTTAGATACTTATACCTTTTCCCTTGATTTCTATAAGTTTTATCTTTTCCTAAGCCATAAGGGGAACTTTTCTTGAGCTAATTTGAGGTAACGTGATAGTTTATTTAGGGGGTAATAAGCTAGTGGGGATGGGTATGCTAGATGCAAGTATTGAGATGACACATTGAATGTCATGCATATCTTATGGAATGTCTAAGAAAGCCTTTTCTTAGATAGTCTTTTCCTCTTTTATTTTTAGTTAATCATCATAAATGTCCTTAACAATTATTTCCTTAGGTGGAACCCAAATAATGAGATCTAGAAAGTTTGAGTGGGTTTTTGGGATGGCTTTTCTTAATTTAAATAATTCAAAGGTATCTCCTATAAGGAAATCTAGGACAAAATTATTACTAATTTCCTTTGTCAAATTTTGATCATCGATTGTATTGATCACGTGAGTCACATGGTCTAAAGTGGTTCTTGAATTATCCTATACAAACATAGACATAGAAGCATGGTTAGGGAATGGTTATCTAAAAATGTCTATAGACTTATTAGGGGGCACATTTGGATTATCTAGTTATAACTCCCCTTGATCAATAAGGTTTTTTACTAGACCCTTAAAATAATGACACCTACTAACATCATGACCTATTACATGGTGATAGTTGTAGACATCATTTTCCTTAAACCAAGTAGGCTTAGGGCAAGAATCATTAAGAGGTATCACCATATGAGATTTGCTGAGAGATGCCTTTCATATTTTATCCAATATAGATACATAT
Organism: Torreya grandis; assembly: GCA_037957365.1. Taxonomy (NCBI): domain Eukaryota; kingdom Viridiplantae; phylum Streptophyta; class Pinopsida; order Cupressales; family Taxaceae; genus Torreya; species Torreya grandis. The sequence goes on along the minus strand of JARHVA010000708.1, from coordinate 388,634 downwards.
GAATCTCCTAAAGGTGTATATTGTTTTGAAGGGAAATGTGTTAGGGGTTGTTTGGATTGTGCTTGAGAGGTATAAGGCTTAGATTGGCCTTTTTATTATGGTGGTGCTAATTTTACAACTATCACATTAGCTGATACTTTTATCTTATTATTGTTGGTCCCTTTAGAGTGATCAAATTTGAAGTTTTTACTATGCAACTTTAATTTCCCTTCTTCCAAATCTCTAATTTCTAGTTTGCAAGCCATCAAAAAGGCTTCACTAAAGGTTTTAATATATTTCAACCATAATGTAGATGAGATATGTTTATCACATGATCTCATGAATAACTCAATGAGTTCAGGTTGTAGAAGGAAAAATGTGAGTTGGTTTATGAGACTCCTGTATCTATCTATGAAATATGCTACAAATTCATCATCAAATTGTTTGATTGCATAAAGGTCAATGATAGTCACTTTTCTAGCAATGTTAATAAAAAAGTGTTAAAAAAAGATTTGAGCTAGCTATCCAAAAGAGAGAAGGGAATGATGAGGAATTAAACTATATCAACCTAGGGTAGATCTAGATAGTGACATGGGAAATGTCCTAAGGAGAAGGGAATCGTCATGAGCTATAAGATAGAAAGCATGACTAAATGCCTAAAGGTGTTGTTGAGGATCTTCCTTGTTCTAAAAATTGGTAAATTTTAGAAGCTCTGACTGTGGAGGATAAGGTCTAATAGGGACCACTAGATTAATAGGTTCATTATAGATCTATTCATAAGTGAGCATATTTTTATTCCCAGAGGTATAAGCTTCCAAGTTGATCATCTTATTCATAAGGATATTCATAAGGTTTGATTGGGTATTGTATTGAGGGATATCCCCCAAGGCATTGTGTTGTGTGTGTTGATAAGTAGTAAAGAGAGTGGAAAAGGGATAATATAAAGGATAACCAATGGAGGTGGTCATGATCAATTGAGATGCCACCACATACTATGGGGCTTGTAAGGGTATATAAGTAAACCCAAGAGCTTGCAAAGGAACTATGTATTAGGTAGTCAATGGGATATCTTTTTGAGCAAGTTGAATTATAAAAATTTATTGTAAAGGTTGATTTTGGGGATTCAAAGGAATGTTAGTTTGGAGGGGTAAAAGGGTTGTTAGGATTGAGATAACTAAGTTTTGAAGTGTCATGGTAATAGGCTGAGGTATGGTCACATTCTGAGTTTGGGTGCTAGTTAGGGATGGACCACTAGACATTACCAGAGGTAGATTTCCTATAGGTTATATAGTGTTTGTGTTAGAACTCAATAGGGAGGATTGTTATGGGAGGACACCATAGCTATGATAAACCCTTCACCTTCTTCCAAAGTAATGCCAAAAATATACATGAAATCTTATGTATAAGGGGAGAGTGGGATACGTATATCTTGAGAGATAAAGTAATAGTTAAGTCCAATTGGATTACTATCCAATATGGTAGCAAATTCATGATCACCCTAAGTATAATACTAGGGAATACCTTCACCTATGGATTTAAGGTAAGTAGGAGGACTAAGATAATTATATCCATGGATGAGGAAGAAGCAAGTGGTTTGATTTGCTTTAGCGACTAATTTCATGTCAAAACCATGTGATGATGAAAGAAAAAATGATAAATATAAGAAAAGAAGCACACAATTGTCTTTTTTATTATCTCATATTTAGTGAAAAAGAAAGGCACACATGCTAAACATATAATTATAAAGATATTACTTTTTAAGAGAAAAGGTTACTGAAGCTCCTTAGAATTGGAAATCTAAAGATTGTTTTAGGTTTGTTTAGGCTCAAAAATATCTCTGTACTAGAATTGATACACAACCATATATTGGGGTCTACCCCCTCACTTCACACACCATAGTGATAAGGGTGTTGGGTGCTTGGCTAGTATATATTGAATAGACAGGGTTTATGCTCAGTCAATATACTGAATTGGTTTTCTCCTTGGTGATGAAATCCATGTAGGATAGATAGAATGAAGGTTAACTCTAGGTGATGAAATCCCAATTGTTTCCCTTATGTCAATGTTTGATGGATTTATTATGTATGTGGTTTGGTATGTGTGTGAAAGAATTGATTGCTTTGATAATTTAACCCACTTGGATTATTCTATATGAATTACCTAAACAAGAAAAATGGATGTAATTAATTGTATCCTTTAGAAAGGAAAAGCAAACAATTTTGGATTTTATTTTGAATGAAAACAATAATCAAGATAAAAAGAGAGAAAGATGGATAAATTCACAATGAATTAAAATAATAAAAATGAGACCTTGTGGGTCCCATTGGGCATGCCAGAATGTTATAGTAGTTTTTTAGTTTTTCTCTTAATAAAATTAACTTAATAAAAAGTTGAGTGGAAAGTAGGGTTTATGTAGGATACCTATAGATTAGAAGATGTTGCACACTGCTTTGAATCCAATGACTATGAGAGATTATTTTTGGCTGGGAAGAATAACCTAAACATAAATTAAAAACTTGGACGAAATGGATTAATAGATAATTGGGTGAGCTACCTAGTTAGAAACTAGTCTTGAAACATTGTGTGCTTCCTCAAGTGGATGTCAGCTCACTTGTTTACCCAATAAAGTGGATAAACAACATATGAAATTATAATAGATAAAATCTATGATAAGAATGATAATTAATATTAAATCCTCATTTAAACTATCAATGTAAGAAAATTATTCATCCCAATAGGCTTTAGCAACATCTATGTCTTCTTGTATAACATCAAATTAGTTAGAAGTGGCTTCAACTGAGGGAGAAAAAATAATGGCACATAGTGCTAATTTGAAGGATATGTCATTCTAATCAGAAAATAAGGGTTGGGATACTATGGGAAGATCTATAATATTGATTACATCATGTACTATGCCTAGTAGATTCATCTACATACAAAGGCCATATTTAAATGATAAAAAATAAGTAAGGATTGCAAACAAGGATCTAAAATTAAGGTCTTCTTATATAACATAAAATTAGTTAGAAGTGGCTTCAACTAAGGGAGAGAAAATAATGGCACATAGTGTTAATTTGAAGGCTATGTCACTCTGATCAACAAATAAGGGTTGGGATACTACGGGAAGATCTATATTACTGATTACATCATGTACTATGCCTAGTAGAATCATCTAGATACAAAGGCCATATTGAAATGACAGAAAATAAGGATTGTAAACAAGGATCTAAAATTAAGGTTTTGGGCTCTAATTATTAAAAATAATGGATCAATGTTGATCCTAATAGGATTGATGCTAATTATAAGGATCAATACCAATTCTGAGGGATGGTACCAATTCATAATGAATCAGTGTTGATTCTCTCTATGATTAAGTTTTTTAAAATAGAGAATATATTGGATGATAAAAACTAAAATATGAATAATGAGGGATATGGATAATGTCCTAAGGATTAAATACATAGGTAACATCAAAAATGATTGATAGAAATGAAATAAACAAAATGATTACTTACCTTCAATTCATTTCCAAATAGAATGAAATTCTCCTCATGGATGTAGGCAGTCTTTCAGGCTCATGATGATGGGTGTGTATTGAATGCAATAAAATTTTAGTAGAGTGTCATTAATGACATATTTAATTCTCTAAGTAATCTAACAATAATTTGACATTAAGAGAATCTAGATCCAGAAGCCAAAGGTTGGTTAAATAAAAATGGATTAATGTCGATGTAGAAAATTGACATCAATTAAGGGGGAATCAATGTCGATTCACCCAAATTGGCATATTTGTTCCAACCACAGGTGTAGACATCGAAATCGTGTTTACCCCCTAGGTCATCCTCCCCCTTGGCCCCTTTGGTCTATATCCTAACACTTGTCATAAGTCCCCTCCATTATCAAATTAATATTAATCAAATATTTTAATTTATTGGCCCCTTTCAACCTCACCCATGCCACCTTGGATCCCCTCCTTGGATGCCCCCACCTCTCTCCTAGCCTTTATTACCCAAATCCTCTCTTAATCTTTCCTCCTGCATCCATTTATGCCTTCCTCAACCATTTTCCCATGGCCTTTTGACCCATTAGCGTGCAAGAATGGACAGAGGCTAATTTTAGCCTCTATCCCCATTCTTCTGCCACCGACGTTGGTCATTATTCGACCGACGTCGGCAGTTCTGCCGGCTTCAGTTGCCTTCAAAACCATTTTCTACAACTGCTCTCCCCCCTGTGAACGTGAACTCTCTTTGGCACTTTGGCATTCTGTTCCTCTCTCTCTCCCTCTCGCACAACAACACCAGTAGCTACAGGTACCCTGCAGAGATAGTCCCAGGATCTTGGCATTTATAAGACCGTTAACAGCTCCAACAATAGGTTTCCTCCATTCTTCCTTCAGCAAGCAGGAGGTAAGTACTTTCTTGTTTTCATTTCATTTCTTATTTGAATTTACTTGATAATCCAGCCAACTGTCCACAACCTTCCTTGTCCTTCCCTGAGAGGTTGAAAAGCCTTCTCGGATTCCTGTCTCCCGTTCATCCTCCTTTTGCCTCTGTCACCCATCCAGTCCATTCCCAGACAATATTCTCAGTCCCTCAAACCCCAAAATAGTCCCTCAAACCCCCAAACAATCCCTCTGACCCTCAAATAGGCTCCCTGGCCCTTAGACAAAACTTCAGACCACTTTGCAGACCAAAAACTAGACCTGTAACCCGTCTCTAGCCATTACCCCGACCGACCTCAACCATTGCCCATACCGACATTGGCAGCCTAACTGACGTTGGTGACCTTCTTTGACTGATGCCGGTAGAACCCCCGATGTCAGTGACTATGCAAAGTAGATTGTTGCATACCAGGTATGCATTTGATTTTTATTTCCTTCATTTAGTCTTTCATCATTTCTATTTCTGTCAAATATTTTGTTTTTAACAGTGGACTATCATCCTCTAAGAAGCCTTTGCGCTTCTAGGACCAAGCCTCCGCTTGGCAGTCCACTTTCTTGTCATCTAACATTTTTCATGTTTTAGTCTCTTTCTCTTTCAGGTGTCATCCTCCACAACCAAAGAGGAGTTCCTGCTATCGTCTGAATCTGGTGCGCAAGTCCACAATTCGGGTACGTACAAACCCTCATCCTTTCTTCTTAGTTTCTCATTTTTCCTTTCTTGAATATGAAAAGTGAAATCTCGTATAGAAACATTTTGGCACACCCGGTGGGACCCTAGAGTCTTCCTTGGGTTTCTTTCTTTGTTTTCATATAGGGTGCATTAGGTTTCTCCTTTTCACCTCTTTCTTCTCTCTCTTCCAAAAGGCATCATAAGCAGGATTAAAAAGAACTCTTCTTTCTTTTCTTGCATCATAGACTAGTCAAAAGTCATACTCTTCAACCCTTTCTCCATTTGTCTTCATACGAACTAACATTTCAACTTGGGCTTAAAACACATTGCATTTCATTTTTGCTTGTGTGCATTTCTTAGTCCACACCTAGTAATTAACAACCGCATCATGAATTAATCGTAGATCACTTTATGTTACACAATTGAATCACTTGCAAAAACCAAACATCAAAACTTACCTGAGACAAGGCCCGACTGGGATTTCATCACCCAGCGGATACCTTACCCGTCCCGGCAATCCCACTTGGATTTCATCACCAAGGGGAAAGCCCACTCTATTCTCTGGCAGAGGATAATCTCTAGGGAAAGTATATTTTGGCTAAGCGAGACCAGCTTATCACTGGGCTCGTGAAGTGAGGGGAGCTTGCTCCTTAGCACCAAGCCATGTACATAACCTAACACAGACTCTTGAGTGCCTAAACAAACCTAAAACCATCCATAAACTACTTCTTATAGGACCCGTCTCAAAAGCCAATCTTCCTAAACACATTCTAAGGCATAAGCCAACATGATCCTAATAATTTATTCCTAGGGATTTAACGCTTAGGCTCTACTTGTGTTCTTCATCTTTTCTATTCTTATCTACTTGTTTGAGCTAGTGAGGACATTTTTCTTCCTTTTTTCCAAAAACTCTCAAATCTTTTGGGTTTCTAGAAAACACAGTCACCAGCATCAGTTTTACCACCGACGTCATCAATCTTTCCTCACTGGCATCGATTATTTGACCGACATCGGCCATCTGTTCTCACCGACATCAGTTTTTCAACTGACGTCAGTCACTGTCACAGTCCTTTTTTTCAAAATAACAGCCTTAAAACTCGACCCTTTTTCTACCAAAAACTACATTTTGAGTTTCTAAAACTGATAAAACATAGTTTTTGAAACTTGACCCTTTCTTGCCTTGAATGGTTTTGACACGTAGTCAAACCAAGGCTCTTCTTGACCATGCAAGACATCGACCACTTCCGCCTTCCCCATCCATAACCAGTCCTATAATGGAGTTCCACTCAGAGACCGAAAGAACTCCAACTCGATCGACCCCAACTCAGTCTCCCATTGTCCCTAAAGGGGACCAAGATTTCAAAAGATTCTTGGACCTCAATGGCAGAGCCCTTCAACATTATCTCGCGTAAAGCTGAACGTGAGACTCCTTAGGCAACCCAATCTATGGGATGCTGACTTCCTTAGTCGAGACAATGATCACATCAACAACATCCACAATTCAACCTATAGACAATCAAGCCAACACCTCGACTAATAACCCGACCGTGTCCTACCTTCAAAATTTAGCCTCTCCTTCTAGACCTACCTCCATGGGGGTTCTGGTACCCCCTCAACCTCAAACTACTCAATCAAATCCTACACCCTTCCAAAACCTAGTGGTCTCTATCCCCCTACTCTTGCACCTATCAACACAAGAGTAACTGTCTACCCTTCAACAAGTGGGGCCACCCCTTAACCATCTTTGACGGCCCCTATCCAATTTGTGCCTACCAACCCCATAACACAAGTGTCCTTGGCTTCAACATCCACCCCAATGACTAGCTACCCATATGTTGCGTCTACACAAGCGCAACCAACCACGTCATATGCCCCTCTCAATACCTTCCAAGTGCCTTACAATCTAGGGGGCACTTCACCTGCCAATCCGTTAACTGACATAATCAAAATGCTGATGGACAAAATGTCTAGTCTTGAGACCTCTATTTTTGGTTCACGTAATGCCCTCTCATATGAGCAAATTTGCAATGAACCCATCCATCCTTCCATCCCGATCAGGCCGTATCCCAGTCAATGGGAGCTTCTTAAATTCTCTCATTTTTAGAGCAAGGAAGACCCGTAACAGCACCTACAGGCATTCAGACATGCCTATTATCTCATTACCCATGATGATGCATTACTTTTATGCACACTTCCCATGTCTCTCTCTGGTGCTACTCTTGACTGGTACAGCTCTCTCACCAGCCATTCCCTCTTCACATTCACCCAGCTGGCCCAACTCTTCCTTGATCACTTCTCTATCAACATCACCAAGAAGGTCTCAATCATAGACCTCTATTCTATCTGAAAATTTGAGGATGAATCCATAGCTTATTTCATTGCTCGCTAGAAAGGCCTCATCAATTAGCTCTCATTTTCCTTGCCCAAACCCAAACTTATCAAACTTTTCTCTCAGGCCTATGCCAAGCATATTTCTTCTACCTTACAGGTTTAGACCTTCCGCACCTTCGACAAAGCCTTCACGATGGCCCGTAAGCTTGAATTACGTGCCATCGAGGAGAACAAAGTCAAGTTGTGGAGTAAGAACCCCAACTCTAAGACCAATGACTCCTCTTCTTCTAAACCTTCTTCATCTAATCCTAAGTCTAAGGCATCAACAAATGTTGTAGTCGTTAGACCTTCATCCTCTTCACCTTCAACCAACCAGCCTGAGCCATCCACGTCCCAAAGCATCACCTACCAATTCCAATAGAGATACGTACAATGACAGTATACTCCACTCAGAGAGTCATACGCATCTGTGCTGGAAAAACTTGTCAAATAGGGGGTTCTCAATCTCCCCCAAATCTGACTACCTCCATAATTTGATCCCTCATGTGCCATCCCTGCATGGTATAGGGAAAATGATTTCTGCAACTACCACCATGTTAAAGGCCATGACACAAAAAATTGCCAGACCCTTAAAAACATCATCCAAGACATGCTTGAAAAGGGTGACCTCATCCTCGACAATCCCAATGTGCCACCCAATCAAGGCATCAACATCTTCAAGCAACCATTTCCCAATCATCCTCTGACCTAAAACAATGTCCAAACCATGACTGACGACACTCACAAACATAACATACGAATAGTCAATACGGTCTCGCCCTTCATCCCCGACCAACCTCTCTCACAAACTCAAGAGGTTAGTCTACCCATTAGTCCATCACATGTGGATAAACCTTCTTCTCTGGTTAGTTCTCTATCAACCTCTCTCATATTGGAGGACACCTCAACCATACCGGCACCGTCGGTCTCATCATCCTCCTTCTTGCTACCTATGGAGGACCCAACCCTTCCTACTCCTCAACCGCAAGTGGAGGGTGCGATCATTCCTGCCCTTTACCCTCTTGAGGAGCCTCATTCTCCAGTTTCTTCTCCACCCAGGGAAGAACCTATCTCTCCTCCATCTCCAACCAAAGATGAACCTATCATGACTTCATCATGAATTGGGTCTGAGACTGCTACATCAATCTCATCTTCAGCCCCATAATTGTCAACATCTTCTCAAGGACCCAAATCTCATCCAACATCTTCTCAACCATTTTCCCGATTAGTGGAGAAAATTGGACTTCTCCCTTCAAGGAAAGTGGAGCATTAGGTATTGTGGGAGTGTGTCAAAGCTCTTCAGCATGCCCATGCCCTCTCATCTCATGCTACCAATCCTCCCATGGTAGAATCTCCCAAGACTCTCAACAAAAACTAGACTTCCACTTTTAGACCTTCTAAACCTCAACTAACCGCATCAGGACCGAAACCTTCATCTACCCCACTAAGACCTATCAAGTCACTCAGCATTCACCCTATCTCTAACCTCACTCATCCACAAGTGAAGGTGGACTTAGACCAGACCCCAACTAATAGGAGTCTTCAAACCAAATCAAAGAAGACTGCTAAACCACAGAGGTGAACTCCTCCTCCCCCATCACCATTGCCCTCCATTTTGGGCCCTCATCCTTTGACCCTGATTAAAGTCCTCCCCATTCCAACTTCTAATCAAAAAAAGTTGCCTCCTCTGCTTCCTTTACCTACCACAAGCCTACCCTCTCTGAAAAATTTGGCACCTCTCACGAAGAAAGTGTCATCTCTTCATGTGGCCGCACCATCAACCCAAAAGGTGGTATAGAAGCCTCCTTCAACTCTGCCCAAGCAAAAGTCACCAGCATCGCACACATCAACGAGCACAGACCCTTTAGTGGGCTCATACTCTTTGATATTGCACCAAATTTTGTAGACCTCCAGTATAACCCTTTCACCCATCAGGTCCTTTCAACTTCTCAGGTCTAAGCCCTCTTGGTTCGATGATACGAAGATTTGCCTATATCATCGTACACCAGGACATGATATCGAGACTTGATGTGCCCTCAAGGTTGTCATTCACCACTACATGGAGAAGGACACTCTTCTCCTTGAGGACACTGTCAACTGACCTTCCACACCTTCTCATATCCCTCCAACCTCTTCAACCACATCAACATCCCATCAGCAGGCCATGACCCCTTCATCTCCTTCACCCCTATCTTCGAAATCAATGCTATCCACATAACCACTAGGTCAAAAAGGGATAAGGCAAAAGAAAAAGCCACCATTCCTTGGACTTACCCTTTCGTCAAGCCACCTTTACTGCCCAAGCCTAAAATTTCTATCCTTGGCGCATCTCAACCCTCTTTTTCTTCCTCTTTATGGGCTATTCATGACTCCATGTTAAAACAACTTCACTAGACGCTTGTGAAGATGTACCTTTATGACCTTATCCAAACCTCACCCCAGCATCATCAAGCTCTCATCGGAGCCTTGCAAGCAGTAGAGGTCTAACCCGAGGTCTACAAATCTTGTTGGTCCACGCACAGTCTTGGAGCTCTTCCATATCATCGAAGGAGAGTTTTACTATAACATGCTGCTGGGCTGACCCTGGATCTGCACCACGGCTTGTGTTCCCTCTACCCTGCACCATTGTGTGAAATTTGAGCACGACGGGCAAGTCCACACCATTCTCACTGACCCATCACCTTTCAAAACTTGTAACACAACCTACCATCTAAATGACATCCTCATTGCCTAAAATCATGCCCCTAATTAGTCAGCTCTCTAGTAGAAGTCATCTTAGCCTCCTGGGGCACCATTAAGATCACTTTTGCCTCCGTCCCTCGACCATCAGACCTTGGAGATCATGACCATCTCCTCTAACCATGACCACTTCCAAGACAAACGTTGCCTTGGTTGTTTTTACATGTATGCTACCTCACGAATGGTTAGCAAAATTATGTGCAAGCTATTTATAACCTTCACAAGTATAAGATCGTAAGCCGGTTGATCCCCACTACTTGTGACATTTTCGTGTTTCCAGGATCACTTCCTGAGCCCAGGATACCTGGAACATGATGAACATTAGAGCTTCATCTTAGATTGAATAACCTGGTCAGCTACGACCAAATGCTAGGGCCTGGTTATTTCAATTTTGGCACTCATCGACCTTGACCTGTGATAATTTGCCTGACCATCTCGTGGTGTGGTACACGTGTAATCTCACCCTTTGCAGCATTCACACTCAATCCTCACCCTCTCTATCCATCTCTCTATCAAATCGACACTCAATCTCAAGTTCCCTTCCCTCGACTCTTGCTTTGAGGGGGGAACACCTCATCCCATACATCGGGTAACCAACTCCTATTTTTGTCTTGCAGTTCGTCAAGAACAACCAACAAGACAAAAAGGGGCAAAATGTTTCTATACGAGATTTCACTTTTCACATTCAAAAAAGGAAAAATGAGAAACTAAGAAGAAAGGATGAGGGTTTGTATGTACCCAGATTATGGACTTGCGCACCAGATTCAGATGATAGCAAGAACTCCTCTTTGGTTGTGGAGGATGACACCTAAAAGAGAAAGAGACTAAAACATGAAAAATGTTAGATGACAAGAAAGTGGACTGCCAAGTGGAGGCTTGGTCTTAGAAGCACAAAGGCTTCTCGGAGGATGACAGTCCACTGTTAAAAATAGAATATTTGACAAAAATAGAAATGATGAAAGACTAAATGAAGGAAATAAAAAGCAAATGCGTACCTGGTATGCAGCAATCTGCTTTGCATAGTCACCAACATCGGGGGTTTTACCGGCATCGTTCAAAGAAGGTCACCGATGTCGGTTAGGCTACCAACATCGGTATGGGCAATGGTCGAGGTCAATCGGGGTAATGGCCAAAGATGGGTTACAGGTCTGGTTTCTAGTCTGCAAAGTGGTCTGAAGTTTCGTCTGAGGGTTAGGGAGCCTGTTTGAGGGTCAGAGGGATTGTTTGGGGGTCTGAGGGACTATTTTGGGGTCTGAGGGACTAAGAATATTGTCTGGGAATGGACTGGATGGGTGACAGAGGCAAAAGGAGGATGACCAGGAGACAGGGATCCGAGAAGGCTTTTCAGCCTCTCAGGGAAGGACAACGAAGGTTGTGGATAGTGGGCTAGATTAGCAAGTAAATTCAAATAAGAAATGAAATGAAAACAAGAAAGTACTTACCTCCTGCTTGCTGAAGGAAGAATGGAGGAAACTTGTTGTTGGAGCTGTTAACGACCCTGTAAATGCCAAGAGCCTGGGACTATCTCTGCAAGATACCTGTAGCTGCTGGTGTTGCTGTGGGAGAGGGAGAGAGAGAGAGGAATAGAATGCCAAAGTGCCAAAGAGAGTTCACATTCACAGGGGGGAGAGCAGTTGTAGAAAATGGTTTTGAAGGCAACCGATGCTGGTAGAACCGCCGATGTCGGTCGCATAATGACCAATGTCAGTGGCAGAAGAATGGGGATAGAGGCTAAAATTAGCCTCTGTCCATTCTTGCACACTTCCGGGTCAAAAGGCCATGGGAAAATGGTCGAGGAGGGCATAAATAGATGTGGGAGGAAAGATTAAGAGAGGATTTGGGTAATAAAGGCTAGGAGAGAGGTGGGGGCATCCAAGGAGGGGATCTAAGGTGGCATGGGTGAGGTGGAAAGGGGCCAATAAATTAAAATATTTGATTAATATTAATTTAATAATGGAGGGGACTTAGGACAAGTGTTAGGAAATAGACCAAGGGGGCCAAGGGGGGAGGACGACCTAGGGGGTAGACACGATTTCAGTGTCTACAACAGGTAAAATTAGCTTTGATGAGTATGAAGTTGTTGGTAACAATGTTGTATGGGGTTAAAAAGGTTATGGGGTATATTCTCTAGGTTATTAATGGATTTAAGAGGCTAGGAAGGGTAGAAAGGTAATATCAAAAACAAGTTACCAAGTTATGAATGGTAAATATACTAAACCTTAGGATAAGAATTATTTAGGATAATAAATAAAAATAATAACCTACAGCACATAATTAATCATAATAGGGTATAAAATTATAACATCTACATAATCCTTCATAAATATTAGGCCATCAAACCTGAAACTAATGTTAAGAACTTTGAGCTAGGACCCTTAACCAACTACTATGAGACTCTTGGATCTTCATGCAAAGGTTTCACATGCCAATGATCATAAAAAAATCCTTCTCAAGTTTGTAATGCTTCATTATAGCACTTGAGAGACCTAAAATTCAATTTTCATGATTCATCCTTATGATTTTGACATCAAAATTGTTTAACATACTTGACACAACCTCTCACACCTCTGGTAAATCTCACATTAGCTCTAGCACCTTGGAAACTGAGTGTGACCCCTCATTAAGCCACACTAGGTCTCTTTGCATACTAGGCCTAAACCTGTAAGCCATACTTAGACATTGAACACATCTTCAAACCTCTTGCACTACTCTCAAAACCTCATAATCATGTCATATAACTTCACACCATGCTCACACACTACCAACATTCTTCTCTTAAGCCTCAAACTGATCACCTCATCATGCTACCAAGCCTATGCCTTCTCACTAGGTCTCTTCATGTAATGACTAAGCGTCAAAACTAATCTTGGAACTCTTATGAAGGATTCTTTGCCTCATTATAATTATTACACAACTTCATAGACTATCTCATGCATGTATTGACACAATTAACCAAGTTTCACTATGCTTTATGCATACATCTTCTCATAGGGCTACACTAGGCTTCACAAGACACCTAGTACTTAAAGACTTGAAATCAAACAAGCTAACTCTAAATGATATCAACCAAGAAATTTATTCAAATAGAATTATCTGAATACAAAATTACTCTCAATAGGCTCATGAGCTTAGCACACCACAACATTATGCAAAGACCTTATGCAGAACTTAAGGACTTACTAGACCATACTCAAGCCATCATGATCACTTACCATGTATATTCTCAAGACCACCTTCGGGAAATTAATGAATTTAAATTACATTTGACATCAATGATAACATCAATGCCTCAACACAACAATAGGAACATAACTCAACAATCTCCCCCTTTGTCATTGATAGCAAACACTCAACCAAAACTAATCAATCTCACCTCCCCAAGCTAGATCTTCCTCAAACTAACATTTGTCACAAACTATAACTTTATGCCCCTTTGAAATTAATGAAAAAGGGTCATCTCTAAAAACTATTTGATCCTTGGATCTGGAATAATTGAAAACACATCTTTTCTCTTCAAACAAGATCATTCTCTCTTTTTGACAAAAAATCAACACACCTAAATACTCCCCCTAAGCTCATGCATACCTCAGCATCTTCTTATTAAAAAATTGATATGAATCCCCTTTGACCTCATATTTTTTTCACTTCTATCCTAATATTGGAGTTAAATCACCTTCTTATTAGCTCCCCCTAAGCACTTGACTATCTTTGTGACTACTAGGAGCAGGAATCACACTTAATTCCTATTTCAAATGCATAAAAGTAGCCTTTGGAAGAGGGTTAGTTAAGATATCTTCAATATGATCCTTGGTAGACACAAAGACAAAATCAATCTTAAAACTTTATTCACTTAGATGTTCTCTCAATAAATGATATTTTATAGGAATGTGCTTAGTCTTTGAATGCATGACAGGATTCTTTGAAACACTTATAGCACTTGTATTGTCACAAAGAATGGGACTAGGACTATCAAACTCCATGTTGTATTCCCTTAAGGGTTATCTCATCCTCATCACTTTAGTGAAACATGAAGCTAATAAAATTTACTTAGCTCACAATTAGATAATGCCACTAACATATTAAGATTGTAATATTATTATTAAAAAAAATTAACTAACATTGTCATATTCATTATAGTTTATTCTAAAAGATTGAAAAATTAAAGATACTCTATATATTTATTATAAATCTTTTTAGATTTTTTCACAATATTTTAGATCTTTTTAGTGTTTAAAAATTTTACCTTGTATTTAAAATGGGTCACTAAGAAAAATATTATATTTTACAGCTTACTAAAAATGTAAATTTAGTGATACGTTATTAATTTTATTCTTTAGTATTAATATTTGTTGAAATTATTTAGTTAAGGATAATTTGTTTAGATTCAATTATAATGATTTCTTAACCCTATAATTATGATTATTATTAAGTTAAAGATTATTTTTTTGGACTCGATCACAATTATTCCTTTACCCTGAGAAAACAATAACATATGAAGCAATTTGACCTCAACATCAAACAATAAATATTTATATAATCAATTACAAGAAGCTTTACAAAATACAAACAAATATTAAATAGTAAATAGAGATGTAATGATGTGCAATAATATATTAGGGGCCTTGTGCCCATCTCTATACAACTATATTGTTTGAAAATTCAACGATGAAGGTAACATTGCACATCACACTCACTAAAATAAGACATAAATTTAGTGTAATTTTATTAATAAATAACACTTAATATTTTATCCCTAACATGAAAAACCATAACAATATTTTGTATCAAACATAAAAATTATATCAAATAAATAGAATTTAATAATAAGATTGATAAATAACATTAGTTTAAGAAAACAAACAAATTATTAATGAACTCCATATTGAAAACATATTAAATATGTTTTATATTTTGAAATCATATAACAATTAGATATAACACACTTCCATTTTTTATTAATAAGCATCTCTATATTAATATAAAATAATATATAGTACAACGCTAATGTTACAAAAAATGGGTGAAAAAGTCACATCCCACGAGCAAGTCACATCGAGGGTTAAAAAAAATGCCTCAAGAAAAGTCATAAACGTGGTCACAAAATGACCACACCAAAAAATTACATCACATTAGATGCCAACAAAGCAAATAAACCAAAGTAACATTTAAGCATCATAAACAAATAGAGATTTAAAGGGAGGTAGAGAAGATCGCAGACTCAAAGGCTTATCACCCCATCCTCCCATTATAGGAAGATCCCCGTCAGTAGGTAAGGGATCCCAACCAAAGTTTTGCTACTCTTTCAAAGTCTCATTTTGATTTTTTTAGGGGAAATAGTTAGAGCTAGGCCTAGGAATTTACCTTTGGGAGGTAGACCCCGGCGTCTATTACCACCATCTTGGGATGTGGGAGGAGATCCCTAGCCCCAACCATCACCTCCAGATTGGGAGGAACCACTCGAACCACCATGAAGAGGATAAGATCAGTAAGGTGATGATCATCATGGAGTGTAACTCCTACATCTGGGTCTGGACCACTACCATCTTGGCCCCTGTCCTCGTCCTTGATGGGGTGAAGGATGTCATAGGGGTTCAGGTGGTTCTTGACTAATTACACATGGAGCATTTTCCCAATGATCAAGAAAATGATTGAGGTGGTTGAGCTTCAGATGGACCTTGTTTATTTGCCTTTGAATCTAAAGAGTGAAATTAGAGAGAATGATAATTTTGTTAGAAATAGAAAAATAATGTTTAATCTCTTTATGATTAAAGCAAGCATAATTCCTAACTGTCCATATTTGAAACAAAATGTCAGCTCGTAAGATCTATAAAAAATGATTATATTTTATAGGAAACAAAGCTGAGTCCCCTGAGAGAGCCATTTTCCACTGAATAATTATGGATGAAAATGCTAAAAAGGGAGTGAATCCTGATTCACCATGTAGACTGAGCATATGGGCAAAACCAAAAAAAATACTTAATAGTCTCTAGTTGTCGACAAGTTGGGTAGATGGGATAAGGCACACCCAAATGCTTGAGTAAGTCACCCATAGGTAGACCCTAGTAAATAAGGCACCATAAAAAAATGAGGTATTTTAGGCTCAATAGAAGTAGACCACACTTTGTTGAAATGTTGGGCCTAGATTCCATCATGGGAATGAAGATTTGATCTGATATTGAGCATATCAACTAAAATATGTTGAGGGGAAAGTAATTGATATCCCAACTATGGATAATATCAAGTTAAGGGGTGGTTGTAAGCCAATATCAATCCCTCCACCAAGGAAAATGATAATTAACTCCAATTTAATGCAAATATTCATCAGGTATGGAGCCTTGAATTTATGCAATAGTCTCTGCATCTAAATTTATTAATTGGTATTTATTTTGACGTTGATGCCAAGTGAGCCAAAACCTACTCTCTGTATAAAAGAGATCACTAATAACCTTTATGCCTTTTATAAAAAGGTGTAACCCTTTAATCTAAGGGACTAAGGCAAAGGGAACATTGTAAAAATTAAGACAAGGTGACCACCAAAGAGATTGAGAGTTAATGGAGAGCCCATTTCTAAATCCTTCACCAATCCAACTGAGGTGAGGCTTAAGCTCCTCCCAAGCCTTCCATAAACTTTGAACTACAAAGAAACCCTTAAAATTCCCTCTATGACTCAAGGGATAAGAGAGCCTAATGTAGCTTATAAGGCTCAATAATCTAAAATAATTTTTAATGATAAAAGTATCTTTCTACAACAAAGCAAGCAGGCCCAAGGTGATGTCATAGCTCCTAGAGGATAACCAAATATTAGTGTTCCTTCTCTTAACATAGTAGATCAAATGAAAAATCTACATGTAAGTATGATTATGTGGGATACTTTGTCTATTCATGGGAAAATGGATATGTTGCAAGATGATATATTTAAGCTTATATCAACAGTAAGAGCATCAAAATTATGTACTATTGTGTTCACAAACACATTTAAGCCTAGTGAGTCATAACAAGGCAAAGTGAATAAGCCTCCTACTATTTATGTTTCAGTGATCATTGGTGACCATTTGGTGCATAATTTTATGATAGAAATTGGGGTCAACAACTTGGTTATGCCAATGTAAATAGTATATAGGCTAGGCCTCAAATATGAGACCAATATTAAAGGTGTGTTACAACTATATGGTTTAACCACTAAGATGGTGTTATAAAAGGTTTGATCTTAACTCTTCATCCTTATCCATTTCTCAAGATGTGGTTTTTATTGACTTTGTTATGTACCTAGGGATATGATATATTTGATATTGTAGATCTATTTGAGATGTGGAAGTTATGGATCTATCTGGGAATTCATAGTTAATAGGTTGGTTATCAGTAAGAGGTGCCTCAATAAGATGATCAGTAATGATTTGACCTTTAACTTTTTTTATTCCACCAAAATCATAAGCCATTTGGTCATTCACTAATTCTAATAAGGCTTAGAATGCATAAACTTTAGAGGATCAGTTATCATTATGACATAAGTCTTATGATTGAGCAAATAGTGGTAAAGCTTGGAAGCTACAAAAACTAAAGCTAGACATAACTTCTCTATGTATAAATAGTGCATCTCATATTCAATAAGTGTGTAGCTGATATAGTAAACTATCTGCTATTTATGCTAATCATCATGATGGGCAAGCATGGCTCAAAGAATATTAGATGGGGGTGGCATTTCTAAAATGGCCTTGATCTTAGTAGGATCAACTTTTATCCCTCGAATATAGATAATAAAACCTAAAAGCTTACCTATCAATACTCCAAAAATGCATTTCTTAAAATTTAGATAGACATGAAACTAGATTAAGTGAGTGAAGATTACCTTAAGGATCAAAATATCGTCTCTTCATAATTTTGACTTACCTAGTAGATCATTCACATAATCCTCAACAATTTTATGGATGATATCATGGAATATATAAGTCATGGCTCTTTGATAGGTGGCTCTAGCATTCTTTAGGCCAAAAGGCATAACTTGATAGTAGAAGGTCCCCTGAGGAGTAATAAATGAAGTCTTATAATGGTCTTTTGGTGTGATAAGCATCTAATTATATCCAGAGAAACCATCCATAAGTGACAATATTTCATGTCCAGCTATTAAATCTACTAATTGGTCAATATTAGGGAGAGGGAAATCATCTTTAGGATAAACATGATTTAGGTCATGAATATTGGTACAAAGGCGTAGTCTCCTTGTAGGCTTTGTAATAGGGATGATATTAGAAATCAATTAAGGGTAATCAATAGTTTGGATAAAGTTATCAATAGGCTAGATAAAGCTAACAAATAAGAGATGTTGCAACTCTTCCTTGACTAAGAGTGCAACACAATGGTGTATCTTTTGAAAAAAATTATTTATACACTTTGCATCAAGGAAAGTGACAATGTTATGGATGACAATAGTAGGGTCAATACCATACATATTACTATAGTACCAAGCAAATTCTTCACTACTATTTTCCAAAAAGGTAGTGAAATCCCATTACTCCTGAGGATCTAAATATTTACTGACCTTAACTATTCGTGGAGTCTCATGAGATCCTATGATAACATCAATGGTAGCCTCATTCAATATACTATAGGTTTCAAAAGAAAGGGATTTATGTAGATGGGATTTATCAATGCCTAAATGGGTTAAGATCAACTCATCATCCTAGTACTAAAAAATAAGGATGGTGGGAAAATCATGCCCTATCATGTTTGGGTAGATAGAAGAATGGTTTTAACCTCCCTATCGTGGTGATAGATGAAAATTTATATGGTAGTGGAATTGACTAAAAAAAATTTGGGGAATAGATACAATGTCGTCTATCGAATAAGGGGTACTAGATGGTGAGGATGATGTGTCTTCTTCAAGGATAAGAAGGAAAATAATTTTCAGCATATTTTTTGGGATTTATTTTAAAATTAAGGCTATGTTTTTTCTAAGGTTTCCTAAAATAACCTCATGTGGTCCTTGTTCATAGCGTCCTATACCAAAACCTTTTCAAGCACACTGTTATAGGTATGATTTTTTAAGTGGGGTTTATCCAGGAATGAAAATTTTGAGGTAAATGGTTTAGGGGTTTGGTTAGAAATTCATAAATAAGGTTGATCAATTCTCCAATAAATCAAATGGGTGTAGAGGAAAGGTATACTAGAGGGAATAATTTCTCCTAAATTTTGACAATATACATGTTGTTTGTCTAGATGTCCATATTCCTAGGGAGTGAGGAGAGTATTGAGTGTGAATAAATAATATTATACAATCGATAGATACTAAAACATGGAATCAATGGACTCTTTACCAATATTTGATGAAGGGATTATCATACTAGATGATGTCTCATTAGATGATGGATGGGGATCAGTTGGGACATTGTGGATTTTACCTTTGTGTTCAAATTTAATACATCGATGTAAGGTGGGGAGATGTAATACATAGTGTGTATCCAAGGACATCCTAACATGATATTTTATTAAAAATATCTTTCTATTGTGTAATATAATTTAGGTAGAATACATACACCTACTTGAATGTGAATGACTACCATTCCTAATGTAGGGGAGACAATATCATTGAATAATCATAAAATGGTAGGGGATTGGGTTATAATATTTTTAGCTAACCGTAGTTGTTTAAACACATGAAAGGAGATAATATTTATACTTGCACCATTATCAAATTATTACTCATTTGATTCGACTTTGATCAATTTGGGTTGTGATAAATAGTGGGGGATCTTGGTCATTAGGCTATAACAATGATATTTTTGAATCATGGAATGTTATTGATAATGAATTTTGAAGCAATGTGATGAAATTTGATAGAGGTTGGGGTTCATCAGTTTGTATCTCAGTGGCCCACAAGGCTTCTCTCATAGCCTTGTGATGTTGTGGATTATTTTAGACAAGTTAATATAGAGACATCTTGATTGGGAGCTGATGAAGCTGCTTTAAAATAAATATTTGTATTAATTTTGAAGCATTATTATTTTGTGCTTTCCCTAAAATAGAAATTTTAGGTTTCAAAGTGGGCATTGTAGGGCTATTTATGGTAGGAGTTGGGGCTTTTGTAATAGTCACTTTGGATTTATCATGATTTTGGGTCTTATGACCCTAGGTTTGGGATCATGTTACTATGTGAATTGCATCTATCTAAAACATAGGTAGATTTATCATGTTTTTAGTCTCATCCATACCTAGAGGGTTCAACAGGGATTGATATTGAGCTCTATCAAAGGCTTTATCTTCTTTTATAACTTATTTTGATACTGTGAGTAATACATTAGTTCCTAAGGTGGATGTAACCTTGGTAGTTTGACTATAGGAATAGTCATGATCTATCTATTCCATTAAAAGATCATATTATTCTAATAAGTTTCAAACCACAACTTTAAGCAAATTATAATTTTTTGTATCATGACCTATTATTTGATGATATGCATATTTCCTATTTTCTTGATACCACACTAGTTTTTTAGTAAGAGGGTTAATGGGTTTTACATGTGGTAGAGTGATAAGGGAGGTTTGGATAAGCTGATCAAGAATCTTAGAATAATACCCCTTTAATGGATTCAAACTAGGTTTTTAATCCTTCAAGGCATTGGTAGGGAAGTTGTATTTGACTTTGAACCTTGACCTTTTGAATTAGTTGTTTGAATATTCCCTATAGCAGGTACTTTATGCTTAGGATAAGCCCTTACACCTAAACCTTATAGATAGTAAGGGTTTAAATGGTTATGTATTGGAATTATCACGATGGGAAGATCCCTTTGTGATGATACATGATATTTGGTAGAGGATTTTCTAATAGTGGCCTTAAGTTTTGCCAAAGGATGGAGTCCCAATATAGATGTGTTTTTTTGAATTGATGGTAACAGTGCCTTCCCTTTTTGAATATGATCAGGGATAGTGGGGATATCTTATTTAAGGAGTTCAATACTAATGGGAGGATGCTACAAGGATTTTTATCATGGTGCCCTAATGTATCTTTTTTTTATACTTATAGCTTTTCCCTTGATTTCTCTAGGATTTAGCTCTTCTTGAGTTATGAGGGGAACTAGTCTTGAGCTGGTTTGAGGTAATGTAATAGTTTCCTCATGAGGTATTAATCTAGAGGTGATGGGTATGTTACATGTGGGTATTGAGATAGCATAAGGAATGGTATGTATATATTGTGGAATGTCTAAGAAAGCCTTTTATTTTATTATCTTTTTCTATTTTATATCTAGTTGATCATCCTAAATGTTATCAGATACTGTTTCCTCAAGCAGATCCCAAATAATGAGATCTAGAAAGTTTGAGTGAGTTTTTGGGATAACTTCACTTAATTTATATGGTTTAAAGGTGTATCTTGTATGGATATTAGGGACATAAATATTACCAACTTATTTTGGTATAATTTGATCATATAACATATTGATCATATAGGTTTCATGGTCTAAGGTGGATCCCAAATTAGCATGCATAGAATTAGATGTGAAAATGTGGTTAGGGAATGACTACTTAAAGATGTCTATAGACTGATTAGTGGGAGTGTTTTGGTTATCTAGTTATAATTCCCCTTGATCAATAAGGTTTTGCACTAGACCCTTGATATTGTTACACCTATTGACATCATGACCTATTACATGGTGGAAGTTAAAAAAATCATTTTCCTTAAACTAGTTAGGGTTAGGGTGAGAGTCATCAAGAGGTCTCACCAGATTACACCATGAAAATATATAGAGACCATAATAAATACACAAGGTGATAATAGCAACAAGCATAACACATCACATAATACTAATCTCTAATTTGTGAAATTAAAATAAATTATTTTCATGACTGTAATTTCCAACTTGTTAGAATGTGGCGCCACATAACAAATTCTATTTGTAGCCTTAAAAATTAATGATACCATAGATAGTATATACTCCATCTAAAAATCCAAATTGTTATCTTACTTTTTACTATAACTTCTAGATTTCTAAACTCACATAGATCAGGTTTTATAAATATATATAGTTCGTAGATATATATAACTTAAAGTTTCATTTTTATTTTATCTATAGATGCTCTATTGTCAATAATTCTATGCCACTAAATTTAATATAGCATTGGAAAAAGTCACTACATGAAGTTGATTTTGTAATAGAAATAACTAAGTCATTAAACAAATTGATGACATATTTAATTATTGTAGTTAACTATAAACCTATTTTATATTTTACATGATACTGCTATATATATTATATATATCATTCACTACATATATACCTACCTATGGAGAACAGATCGAAGATTGAGTCAAAATACTAGAAATAGTTCCATAGATTTACCATAGAATGGATTATAACTATGTACTTAATGTATGATCGATTGGGTTAGTTTACACAAGGACATAAGCACATTTGAGAGAAAGAGGGACCTTTCTCATCTCCCATCTCTACACAAATTGAATCCTATCCCACTCACTCCATAATATTGAGTAGTTTAATCCATATGGGGTGAGGTCTCCAATTATATATATATATATATATATATATATAGGGCAATAATAGGTGTCAATTTGATGCCCCATCTAGCCATATATACATATATATACAAAGGGGTGGGGAGAGGATAGGAAATATTTGATAAACATTATCTAGATGACTATAAATATATTCTTATCACTATACTTTAGCATACCACATAACAGTTCCCTTTTGTGGATCAGTGTTTCATTAGGTGGTTTCATATATTTTAACATGATATGCAAGGATATATACAGATATAAATCTCTATCCATATAACAGTTGTGTGTGTGTGTGTGTGTGTCATAGATGTAAATATATATCAATTCTTTTAAAATATTTGCCACACATAGTTCAACATATACACATAATTCTAAGTAGAATATATCCAAAAATCAAAGGCACCACTTACCTGGTACTAGTTTCCAAGCTGAAATAGTATAGTCTATGAATTTGTTTTCTTTCGATCTCATTACATTGTTATCCTCTCCTTCATACCCTCCAATGCCTAGACTCTCCAATTTTATTTCATTCTTTCTCTTAAATATAAAATAGATGCTAAGTTCTTTTCCAAATTTTTGTTTTTGGCTTTTTATTTTGTTTTATCTTTTTATTTTTACTAATTTTAAGACATTTAATTCTTTTTTTTGTTTTTCTAGATTTTTAATTTATTTTTCTCTTTTTCTACTTTCAATGTTTCTTCCTTCTTTAAAAAAATTATTATTTTTTTAATATTTTAATATGGAATCCCAATTTCATATCATTTAATTAAATTTCTATAATTTAATGATAGAATAATAACCTATATTAATTATACCTTTATTAATTTTATCTTTACGTGTATTAATGACACATTAAGATAAACAAATAAGGAATTTATTTTTATCATTTACCTACTGAGGAAATCACATAAAAATAAAAATTTAAATAAATTCCAAAATAATCATTTTAAATGCATTTTCTACCATGATTTATTATTGTGGTGTGTGTAGGGTTTCACTAGTTATTTGTAAACCAATGATCTTCATCTACATAATCCTATCTGATGATTCTCTCCCTTTGATACACTCAAGAAAATAATTCTCTTGCATCCACCTCACTACACATGTAATTATATCATATCACATGATAATCATAAAGCAATAATATATAACTAAATCAATACATTAATCTATTTAAAATATAAACACATACATGAACTAGTTCACAATAAGCAATCATTTATTACAATCTAACTAAGAAACATTCTATTATCCCAAAACAACATAAATCTCAAGCTTTGTTAGTGATATAATCAAATATGAATTTTTTAACTACAGATATCCATGGATAATCTAGTAAGTTTGTATGATGAGGAATCATGATGTAACATCCTTCCCCCTAAAACTAGTCATCATCCCTTATGATTCTTATTCATGATAAGTTCTCAATAAAAAACATTTCTTCATATCAAACTAAGTAAATAATTGGTAGATTACTTATAGAACTCACTATGATTCCTTCAAGTTGATCTATTCCCAAAGTATTGGTCTCACAAGACCCTACTCAATGACATCTCCAAAGTAACCAAACATGGTTATGAGTATTACTTACTCTAACTGATTCTATCATGACCACCCCAAGGTCTAGAATTGTCAAGACAAGCCTATATACTATACGACTGACCACTTGTATTACCTTGAAGGGTCTCACATGTCTTAGTGAAAGTTCATTGACTTCTCAAAACACATAATATCATTATACAAGTCAAAATAAATGACCAAGGAGAGTTTCACAACAATTCCATCCCTCAACATATCTCTCTATCCTAGAGAGTGTTTTTTTCATTCTAGAGAAAAGCAATTAGGGAATCTAGAAATAATAATGTGTAAAATTTAATACTATTGATACTCCATGTAGCTCTAGATAAGTATAACATGACCATATTATCATTTACTCAATTAGAGCTCCTGATAGGTATGATTATGAATAGGAAAGGTAAATATAAAGTATAGAAAAATCATGTAATACTCATTCATATGGAATCTTTTTCCTTCACATACATGTGTATGGCCATATGACTGAATTTGATAAGTTTTTCCTATCAAATCCTAGATTCAACAAGTCCACCTGTCGATCCAACTCAATACCAATAATTTGAGTTACTGTTAGGCTAAGTAGGATATCATTCTATCACTTATAACTCACATTCCCAATTAACCACTCTTCCCTTAGGTCTCCATGACCTAATGATCTTAAAATGTGCATAATGTTTCTAAGAATCATAATTTTTTTCTATCCAGTCATTGAAAGCAAATCTATATTCTAAATGATTATATATGTATCATCATACATACAATCAATGTATAATTGTATTAAGTTACTATTAGCTAGATATATAGTATAATATTTCATAGCTTAACTTATTCTATTATGCTCATGATTAAAAGGAAATAATGTTATAATTAACATAACATACATAGGCCAATAATCACACTGTTCTTTCAGCCTAATAGGGGAATAAACAAAACAATATCTCATTTGTTGCTCAACTAGAAGATAATAAGTTAAAAATCTGTTCAAACCTCTATATTGATAAAATGTTCCACACTCTTATGAGATGCGTAAGACTCTCCTCAAGGTGTATACTATCATGGAGGAAAATGTGTTAATGGTTTTTGAGATTGTGCCTAAGATGTAGATGGCTTCGATTAGATTTTTGTATATCATGGTGCTAATTTTATGACTATGGCATTAGTTGTTCCCTTCGTATTATTATTTTTAGTCCCTTTAGAGGGATAAGGTTTGAAGTTTTTATTACAAAATTTTACTTTACTTTAATCTAAGGCTCTAATTTATAGTTTGAAGGCCATTGAAAAGGCCTCATCAAAAGTTTTCAAGGATTGTACCCATAACGTTGATGAGATATGTTTAGCACATATTCTCATAAATAATTCAATTAGTTTAGGTTGTAGAAGGGAAAAGGTGAGTTAGTTTACGAGACTCCATCTAGCCACAAAATCAATGATAGATTTATCATCAAATTTTATGATGACATAGAGGTCAATGATAGTTACTTTTCTTGCAATGTTGATAGAAAAGTGATCTAAGAATATTTGAGCTAGCTTCCAAAAAGAGAACAGGGAATTTTGAGGAATTGAGCTACACCAATCTAAGGCAAGTCCAGCTAGTGACAAGGGAAAGGTCCTAAGGAGAAGATAATATTTGTGAGATATAATATAACAAGCATGTATAAACACTCATAGATTCTACTAAGGATCCTCCTTATCATAAAACTTGTTAAATTTCATAAGCTCCCATTATATATGGTAAAGTCTAATGGGGATAGTTAGGTTAAGAGGTTCATTGTATATTTTCTCATAAGTGAGCATATGTTTATACATAGAGGTAAAGGCTTTCAAATTGGCCATCCTATTCATAAGGATACTCATAAAGTCTGGTTGGGTATTATATTTAGGGATACCCCCAAGATATTCTATTGTGGGTGTTGATAAGTAGAAAACTTCGTGGAAAAGATCTAGGATAAAGGATAACCAACTGAGTTGGTCATGATTAGTTGGGATTCTACCACATACTATGGGGCTTCTAGGGGTATATAATTAGACCCAAGATCTTGTGAAAGAGATACATATTGGGTGGCCAATGGGATATATTATTGTGGAGGTTAACTTACAAGAACTTGCTACAAAGGCTGAGTTTGGGAATTTAAAGGTATGCTAGTTTGGATGGGTGGAAGGATTGATGGGATTGAGATAACTAAGTTCTGAAGTGTTGTGGTAAGAGGTAGAGTAGTCATAGGTTGAGGTGTAGTGATATTATGAGCTTGGGTACTAGTTGGGGATGGAACACTAGACATTACCAAAGGTAGATTGCCTAATGGTTACGTAGTGTTAGCATTAGAAATTATCAAGAGAGAATTGTTGTGGGAGGACACCATAGTTGTGGTAAACCCTTCACCTTCCTCTAGAGGAATGCCATAAGGATTCCTTGAAAACTGTGTATGGGAGGAAGTGTAATACATATAGATCAAGAGCTAGGGTAGTGGTTAAGTATGATTGGATTACTATCTAATATGGTGGTAAATTTAAGATCACCCTAAGTATAATACTAGGGAATACCTTCCCCTATGGACTTAAGGGAAGTATGAGGACAAGGATAATTCTCCATGGATGAGGATGAATTTAGGGTTTTATTTTGATTTAGCAACTATTGTCAGATCAAAACCATGTAATAATGAAGGAAAAAGCAAGAAATAAAAGAAAAAAACACACAATAGTCTTTTTGATTATCTTATATTTAGTGAAAAATAAAGGCACACACACTAAAGATGTATCTAAAGAGATCTCACTTTTTAATAAATTAACTTTAAAAGTGTAAATAAGGAAAAGGTTGTTGAAGGTGCTAAGAAACGACAATCTAGAGATGGTTTCAAGGTTTTTTAGGATCAAAAATATTTTTTTACTAGAATCAATACATGGCCTAGTATTGGGGCCTACCCCCTCACTTCACACACTACAGTGTAAGGGTGTCAAGTTCTTAGCCAATATATATTGAATAACCAAGGTTTATACTCAACCAACATACTAATTTGGTTCTCCCCTTGGTGGTGAAATCCAAGTGGGATAGCTAGGATGGAGGTTATTGCTAAGTGATGAAATCCTAGTCAATTTTCTTATGTCAATGTTTGATGGATTTATTATGTAAGTGGTTTGTTATGTGTGTGAAATAAGTGATTGCTATGATAATTTAACCAACCTAGATTATTCTATATGAATTACTTAAGCAAGAAAAAATGGATGTAATTATTTTAACCTTTTGAAAAGGAAAAAAAAACAATTTTGGATTTTCTTTTGAATATATACAACAATCAAGAGAAAAGGAGAAAAATATGGATAAATTCACAATAAATTATAATAAGAAAAATGAAACCTTAGGGTTCCCATCGGGCATGCCAAAATTTTATAATAGTTTTTCATTTTTCCTTTAATTTAATTAACTTACTAAAAATGGAAATGATACAGGGTTTTGAAAGAGGAATAGATGTGACAGGGATGTGCACCATTGACCTAGTGAGGTGGGAACTCTTTTTTTTCTAGGAAGAACTACCTACACAATAAAGACAACTTAAATGAGGTTGATTAATAATAGAGATGGGTGGAATTCCTAATACAAGATCAGTTTGAGGAAGTGGTACACTTCCTAAGAGGGATGTCAGTCCACTATTTATGCAATCAAGTAGATAATATAATAAGATACATAACAATAAAGTATGTTATGATATTATGAAATGGAAATAAAACAAATCAATCTCTTACATAGATATTATCAAAATGTTCTTTCCAATATGCTATGACTAAGTCCTCTTATTTTTGGATTGCTTCTAGTTGCTTAGTGATGGATTCTAGAGTTAGGGGAAAGACAACCATGTAAATTCCTAACTCGAAAGAGATGTCACTTTGGTTGGAAAAAAAGGGTTGAAAGATGGTGGATAGATTAGTGATGTTAACTACATTGTGTGAAATTCTAGGTAGAGTCATCTACATAACAAGCCCATGTTTAAAAGGACAAAAAATTAGAATGATTTAAAGACAAGGGTTTGAGATTAAAAGCTTGGGTTTAAAAAACCAAGTATAGTGGATCAATGTTGATATTTTAGGATCAGTGTTGATTTTGTAGAATCGGTGCCAAATTAGAATGAATCAGTGTTGATTTTATCTAAAACTACACTTAATTAAAATAGAGACTTTAAAAGATAATAGAGGATAATAAATAGACATAGAGGGATAAAATCTGTATTCTAAGGGGTGAAAAAATAGACAAGAGAAAAGAAACTAATGAGAATTTAAATAAAAAAGATGACTAGTTACCTTGAACTTGGTTGCAAGTAGAATGAATTCTTCCTCACAAATGCAAGTAGTCCTTTAGGCTCGAGATGGTGGATGTGGATCAGGTGTAGTATAATTTTAGTAGAGTGGTGTTCAGTCTCCTCAATTCTCCAAAAATCTAAGCTATATTTTGAGGTTCAGATTTTCTCATTTTCAAGTCAAAGGATGGTTGGGTATAAATAGATTAATGCTAATCTAAAGAATTGACATAGATCTAGGGAGAATCGACAATGATTCACCCAATTTGGTAGTTAAAGGCTTTATTCATGTTGGTTTGTTCCAACTATGTGTAAATTTGGGTATATGATCATGATGTTGTTGGGGATGGGATTATACATGGGTAAAGTGGTTAAAAATTTAGGATTCCCTAGGCTACAAATAGATTTAGGTGGTTAAGAAGGTGAAAAGGTAATTTGTAAAATCAAATTATTAGGTAACTGATAGTAAATAAACTAAACTTTAAGATAGGTATATTTAGGAGATTAAAATAATAATAAGGGCATATAACACATAATAAATCATATATAGTATACAAAATTATAGTTTCTACAATACTCTCCCCTTCACCTTCTTTCCAAAAAGGGTTAAACAATTTTAAAATTGGGAAGAATAGGACATATTTTATCTATGTGCAATAGTGTATAGATGATTTCTAGATATATATTATATACTTATGAATGGGCGCTTAATTTTTCTATATAGAAATACATTTGAATAATTCCTCACACTACTGAAAAACTAGGATTATGCATCAACCATAAGGATGGATTTGATTTTAGAACATATTTTTTTCTAAGAGTGGGATGGTTTTGACAAACAAGAGTCATTATTGACTATTGATAATGATTTTAATCATCAGAGTTGACCCATGTGTAGGTGAACTAATCTATGAGTTTAGAGATACATGAGTAGGATATTTGGTAGATTTTAAAATTAGATTTATGTTCTTTTAGGTGTATGATAGTATAACCTAAGGGTTTACTCACATGATATCATGAAAGTGTGAGAGGATGGTGAATTGGGACCTTTTTTTGGATTTCAATTCATGTGATGTAAATGTGTGTCAAGATTATCCTTATCAAGTACTAAATATTGGGTTTTAGTATCTATAAATGACCTATTTTACTATAGTGATCAAATTTATAGAGTAAAAGAATCATATATACCTAAGTGTGTAAAACACATTTTGCCTTTAGGATATTACTGCAAACATGTAGTTTCCCTCCATAGAAACCTGAAATGAGAATAAAGTAGTCAATGTACATAAGTGAAATATAAAAACTAAAAATTAAAACTATAAGGGTTAGAGTACACCTATGTGTTTATGAAAATAATGTTGTCTTTGCATATTGTTGGATATCATGCTTCCTCATTACATCATTAGAGATTTGGTGTGATCATGCCCAAAACTTATATAATTATGAAGGATTTGATTTTCAAAGGTAATATGACCCAACCCTCATTTATGTGGGTAGAATTACACAATTTACTAACCCAAAAAACTATGCAAGAAAAGATAGAGAAAACTGATCAGGCAAGGATTAACTCGAAAATAAAACACTATAGAAATAAATGAGAGAACCATCAGGGAATGTTTGCTAAAAAATTAATCAACCACAAAAAATGGATTATAGATTCAAATGTATTTTTTCTCAAATTTGATTAATTTTGACTCATGTAAAAATAACAAAAACATGATTGCAAAGTAATAAATAATGTTCATTCCACCACAATATACACAAGTTTTGATAAATGTGGAGTAGAATGACAAACATTTTCCATTCAAGTATAATTTTAATTTATATGTGCATGAACCAATATCATGCCCCTTAAATTTATATGCTAAATTTGAAAACCTCTATCCCAAATTTAATTTGAATGATTAAATTTTAAATTGTGTTTTTAAAACTATTGTGCATGTGTTCATGTGTATGCATTCAAGTGTGTACGAATATATGCTCAAATATATGTAAAGTGAATGCATATGCATAAAAAATTCCCTTTTACTCTATATCAACGTGCCAATCTCTATCATGAATATGAAACATTCTGATAGCTAAATCATATGAATCTCTAAAATATATGAAACATGTACTTTATTTTTATTTTGTACTCATGGATGCTTATGTCTCCAATACAAGCCCACTATAATTCCCCCTTTTGAGATGAATTATTTATTTTATAAGTCACTCATATTAAAAGAATATTTAATTGTACTATTTCATGTATAAAGACAACATCATCTAATATAATTTGATCATGTGGATAATATGTCATTGTAGTGATGTATGTATCAATCAAGGTATGTATTTAACATATGGAATGTAGGGCATGTAAGTGTCATGTATAGATAAATGTATCAATGACATATGTATTATAAGTATATCTAAATAAAAAAATCATTAATAGTGTATGATATAGATCATGGAACCCCTTAATGTCAAAAAAAATAATAAACTCAAGTTTTAATTATCACATATAGGACAAAGGACAACATAAATATGTCATAAAAAACAAGGCAAAATTCCACACACATGATAAAAAAATAATGTCACAAATAAGGGACACCAATATATGCCAATACAATAAATCCCAAAAGCCACACATAAATTCATAATCATGAAAAAGAGTATCAACATCAATGGAGCATAGAACAAAGGACCAATCTACACATCCATATGTATCAATGTCATATCCCAATAAAATTTCATATCATGTGTCATTGTGTAATAAATGAGTAACTAATGAGGCATGTGCATTAAATATAGGTGGCTCAACATGGTGCAAAGTTCAAGGAAATATATAACATGTAATAGTGAAACCTACGGAACTAGATGCCCCTAGGTCACCATTGGATAGAGGGAAAAATAAACATTTTTATGTGCATGTGTAACATGTATGTCCAAAATATCACTCAAATAACATGAAATGCATGTGTATGTAAATAATATTTCATATACCAAATATATGATAAATAACATATGTAAAAATGTAAACTAACCATCATGTCATGATCAGGTCTGATTTTATATTTTTGAATATTTTAATGTTTTTGCATATTATGTATTTTATTGTTTTGTATTTTTTAAATATTTGAAATTTAAAATCATGTTACCAAAATTAGGTCACCTTAATTAGAGTTTAAATCATCATATCTAGGGTTTTCCATGAGTTTGTATAATCACATTGATTTTTATTCTTCTAGTTTTGATTGGTCCATAGATGTATCTTCTGTTCATTTAGAATATTATGCATTTGTATTGTACACATTATCATCATGTCAAATTTTAATAACTCTTTCTTCATATGAAAAGTATATATATTAGTTGGTTGAATCTACTATAGCCTACATCTTTTATAGCCAATGTTATCCTAATGCAAAAAAAAAAAAAAAAAACACTATATTTAGAAGGAATGACCCATATGGGTGTATTCGCCACTTTTGACCCATAAGAAATTGGTAAAAACTTATATCCAAGAGATTCTAGACAAGGTGCACTAAACTGTAAGTCTATAATGTTGTGTTTTAATTGGTGTAAACCTCTGACACTACATGTTTCTTATTTTTCCTTCTTTGGTATGTATGAATCATCTCAATATGTTTCAACTCCTACATAAATGAATAGGGTATGAGATAAATATTATCCTAAGGGATTGAATTGTAACTTTTAAATATAATCATCTGTCATATATGTAATATTGATATCTTCATTACCACTATCATAATAAAATGTAACCATGCTATCCTGATATTATGAGTTCACTATTAAAGCAAGATTAGGGATAAGTTATGGTTGTGTAGGATTAACAATTGGTTCCTTAGTTTTTTTTGTTTTTTTTTAGTCCAACCCCATTATCTACCAATAAGTGCTTGACTAGACTATATTATACTTTAACTTGGATAAATAATGGAAAATGTTTCTTGATTACATGTTGTGTGTGTATATTTTTTTTAATCTAAATTTATAACTTTTTTATTATCATTGAATGAGTCCATATTGGTATAAAATGATGCAATTTGTGTATCACAAGGTAAGGTTTTTTCTTACAACACATCGTATAGCATATCTTTGAAAACCATTGATTTTTTTAGTAGCTCCAACATAGAGATCTTAGCATGAGTATTTTTCAATTGGTTAGTGATGACATAATGTCTAGGTTGATCAACATATCTTACAAGATTTGGAGGGGGTTGAGGTAGAGAATGTTGACTACCTTCATTATAACACACATAATGGGGTACCCTACCTCATCAAGTGTTAACAGCATGGACTATAATATTTATAATAAGATGTGGGTGGCTAATAAGAGTATGATGGTAGCTATCATAACTTTGAGGTCTTGGGGGAGAAGGAGAAAAGGGAGATATGCATGCCCTTTGGTGTCTAGTGGTAATAATAAACATCTCATATTGGATATTATAAAAATAGTATTGGATGAATGTTTAGGATTATTCATTGGTAAGCTTAGCCTTATTAGCGAATTTGGATTTGATCAAATATATCCATTTTTCCGCATAATTACTCCAAAGAAGATATATTATCCATGTAAAACAAAATGAAAAGATACATTTCATTAATTATGTTAACTAATAATGTTCAATGAACATGGTCATGATTAGTGTGTTCTATTATATTAAAATCATAAACATTAAATCTAAAATCTAAAACCTGGAAATATAAAACCCTAAAAATACCTAGGGTTTGCATTGTTCAGTATGTGTAAATATTTAAAAATATGTTTTACCCTAATTTGGATTAATGGGTGAGATTAATATTAATAAGATATAATTTTGAAATATAATTAAAATTATAAGATATGGAATTCAATCATATACATTTGAATGTATGATAATTGATTCCTCGAATTTGATTAGGGTATATGCTAAATAATGAAGTTACTGAGGATATCATGATACTTAGTTTTTGTTGGATATCTAATTATGACAATGTTATGAAAGTGTAAATCAAAGATATTCACACATGTGATTCACTTAGTCCAGGAACTAATATGATACCTACATTAGGTTAGTTATACAAGATCATATCAATATTTTAAATTAATAGTAACTTGTTGGTCATTACTAACCTATACATAAGTGTGGTGAAGTGATTACATGGTCACATGTGAATATTATTTCTTGATATTTGTTTGTGATCACAAAGCATGTTAACACATACATATCCATAAATTAGCCTATTTCACCTTGAAAACCCTAGATGTGCTTATGAGAACTAAAAACTTGTAAAAGTGGTTAGTTTAATGATTATTTGATTCCTAAAATACCAATATTCATTGGAGGGAAATCAATTCATAATTAGTTATCCACCTAGTATGATTTTGTAATTGTACTTCTTTGTTATGTGAATGCAAACAATTATTGGATTTGGTAATTGAAAATGCTTGAATTTATTGTATTTTGAGTTCTTTTAAACTTGTCTTGTCATTCTTCTTAGTGATAGGTTTAAAAATTGGGAAAAATAGGGAAATGTTTCTTAGTTTTCAATAGTGTATAGATGATTTACAGATAGATACTAGATAATTTTGATAAGGCATTAATTTTTTATATAAGGATGTATTTGAATAATTAATCACACCATTGAGATAATAGGATTATGGGATGACCCTAAGGATGGGTTTAATTTTAAAAAATAATCATTTTTGGGAGGGGGATGATTCCAATAAGTGCAGGTCATTATCAACTAGTGATAACAACCATAATCATCAGAAATGGCCCATGTACATGTGGAATATTATGAGAGTCTAGAGTTGTATGTGTATGATATCTAGTAGTATTAAAATATTATTTGAGGCTACCATAGGTGTATAACAGAAGGGTTAACTCATATGATAGCATGCAAGTGTAAGAGGATGGAAATTTTTGACCTTGTTTGGGTACTCAATTCATGCATGATAAATGTGAGTCAATCTTATCTTTGTCAAGTAATAAAGACCTAGTGTTAGTATATATAAATATCACTTATGCATAACCCTGATGGTGAGGATTTTCCATTCCTTACAATCTCTAATTTTTTATCTCCAACCTTATTAACAACTACGACCATTGATTATGAATGTTTAATTCCTCCACTAGGCAAAATTACTAAAATTAGATGTAGTAAATTATGTTTGATGCAATAAATAATGATGTCAAATAAAAATCCTTTAAATAATCCATGTAATTATTAATAAAAGTTTAAGTTTATTCCACATATACACATGTAAGTTTTTGTTGTCACATTGACTATTAATTTTTTACTTAGATGAACAATAGTTGAGATGTAATAAGGAGGAGAAAATTAGTTGAGGTGAAAATTAGTATGGGTTTAGTAATATATTACCATAGTTTCATGGATAAATTATTAATAATTGAAGCTTTGATTTCTTCTCTTAAAAAAAGGAAAGATGTTTGTATGAATTGAATTAAGTGAAGTAACCTTATAGAAACTTAAATATTTTTTGATAATAGAACTTATATGTTTGGGATCAACAAGGCTCAAGTTCCAAAATATAAATCCTCGCTATGATACCACTTTTTTATCATTTGTTGGTTATTACCATTTTGACCTTGGTTTTCTCCATTATTTTATTTTTGTGGTTTCTATTGTTGATTTTATCAATTTTACTGGTTCAACCTTTAATTTTGATACTATTGATTTTGTTGTTTCACTGGCTATTATTATTTTGTTGATTATTATGTCAAGGAAAAGGGTTTTGATAAATCCATAAAGTTTGATTGGAAGTGGAATCACCATTATCCAATGTTATTTCCCCATTCTCCAACATATTCTCAATTAAATGCTTGATTTGGAGACATCTTCATAAATTATGCCTATTGAACCAATGATAGTCACAGATTTTGTTTTCACCATACCAATCAGGATAGGGAATGCCTTGTGGATAATGCTTTGGTATATAGGCCAAATAATCATATTTGTGGTAATAAGATTGTGAAAGATAGATTTAATGGGCTCCCATAGGTCTCTAAAGACTTGATGTACATGCACGAGTCTCTTAGGAGGAGGGGTTTACAATGGTAAAGGTTACTATATTTGTCATATAGTTTTTGGTTGTTGTGCTTGCAACATCAGTTGGAGAGGTTGCTAGGTAGGGGTAAGCTAAAAATGTAGTATGGATGAGGTTTGTATAGTTTTCACATGATGGAATTTAGTTATTCCATTTCTCACAACATTCCTATTTTGGTTGAATTACTTTGATCTTTCTTGGTTAATGGCCTGTACCGATTGCATTGCTTACACTTGAATAGGATGTTGTTGTTGGCCATTTCCTTGATTGGTAGAAATAAGTTTGATGACTCCTTTATTGATGATCACCCACTCAATCAATAAACCTTTATCAATGATATCTTTGAATGTATGTGCACATTATAACTCTAGATGGTAAGCTATCTCATTATGCAAATTTTTGGTAAACATAACAGTTAATCATTTATCTAGTAAACTATGGGTGAAATGGCTTGCAAGGGCTCTCCATCTCTATAAATAACTTGCAAAACTTTCCCTATATTTTTTATTTGCTTGTGTTAGGTCCACTAATGAGATCTCATGCTCGAGATTATAGGAAAAGTGATGCACAAATTTATCAAAAAGGTCATAAAAGTCTGTTACTGAGTTCCTAGGTAACTTTAAAAATCACTCCAAATCTTTTCCATCCAAGCTTCTTGGAAATAACAACAAAAGGTATATGTCGTTATATGCCACTACTTGACATGCGATAAAATATTTAGTCAAATGAGCCTTAGGGTCACCCTTCCCTTTGTATTTGTCTAATTTGGCTGGTTCATATCCTGGAGAAAATGGTATCTACAAATATTCCATGTTGAATTAATAGGAACACACGTCATCTAATTTGAAATTTTTAGTCCACTTCCCTACCTAAATGGTAGTAATTACATCCTTCATCTATTGCAATTCTTGGATAGGAAATTGGAAGGGATATTGGTTTGAGGGAGAACACTAGTTTGGATAAATGGTTGAGAGGTCACAAGTGGGACACCTTTAACTACGGTAAGGATAATTTTCTATAATTTTGATAGCATAACACTACCTTTCTTGACTCAAACTTTTGTGGTGCATAGACTTAAAGTTAAAGTGTTTAGTACAAAATGGATTAAGTCTATCAAGTGATGACAATGATTATGAGTCTTAAATGGCTTTTAACCCAAAATTGGAAATTAAACCTAAGTTCCCTCAAGTTTAGTGAAAATGGATAACCCACTTAACACATCAACTCTATGAACTTGTAAAGGTGTAATTTCAAATTTAGATTATAAGTGAAAGACTTAAACAACTTTAGTAAAGGTCTAGACTCAATTGGGCAACATAATTATGCCAAAGTGGATGATATGACTCTCAAGTTTTTGATGAACTTTGAACAAGGAAAATTGATGATCTCACATGGGAAACATAACACCTCTTTGTTCAAAGAAATATGAGGACCATGTGTTTGGTTTGGGATTGTTTGTTTACACCAAGTTTTGACTCTAAGAAGGACTTTAGTCTAGGACAAGACCAACTAATTAAACACCCTTAGATCCTAAACTAAAAAGGTTGCTTGTTGTTGTCAGAATCCATCAATATATGTCATTTGATAGGATTTTAAGTGTTCATCCAAAAGTAAATGTGCATTATATAGTAAATTTTTTACACCCCCCTTCTCTCAAATGAGAGTACTGCGACATGGACCTTGAGGCACACCTTGCACTAATAATACTTCCACGATAAGTGGGGATTTGTCTAATATCTAAAAAGTTTCTTAATGATCTAGGGGAATCAATTGCACAATGACTTTCACTCCAAACAATGTGAAAGACAAGCACATATTTTGGGTCCATATCACTTGGCTTATTGCAAAAAGGTCTAGTCCTTTTTCCAACCACTATATCTTGCTCTTTGCTTAGTGTAGTGGGATGTCCAAAGTGCCACTATGTCTCATGTGTAAATCCAAAAGAGTCAAATGATGTCAATGCCAGGAGATAAAACCCTAGGTCAAAGATTCCTTAAAGAACTTTTGGGATGTGATGAAGTCCACCTCACAACCTAAGATGCATAAAAATAAAGGAAGCATGAAAGTAGAAAGACTTTAGGGTCATTTTCAAGGTCACCCAAAATTTGACAAGTTTTTGGGGAGTGATTTAGATGACTTTCTTTTAAAGCCTTAGACTCAGATATTTTTAATAGGTATGACACTTTTGATTACAAGGGTTCCCTATAGGGGATAAATGGAAAAGCATACATGCAACATACCTCTTTTCCACAAATAAAATTTGATTGAACAACTATTGCAAACAAGAATTGACAAGTGTGTTCAATTTTTAAACACAAATGAAATGTTTGGTGGTGTTCATTTGACCCCTTGGTCTTAGTTATAAACTTTGAAAAACATTCACCAAAAACACCTAAATTCTTTGTTAAGCACCCAAAATAAGGTTCCTAATCAAATTTTAAGCATGCAAAAGTGATTTCAACATGTTTTGAGAAAATATCCCACTTAGTCCTATAGCAAAATTATTAGCATTCCCTTTAGCTTTGAAGCCCCTTTGATTTTAAAATAACAAACTTTGGAAAAGTAGGTCTCAAGTCTATGTTTTTGGAAAAACATAGTGACCAATGTCAGTTGTTACCACTGACATTAGTTATGGCTAACTAAGATCTGGCCGATGTTGATTCTATTGATTGACATTGGTTAAGATCTCAATTAGCCATAACTGATGTCGGTGGTAACAACTGACATTGGTCACTGTGTTTTTCCAAAAACACAGACCTTAGACCTACTTTTCCATAGTTTGTTATTTTAAACTCAAAGGGGCTTCAAAGCTAAAGGGCATGCTAATAATTTTGCTATAGGACTAAGTGGGATATTTTCTCAAAACATGTTTAAATCACTTTTGCATGCTTAAAATTTTATTAAGAACCTTATTTTGGGTTCTTAACAAAGAATTTAGGTGTTTTTGGTGAATGTTTTTCAAAGTTTATAACTAAGACCAAGGGGTCAAATGAAGACCACCAAACATTTCATTTGGGTTTAAAAATTGAACACACTTGTCAATTCTTGTTTTTAATAGTTGTTTAATCAAATTTTATTTGGGAAAAAGAGGTATGTTACATGTATGATTTTCCATTTGTCCCCTATAGGGAACCCTTGGAATCAAAAGTGGTATTCCTATTA
This sequence comes from Torreya grandis, assembly GCA_037957365.1. NCBI lineage: Eukaryota > Viridiplantae > Streptophyta > Pinopsida > Cupressales > Taxaceae > Torreya > Torreya grandis. The sequence goes on along the minus strand of JARHVA010000708.1, from coordinate 349,859 downwards.
CAAATAGCTTAGTCCAAGGCTTAGAAATAAAGTCATCTAAATCACTCCCTAAAAACTTGTCAAAGTTTGGGTGACCTTGAAAATGACCCTAAAGTCTTTCTACTTTTATGTTTTCTTTATTTTTATGCATCTTAGCTTATGAGGTGGACATCATCACCTCCCGCAAGTTCTTTAAGGAAGCTTTGACTTGGGGTTTTATCTCCTGGCATTGACTTCATTTGACTCCTTTGGATTTACACATGATACATAGTGGCACATTAGACATCCCATTACACTAAGCAAAGAGCAAGATGTATTGGTTGGAAAAAGGACTAGACCTTTTTGCAACAAGCCAAGTGATATGGACCCAAAATATGTGCTTATCTTTTGCATTGTTTGGAGTGAAAGTCAATGTGCAATTGATTCCCCTAGATCATTCAAAAACTTGTTAGATATTAAACAAATCCCCACTTATCATGGAAGTATTATTGGTGTAAGGTGTGCCTCTAAGTCCATGTCATAGTACTATCATTTGAGAGAATGGGGGTGTGTAAAAACTCTACTATATAATGTACATTTACTTTCGAATGAACACTTAAAATCCTCTCAAATGACGTATATTGATGGATTCTAACAATACCAAGCAACCTTGTCAGTTTAGGATCTAAGGGTGTTTAGTTAGGTGGTCTTGTCCTAGATTAAAGTCTTGCTTGGAGTCAAAACTTGGTGTAAACAAACAATTAGAAACCAAACACATGGTCCTCATTTTTCTTTGAACAAAGAGGTGTTATGTTTCCCATGTGAGATCATCAATTTTCCTTGTTCAAAGTTCATCAAAAACTTGAGAGTCATATCATCCACTTTGGCATAGTTATGTTGCCCAATTGAGTCTAGACCTTTACTAAAGTTGTTTAAGTCTTTCACTTATAATCTAAATTTGAAATTACACCTTTACAAGTTCATAGAGTTGATGTGTTAAGTGGGTTCTCCATTTGCACTAAACTTGAGGGAACTTAGGTTTAATTTCCAATTTTGGGTTAAAAGCCATTTAAGACTCATAATCATTGTCATCACTTGATAGACTTAATCCATTTTGTACTAAACACTTGAACTTTAAGTCTATGCACCACAACATTTTGAGTCAAGAAAGGTAGTGTTATGCTATCAAAATTATAGAAAATTATCTTTACCGTAGAGATTTTTTGAAACAAATTTTTTATCACACCTTTTGGGTAGTATAGTGATATTACACTGCCCAAAATATTTCAAATATTGTTTCATGGACCCTCTTGCATAGAATTTCAAATTTGTTCCTACATTTTCAGACCAATCCAAGTGTACTTTTGTGATCCTTTGTCTAAAACATAGTTATACCACTCACATTTGTCTAGCTTAATTGTCAAAAAGAACCAAGTTTTATACCATTATTTATGAGAAATTAAAATATTGTTAAAGTGCCTATTGTTTCATACCTTATACCAAGTTGATCAAGTTCATGACCAAGAATTGAATGCCTAGTGTTTGTTATAAGTGTTTCAAATTTAGTAGATTAAAACTTTCATCTATTTTCAAAGTCTATATTTTGACGTCATTTGGCCAAGAGTCCTAGCACATGCCTTGTTTGAGCTTAGCTTTTGATGCCACATTTGGCCAAAATACCTAGAAACTTTTAAATTCCTAGATTAGATTGATTTGAATCATTTCGACCTTGGAGTTTGGCATCTTAATTTTTCAATCCATTTACTTAGTTATCTTTGTGTGAATAGTGAAACATTAGATATTTTATGATATCTTATTTCCTCATAAATCTTTGCATAAACCTTTTGATCCTTTTGATAAATCTAGACCAAGTTGAAGGCATCATTTTTTTTAAGATTCTAACATTTTTAGAGTTTATATAACTCTTTGACCTTTTATCACAAAGAATTATCTATAGACCCTAACATGTATTCCTACACTCGTAGTGGACTCATGTACAATCCAGGGATTAGTAATGTAATTTTTTAAGAAGAAATGGTGCAATACCCCTATACAGATAATATTGATTATGAGATGGATTCTTATCCCTCTTATAATACTCAATCAGGGCACAAAGCCAAGCTCCATTAGCTAACTACCTAGTTAACACAACACCTTATTCAGAATATGACCAAGAACAAACCATGCAATACCTCACTACAATACCAACAGTGGATGAGCCATTTCTTCAATAGTCATACTCTATTAATATAGCTTCCACATTTCATCCATTTTTGTTTGAGTGACATTTGTTAGAAAATAAGGATAAGATTTTGGTTAGAGCCATAGAGGTAGGGGTCAATTTTTTGGTAGACTTCCCCCATGAAAATTTACAATGAACATACCTTTTCAGTCACAAACTAATATACCAATTCCTAACCAAGTAATGACTATTCAACAGTGTGCAAATATTGGTCAGTGATAAATGTCGAATCTACAACCTACTTTCACTTCTCCATAGGGATTCATGCAACAAGGAGGTCCCCATTTATCAAGTACCTGATAGATAATCATTAGTTCAAAATGTGCCATAAATTTAGAGACAGGGTCTTCATCCACAAGTTCCCACTCAATAACAAGGTTTGATTAATCAGCAGCATGTCCCTTTTTAACCATAGTAGGCACAGTATAGTTATATCCCTCCATCCCAACCACAAAATCCTCTAATTAAAACCTTTATTACCAACCCAAACTAGAATATCATGTAGCCAAATATGCAATTTCATGTACATCTCAATCCAGGTATTTGTATTCCTAGTCCATTCCCCAACCCAGATAATGTACCCTAATAAGTGTCTCCATCATACCCTAGTTAAAGTGTCCCACTTGTGACCTCTCAACCATTTACCTAAACTAATGTTCTCCCTCAAACCAATATCCCTTTCAAATTTTTATCCCTATAATTGCAATAGATGAAGGATGTAATTGCTGCCATTTAGGTAGGGAAATAGACTAAAAATTTCAAATTGGATGACATGTGTTCCTATTCATTCAACAAGGAATATTTGTATATACCATTTCCTCTAGGATATGAACCACCCAAATTAGACAAATACAAAGGGAATGGTGACCCTAAGGCTCATTTGATTTAATTCTTTATCGCATGTCAACCAGTGGCATATAGAGACATATACCTTTTGTTATTATTTCTAAGGAGCTTGGTTGGACAAGCTTTGGAGTGATTTTTAAAGTTACCTAAGAATTTAGTAGCAGACTTTGATGACCTTTTTGATAAATTTTTGCATCACTTTTCCTATAATATCAAGCATGATATCTCATTAGTGGACTTGACACAAGAAAATGAAAAATCTAGGGAGAGTTTTTCAAGTTATTTATAGAGATGGAGAGCCCTTGCAAGCCATTTCACCCATAGTTTACCAAATAAATAATTAGATGTTATGTTTACCAAAAATTTGCATAGTGAGATAGCTTACCATCTAGAGTTACAATGTGCACATACATTCAAAGAGATCATTGATAAAGGTTTGTTGATCGAGTGGGTGCTCATTAATAAAGGAGTCATCAAACTTAATTCTACCAATCAAGGAAATGGCCAACAACAACATCCTATTCAAGTGCAAGCAATGCAATCGGTATAGGCCATTAACCAAAAAAACCAAAGTAATTCAACCAAAATAGGAATGTTGTGAGAAATGGAGTAACTAAATCCCATCATGTGAAAATTATACAAACCTCATCCATACTACCTTTTCAGCTTACCCCTACCTAGCAACCTCTCCAACCGATGTTACAAGCACAACAACCAAAAATTATACAACAAATATAGTAACATTTACCATTTTAAACCCCTCCTCCTAAGAGAATCATGGTTTTACATCATGTCTTTAGTGACCTAAGGGATCCCATTGAATCTATCTTTCATAATCTTGTTACCACAAATATGATTAGTTGGCCTATATACCAAAGCATTATCTATAAGGCATTCCCTATACTGATTGGTATGGTGAAAATAAATTCTATGACTATCATTGGGTCAATGGGCATAATTTATGAAGATGTGTCCAAATCAAGCATTTAATTGAGAATATGTTGGAGAATGTGGAAATAACATTTGATAATGGTGCTTCCACTTCCAATCAAACTCTACAGATTTATCAAAACTCTTTTCCTTGACATAAAAATCAATAGCAATAATAATAGCTAGTGTAGCAACAAAATCAATAGTATCAAAATTAAAGGCTAAACTAGTAAAATTGATAAAATCAACAACAAAAACCACAAAAATAAAATAATGGAGAAAACCAAAGTCAAAATGGTAATAACCAACAAACCTAACATGCATTTGCACATGACTAAAATAGGGTTATAGGTCATATTATAAGGGGTAGCATTAATACCATCTTCATTAATCCTTGACTAAGCACTAATCAGAGTAGCCATTACTAAACAATACTATCCAACCAAATTACATGAATAATCCTTCTTTGACCTGGGAGTGCATACAGACAAACTAGCAAACTAGGACTTCCAATTTTGGATCCTATAACAACAACTCATTCTTTCCACATGGCCACATGCAAGTGCATCAACAATCGAGACTTGTCTTATCTAGTCCCATACAATTTCTATTAGTAGTTAGTAATAATGGTCCAGTATTTAATCCTAATTATGTAATCACAACTCAGAGGTTAAAGATTACTATTTGAGGTCCACAACCATCTACCACTTTTCTTGTCATCCAACCAACCATTCAATCTCAAAATAAACCATTCACTACTGACCAAGACAAAAAGTTTGATATTTTGGAACAATTATAGAAGACACCAGCATAAATTTCAATCTTAGACTTGTTGTGAACATCAATTATCCATAAGAACATCTTGAATGAGTTTTTGACCCAATCCACTGTTGCTAGTGACATATCCCTTGATAAATTCTAAGCTTTGGTTGGACACCTAGCTCCATCCCAACAAATCACATTTAACCAAAATGATATGTCTTCCCTTGTCCCACTCTATAACAATCCATTATACATAGAAGTTTATATAATATGACATAAATTGAAACATGTCCTTGTAGACAATGGATCTAGCCTCAACATAGTGTCTCTCAAGCTCATCAAGCTTCTTAGGTATATAGTGATAGATCTCTAACCATAAATAATAACTATCAAAGCTTATGATAATCAGGAAAGAGAATCACAAGGCACCATTAGTTTTTTAGTTATCATTAGGATTTTGACCCATGATACACTTTATCATGTGCTTGATCTAGAGTTATCATACAATATACTTTTAGATAGGCCAGGTTACATGAGATTCATGTAGTCCTATCAACACTGCACACATGTATCAATTTTTCCCATTCAGGGATGGAAGTGATTATTCTAGGAGATTTACACCCATATGAACAATGCAAGCATATTGGGGCTAAGTTTCAAAGCTATAATTATAAGTATGACATGAATACAAATTCTAAGTAGGATTAAGGAAAGTCTATACTTATTGATCCTTCACTAGATAATTGTATAGATCTTAATACCTTGGATTCCCTTTCCCACATGCTACTTCTTAAAGCTTTTAATCATTTCACCATTTCAAATAATGGACTGAGAGAATATGTGACCCATGATACATTTCATATTTCCAATCTTCCTCAAAATCTAAAAATCTTTAGTCAACCTAAATTCACCCCACATAGGCATTGGTAACAAAAGAGTAAAGATATAAGACCTATCACATTTGTACTAACATCTAGCCTAGAACCTGACCCTCTTGAAGGATATGAATCGTGGTTATACAATGACATCCAAGCTTATTATTATAAAAATGTAAAGTATCTTATTCCCAATAAGATCATGGAGCATCACAAATATGAAGGAAGATGCCTTAGACCAAATTAACAAAGAAGCATTAAACCAATTTCCATGACCAAATATGAAGGACCTTATGGACTTGGATTTAAACTGCCTAGGGGTGACCCCACATATCTTATTCAAACTATATCACTAGTTACTAGTGATGATGATGTTGATAGTAAAGCAGAGTCTAATCCTAACCTCACCTTTGTTAGGATTGTGGAGCTAAAAGCTTCACTGATGCAGACACGGAGGAGGTTGTAGGAGAGTTGCTGAGTGTCAGAGACACCGGCGTCAGTCAGGCCAACCGACGTCGACAGGATAGGGTAGGAAGGCAACCGACGTCGGTCAGAGATCGGCCGGCGTTGGCGACCCCCAGGAGGACAGGGACCGACATCGGTCGCTTGTGTGGTTCGGACTGCGCTTGTTACGGGCAGTTAGCTAACGAACCAAGTGTTTGCATGAAGAGATCTATTTTTAGACTGAGAGCTACGGATCTAATTATTGTTTGGATGAGATCAATATAATAGACTCATGGTTGTATTGGAAAAGTGTGCTAGGGAGTAAGAGAGCATAATTATAAGCTCCTTCTGTGTGTGAGGTAGAGCAATGGTGCGTTCCTCCTAGTGCCTCAGTACCAGGTGTGTTGGTGCTGGATTGGAGAGCCAGCTGGGTTCTTCAGGAGTGTAGGATCTTGGTCATAGTTGCATGGCCTATATAGGAGATCTACATGGTAAGTAAGATCATTGATCTGTAGGTGTATGTGTGTGCAAGGTTAAGGTTCACAGGTGAGCAGAACCATTGTTTGATTTGCAGGTGTGTAAGGTCATATAGACAGCAACACAACAGGGAGCAGTATCAGACAGGATCTACTTGGAGTACAGGTGTGTACTCGGATAGAGCGACAGGAAGGCAAGGGAGTTCCTTCCATAAGTATGGTCTGTTGAATTGCAGGTTGTTGCAGATTCATGGGAGATCTACTTGAAGTACCTTGAGTACTTGTGGAGCACGTGGAGTGCTTGTGGAGTGCGTGGAGCACTTGTGGTGTGCGTGGAGCACGGGAGGTGAACACCAACTCTGTATTTGAGTTGGGTGTTGGGACCTGTGAGAGGGAGAGCTTTGGGGAGAAGAATTACTGTTCACTTGAGGTGTGGGAAACCTCTGTAAGGTGGTGGAGAAGAAGTGGCATCTTCTTTATTGTATTCTTTTCTGTATAAAGTGTTAATACAAGTTGTGTATTGTCTCTCATATGCTGTGTTATTCTGAATTCTAGTTACTTGGTGAATCTGGTTATTTCCGCATATTAAGTTGCTTGAAGTTTGGTAATCAATTGTATGCTTCCGGTGTTTCGCATCCTGACAAGTGGTATCAGAGCCTTGGTTGTAGGTTCTTGAGCTTGATACCAACAAGTGGTATCAGAGCTAAGGTTGCAAGAAGCAGGTTGTGTTTGGTTACAGGGCACTCTCAGGGGTTTTTGATCGAGTAGGAGTAGAGCAACGGCAGATCAAAGTAAGCTAAGAATGGAGGAGTTGAAAAGCACAGACAGTTACTCATGGTCCGATGGAAAGAAAGAGCAGGTAAAAGAATATTGTTGGTTGGTAGCAGATCAGCATGAAGAAACTGAAGATACAGATGTAGCAGGTGTTGTTGCACAGGATGTGTTTGTAGGTTTCTTGGATAAAGTTGAATCTTGGATAAAAGATTTGGTTGCCTCTTTCCATGCAGCCTCAGGTAGAGGAGCTGGTAAGCCCTGCCAAAGGATTGGCAAAGGGGAAGTGAAGCTGAAATTGTAGGCGGCCAACACACAGGTGTTGATGAAGGTCATGCAAGTCCCAGGTTTGGAGATATGGCTAATTTCTTTAGAAAGATTGGGTGATGAGAGATGCACAAGAACTCTCACAGCGGATGCACTTGAATTAGCTGGTGGTAAGAAAATAGGTATACTTTATCTACTTGTTTATATTACTGATTCTTCTTCTATTGCGAAGATGTGGCTTCGTAGGCTTGGTCACATGAGTAAGAAGGAGATGCATGTTCTTAAGCGGAAGACAAATATATTTGATAGGCTTAAGAACTAGAAAGCCTTGGTGTTCTTGGAGGAGATGGCGGATAGAGTTCAGTGGATGAGGCTGGATACATCTGAGCAGAGCAGTTTGGACATGTGTTTTGATCCAAAGGAGCTCACGAGTAAAAATTCATCACTCATAGGTGAACACAGACACCGATGTCAGTCAGGAGGAATCAACGTCGAACAGACAGGTGCCGATGTTGGTCATGTGCAGACTGAAGCCGGCAGTGTCGGGCAGGGTAAGACCTACGTCGATCATCGGACCAACATCGGCAGTATGTAAGACTGATGTCGGTCAGGAGGACCGATGTCGATAGTAGGGACACCAGTGCTGACAGGTTGGTAGTCAGGTACAGACGCATGGAACCGACGTCGATCGGATGCAGACTGTGGGGTGGCTGAGGTCGGTCACTGTAACGAATTTTGGGTGGACAGCGTGTTGTCAAGGAGTCTCAAACACCCATATGGAGGACTGAAGGCATAAGTAGGCCCTCAAATTTGTGTTCCTCTTCTTTATACTTGTTGCTGATTGTAGAGCAGGAAGGATCTAGGAAATAGGTGTAAGCTAGGCAGGGATATGATACAGAACCAAACGGGAGTTTTTGGTAGGTTTGCCAGCTGAATGAAAACACAGAGATGAATGGATTCCTTAGTAGAAGAATAGAGAGAACGGATACGTGAGATGAAAGACCAGGCATATGGTCTTGAGGAGCTGTAGGATAGTGGTACCGGGTTTGACAGGTGGAGGACGAAGCATGGCTTCAGTCAGTGTCAGGTAACTACTATGGTTTGACTTACCAGGAGGATGATGGTCATGACATCATTCTGTTACTGTATGTGGATGGTATGTTTTGCTATAGCAGGTTTATACATACAGGGTTTTACTAAGCTAAGGGTAAGATTAGTTCAGTGGCATGTCAGGAGGAGTTTTGAGCAGCGAAATTCTTTGACATGGGAGGCATGGAGATCACAGGTTGATTTTGTCTCGAATGGGAGCTGATGTGGATCAGGTGTTGGCAAGGTTCGGGATGCAGAACCGGAGCACACTAAGGGCTAGACAGGTATAGTGTCTGAAATCACATGAGGTCTGGTATAGACCTGAGTATTCCCATGCAGTGGGAGCTGTCAGAGTTAGGAGCCAATTCGGGGAAGTGGGTTCTCAGATTTTTTGAGAGGGACCGGCAGCAGGTGTTGCTATGCAGGGTCAGGACTTCACTATAGGTGTTTTAGGTTTGGATGTGGTGGGGTACTCAGATGACAGGTGGTACACCACGGGATGTGTGGTGGGTTGTCTTCAAGTGGGAGCTTGAAGAGGGATACAAACCAAGAAATAGATTAGACAGAGTATAGGTACAGGTACAGTGCAGCTGTTTATCTCCAAGTGGGAGATTATTAGGATTGTGGAGCTAAAAGCTTCACTGATGCAGACACAGAGGAGGTTGTAGGAGAGTTACTGAGTGTCAGAGACACCGACGTCAGTCAGGCCAACCGACGTCGGCAGGATAGGGCAGGAAGGCAACCGACGTCGGTTAGAGATCGGCCGGCATCAGCGACCCCCAGGCGGACAAGGACCGACGTCATTCACCTGTGTGGTTTGGATTGTGCTTGTTACGGGCAGTTAGCTAACGAACCAAGTGTTTGCATGAAGAGATCTATTTTTAGACTGAGAGCTGCGGATCTAATTATTGTAATTAGATGTCTAATTATTGTTTGGATGAGATCAATATAATAGACTCATGGTTGTATTGGAAAAGTGTGCTAGGGAGTAAGAGAGCATAATTATAAGTTCCTTCTGTGTGTGAGGTAGAGCAATGGTGTGTTCCTCCTAGTGCCTCAGTACCAGGTGTGTTGGTGCTGGATTGGAGAGCCAGCTGGGTTCTTCAGGAGTGTAGGATCTTGGTCACAGTTGCATGGCCTATATAGGAGATCTACATGGTAAGTAAGATCATTGATCTACAGGTGTATGTGTGTGCAAGGTCGAGGTTCACAGGTGAGCAGAACCGTTGTTTGATTTGCAGGTGTGCAAGGTCATATAGACAGCAACACAACAGGGAGCAGTATCAGGTAGGATCTACTTGGAGTACAGGTGTGTACTCGGATAGAGCGACAGGAAGGCAAGGGAGTTCCTTCCATAAGTATGGTCTGTTGAATTGCAAGTTGTTGCAGATTCATGGGAGATCTACTTGAAGTACCTTGAGTACTTGTGGAGCACGTGGAGTGCTTGTGGAGTGCGTGGAGCACTTGTGGTGTGCGTGGAGCACGGGAGGTGAACACCAACTCTGTATTTGAGTTGGGTGTTGGGACCTGTGAGAGGGAGAGCTTTGGGGAGAAGAATTACTATTCACTTGAGGTGTGGGAAACCTCTGTAAGGTGGTGGAGAAGAAGTGGCATCTTCTTTATTGTATTCTTTTCTGTATAAAGTGTTAATACAAGTTGTGTATTGTCTCTCATATGCTGTGTTATTCTGAATTCTAGTTACTTGGTGAATTTGGTTATTTCCGCATATTAAGTTGCTTGAAGTTTGGTAATCAATTGTATGCTTCTGGTGTTTCGCATCCTGACAACCTTTGATGACCTAACTAAAACCAACTTGTTTGATAACAATGCCATTTGTACCCTTACTCCAGTCATTTATCACAACCCTTTTCCATTATATTTTCTCCAATTGATAGATTGGGACCAACAAGAATCTAGTTTGTTGATTGATGAGTTCTAGAATGATGAGGCATTATGTGATTTCCTAAGCCTTAGAGACAACATTCCATTGGGAGATCACAAATCAGGATTCTCAATCATATTAGATCCTATAGCCTATTTTGGTGAGCGAGTGAACACCCTTAGCCAAAAACAAATAAGTAAAACATTGAGGTCCCAAATTTAAAACCTCTTTGAGGAAATTTTTGACCAAGAAAAAAGTAAAGATAAAGGCCAGTCTAATGGTGAAAACCTGTTTCAGGTGCTATTAGATGGGGGTGTTCATTCTTCTTTGAATTTAGACCAGGAGACCACCAATGATGAACTTGTGTTCAATTTTGAGCAACAAGTATTTGATCAAATTCTTCAATAATTTCTAATTTTTTTTATCACATGGCTAGATCTCCCATTAGGGGACTCAAATTCATCATGCTTAGGAGAAGTTGAAGAGCAAGCCCTAATAAAGGATCCAGACATAATTCAATAGTTCAAGTCATTGCTTACTATCCTAGAAGATGGTTCGACCCTTCTAGTCAAATATACCATAGAGGTAAACATCAAGACTACATTAGACCTAAAATGGATAAAATTAGGTGAATCCTTCACTGAGATGGAACATGACATCTTTACAGCTTTATTTAGAGAATTTGTAGATATCTTTACATGGGTTTATTCTGACATGTCAAGTTTAGATCCTGCCTTGGTTCTGCACCACCTTGTGGTTAATCCCGATGCCAAACTAGTAAAACAAAATCTATGTAAGATGCATCCTCACATTTTTGTATTAGTAAATAAAGAGTTGGAAAAACTCTTAGAATTAGGATGTATCCAATCAATTGACTACTTAGAATGGATCTCTAATGTAGTACTAGTTAGCAAAAAGCTTAAAGGGATCAGAATTTATATTGATTTTCAAGACATTAACAAATCTTATCCTAAATATGATTTTCCATTACCTAATATCGACATGATCATTGATGTCATGACATGTTATGAAATGCTTTCACTCATGGATGGATTTTCAGGATACAATCAGATCAAAATCACACTAGAAGATTAGCATAAAATAGCATTCACCACTCTATAGGGAACATTTTATTATCAAGGAATGCCATTCAACCTTAATAATGTTGGAGCCACATATAAAAGGGCCATGACTATCATATTCCATGATATGATGCATGATATTGTTAAATACTATGTCAATGACATATTAGGAAAATCTAAAACTAGAGCCAACCATCCAACAGTACTATGTAAGATATTTGAAAGACTACAAGAGTAAAAAGTTAGACTCAATCCAAAGACATGTGTCTTTGATGTAACTTTAGGCAAATTAATTGGCTTCATTGTATCTCATAGAGGTATTGAATTTGATCCATCTAAAGTCAATGTTATAATTGAGATGCTACCACCAACCAATTTGAAGTAACTCTATAGTTTATAGGGTAAGATATAGCCAATCTGATGCTTCATCTCTCAATTAGTAGAAAATTTCCATCCATTTACACACCTTTTGAAGAAATGAGTTATATTTGACTAGGATGATCACTGCCAATTAGCTTTTCAACAACTCAAAGACTATCTTGTTAATCCACCCATTTTATTACCTCCTATACCAAGAAAGCCATTTTTGTTATACCTATCAGCTACTGATCATGCCCTAAGGGCACTTTTGGCTTGACATGATGATAATGGAAAGGAACATTTTGTATACTACCTAAGTCATACCTTGGTTACATATGAATATAACTATGTGCCTATTGAAAAAGCTTGTCTAGCCATAGATTTTGTAGCTCAAAAATTATGCCATTACATGTTAAATAATAAAACCATGGTCATTTAATAAGTAGATCCACTTAAGTCTATACTATTTAAAACAAATTTTTAAGGTAGAATGGCTAAATAGATCATGATTCTTAGTGATTTTTACATAGAGTATGTCAATCAGAAAGAAATCAAGGGATAGGGTCTTGCAAATCAACTTGTTAAAGCACCTCTCATAGACACACAACCACTCAAGTTTTAATTTCTTGATGAATCCATTATGAACATTATTAATACACCCCTTAAGGATCAGTATTGGAAGCTGTACTTTGATGGTTCATTCACTAAATATGGATCTGGGGTAGGCCTATTGTTTACTACACCATAGGAGGATCAAATCCCTAAATCATTTAAAATCAGCTTTCCTTGTACAAATAATATGGTTGAGTATGAAGCACTTGTTGTATGAATTAAAAAAGTAGTACATTGAAATATATCTCATTTCCAAGTTTATGGTGATTCTTAGTTAATCATCAATCAAGCTACAAATCATTTCCAGACCAAAGATGACAAGCTAGTTCCATACAAAGCCATAGTTAACACTCTTAAATAAAAAATTGCCAACATTCATTTCAAGCACATACCCAGGGCTAGTAATAGAACTATAGACACCATGGCTACTATTGGTTCTCTAATTTGATAAATAGACAAAGCTAGAGAGTATTAGTTCATCATCAAGAATTTTTTAGCACCAACTCATGAACCTTTAACCATTGCCATGATTTGTGATATTGTTGTTTCTAATTTTATCTAATACTCAGACCTTTACAACTACCTTCATGACAAATTTATACCACCTAACCTATCCCAAAAAAAAACCAAAGCCTTCATTCATCATTCTACTCATTATACTCTACTTGGATCCACCCTTTACCATCACAGTTTTGATGGAAATCTGCTTCATTATTTAACTTTGGCAGAGTCTACATTAGTGTTAAGAGAAGTTCATGAAGGAGTGTGTAGAGCCCATTCTAGTGGGGTAGTCCTATCCAAAAATATCTTATGTACTAGTTATTATTGGCCCATAATGGATGTAGATGCCACTACATATGTGAATAAATGTGACAAATGTCAATGGTATGCTAATCTAATTCATGCCCCAGTAAAAACTTTGAAACTAATGTTGACACTATGGCCATTTTCTACATGGAAACTTGACCACATTGGGAAGATTGTGTCCTAGTTATAACCACCTATGGGCAAACTAGGGGCAATAGTAAGACTTGATGTACCAACTTGCCACTTCCTATGTTGTACTATGCCTTTTTACCAACTATGCCTATTTTGTTTGAATTGAATATTAAAATAGTCAAATTCTTTTTCTATAATGGTGAAACTACAATGACTTGAGGTCCTACTCTAGTACTATGTAAGCAATTCTCAATACTTCTTGAGGTTAGCTCAGTCACCCTAAGCCATGCTTTCATCATTTTGCGAGCAACCTAAGCCACATTCTCACCATTTTATGAGCACCTTAAGCCATACTCTCGCCATTTTGCAATCTTGAACTATTTAGTGTCTCACCATTCTTGATTGAGTTGAAATACTCCAAAACACTTCCAAAAATATTTACAAAATCATTAAAAAATAACAAAAACATTAACCACTTCTTTTCCTTAAGGATTTTGGGAACTCCTACTAAGTTACAAGAAAATCACTTGTCATTTAGTTTCCCCATCCTTTTTGGCCTTTTTCTCTCATGTTGTTGCCATTTTGCAATACCATTCCTATTCTTCTATTGTATACATTCTATTTGTTTTTCTGGATTATCACATTCTTCTCACTATGTAGGTAGCATCCACTTACCTAGTGCATATGGAGACAACTCAGCCACCCTCTTCTTTTTCTTCTATTCCCCAACTTTGTTCATTTGTTAAGTTTTCACCTATTTTCTAGGGGTAATGTTTGTAACATTTTATTGCATTATTTGTTTGTTTATTTCTACTTTTTTTGTGTCTATCTATTTGTTTACTTTTAGCACTATTGCCTTGATTCAATATATGTGTGTTTATTGGGTGAATCCTTTCCCTCACTTACACTTGAATCTATCCATATTCATAGCTTTACATTGTCATTATGGTTTCTATCATTGGTGCATTATTTTCTATTGCATATTGGATTACGGGAGTCAGTCCTCATGCATATTTTGGACAAATCTTTATGGTGTTCTATCATGAAGCCTACCAACATGTGTTACAACAAACTTTAGCTTCAAGAAGTATATTTAGCAATGGTAGCATCTCTTTGACACTGACATCCTGATTCACTCCCAATCATATCCCAAATAGAGTAATTAAATATGAAAGAATTCTAACCTTTATTAGTTCAGATGTGCATCTCCCTACTAGTAGGTTGTTCCAATTATCATTACCCTTTGTGTTAATTTATCATCATCCTTGGCCAATTTTATCATGTTTTCCATAATCAGGGTCTAATGATTATAATTGCTTATGGGCAAATCATTGCACACCATCCCACCTACATTTCTTAATGATTATAACCACCTTTAGTCAAATCATTATGTTGTCACTATTTTAATTTTTCTACCCATACAGGGGCATGTTATTATCTTGTTTGTTTGTCCTAACTAGGGTAGCTCCATCTTCTTAATGATTATAATTGCCTTTAGGAAAATCATTGTGTTATCATACCATGTTACCACTATGAGAGTACAATGCTTATAACCGCCTTTGGTAAAACCATCGTGCACCATCCCACTTGAATTCTCAATGATTTTGACTAAATTTTAAATATCATTATGTTTTCACCCTATCATCTTTCCTTTCTTTGGTCCCCTCATTTCAATTCTTTCTTTTTGAGGGATTATTTCCTAATCTCCTTGTGCCAACATTCCCTCGAGGGGGCATCATATAGTTAGTTTATCATCATTGTAGTTGTAGGCATGTAGGAATTTTTCATTCTTTGAGAAGATGTTACTATGCCTACAACTTGTAATGCCTTCCCAAACAGGGGCAAACTGTAGACTCCTAAAACTAGCCACTGATGACCTCCAATCAAGATTTTGGCTAGTTTCTGCCTAAAATGTACAATTTGGCCTAAAAACATTAAAACACACAAAATGATGTGAAAATGACATATTCAAGTGCCAATTTTTGCTAGGGTATCCCTAAATGGGGTAATGAAATTTATGGGCTAGCTAACTTTGATCAGTTTAGATCGAGTCAAAATTCCAAATTTGCACCTAGGTGCTTTGGATTGTTCTTCCCTATTAAATCTTCTACACAAGACTCATGTCTTTGTTATTTGTTGTTTGAAATATCCTGAATGGGAATATTGTTCCAACACATCTGACATGGCCTTCTGATTCCAATCCAATCAAATTTTGGACAATAACAAGTGTTTAATCATGTTTAAGAACTAATTAACCCAAATCAAGGCCTAATTAATAATTCCATGAAAACTTGTTGAAAACTTTGTTTTGGAAATGTATATGGAATATTTTCATCATCAGGTGACCTCATTTCTTGGGAAGACATCCCTAGGCCATAAATTCCATAAATATTAGTATTCATGCCTCCCATGCCTCATCAATGTGTTCCATGATGCCCTCCATGCCTCCTAATTGCCCCTTCTTCCAATGCCATGATGAGGATAATTACAAACTTAATTTCAAAAATTAAATTAATATTCAACCACACATCTCAATCTTGCGATGGATGGTTCAAGTTGATTCTGATCAAATCCAAAAATCTATAAATAGGAGGCCAAACAACATCATTTCTAGGCTTAACTTGTGCAAAGTTATAATGCAAGATTAGTTCCAAGAGCTTCAAGCAACTAGTGTTACAATGCCAAATTGATTCCAAACCAAGCCAAGCCATAAGCCAAAGGTGTCAAGGAGAGATGGAGGTTTTCAATCTTCCATTTCCAAGGACTTCATGAGCACATGCCGAGAAAGCCACCACTACAAAGGCATTTGGAGCAGCCAAGGAAGGTGAAGGAATTTTTGTGTTTGATTCCTTGCTTTTTCATTGTGTTTATCATTTGGTTTTGTTAACTAAGTTATCCCTAGTGTCTAGGCCTAGAGATGTTATTGCATTAGTGTGTTTGTTTCATTTTGTTTTCATTTTAGAACTAACACCATACTAACCATCCTCTCTTGAGTCAAATTATTAGATCACACATGCCACATCACCCACATGCCATGTAACCATGAATAATGACTTGTGAATATTTACTTCACACCCAATAATATCCCACTTGAATTCATATAAATAAGACTTTAAAACATTTACATATTATGCCAACTAGTTGTCACCCAATTTCTATCAATGCCAATACCCATTGCTACTCCCAAAAATCCTAGTTGAAATTTTTTGTACTAATACAAACTTCTTTGCCTTGATCATATTTTTTAATATTTACATGCCCATTATATATTTTTAGAAACCAAAGTGACTCCCACTTCACCAAATACCCAATCCTCTATCCAGGATTCTACCATAAACTGCTCACAACTCTCATTGCTTGGAAGTATCTGATTTAGTGTACACTATGGCTTTTATGAGGCTTATCCTAATCTATATGAATAAAATATAGAATACATCCATGTCTTCTCCTCATTATTCTAGGACACTCTATAAGAGAAATTATAACCACAATAAGTGGGATACTTCACTTCATTACTTTTACTATCTACTGTGCATCTCCATTCTTGATTTTCTCCTTCATATCCTCCTAGTCACCTGAGCCATCATATCATTGATCTCTGTCATGTGGGGGCCTGAAACCAACATGTCATCAATCCATAGGATCAACATATTCTAAACCTCAGCTCTATATGAAGGCATTCCTATCCAATATTAGCATGCCTATTGGAACCTATACAGTCTTAAAACTATAAAGCATGAACTCTTTGTCTCATACACATAGCCTCCTAGCTACTCCATCACATAATGAGATCACCATGTATAAATGATGATTTTGCATCCCACTTTAAAAAAATATAAATAAGTGCACACCACACTCATGATATTAGTCTACAATCAAAGAGAATAATACATAAAAGTCAATACCTATCTTATACATGTAGCAAACCTCTTCCCACCATGATCAACATGGAGCCCATCCACAGTTCTTGGTAAGTCATTACACTACTCAGTGCATCACATCACCTACTAATTTTTTGATCTTTTAGATGAACTACATTCTACACTATTTCATTTCAAACCAAACTCATGTGCAAAGTTACTCCATGCATCGGTCCACTTGGCTACTCACATTAGCTAAACTGCAACCCTCTTGGCTACTTGCTTCTACCACACCGTAACCATAAAACACTTCACTCAATGACTCTTTGAGTCTATAAAATATTTAACATCAACCTTATTCTTCCATGAAACCTTACATATCAAAGTATTCTCCTCCATACATCAAATAATCCATCAAGTACAGGTTTATGTTTTTGGTACCTCTTCTATATGAAATTTTAGCATCATCTTGGCTCACACATTATGGTAGTAGGATCCCACAACTTGTATCCCCTTATTATTTCAAGAAACCAAAACAAGTTACATGCCTTGTCACACCCTCCATATTCACCAATGGAGACTATCTTGCTCCATGATAAGCTATGCAGTTGTTTCTTCAATGTAATCATTGTGTTGGTGTCGATCCATCTAGTAAAGCTTATTAAGTTTCTCCTCCATTCTCCATCTACATCTCCCATAGAGAGAAATACCTTCCATGTAATTTTTTTTATTGATATCTTGGTCTCTCCACCTATATCTCCCACTTTTACAAAACCAACCAAATAACCATGACTTTGTTACCACTTGTTCGGGATCAACAAGGCTCATTAACCAAAAGCTAAAGCCTAGCTCTGATACCACTTGTTGGGAAAACATACATTTTTACATGTGAAAGTAAATAAATAATTTCATAATAACAAGCTAAAATAAAAACATAAATAGGAAATATAAACCATAATACCAAATATACATGGAAACCCTGATAAACTAGCTAGGAAAAAACCATGTGGAAAAGGCAGCATCTAGACATCATATTCCATCAACAACTCTCTCTAACAATAGCTCCTCTTAACAATTTCTTTACAGTGCTAACAAGAACTCAGGTGAGAAAAACTTACAACCAATCTTTTCATGCTCTAACTTCCACGATGAAACATGAAACTCTTACAATGCTGACATCTATAGCATCTAAGGGAGATCCAATAACATCTACCTCCAAAGATCTATTCCATGTACCTAAGTGAGCCAATAATGACAAACTTTTAGGATCTAACCTTTAACCATGTATATGATTATTATAACATGATCATATAGGTGAGATAAGATTTCATGTCTTCCAAGATTTAACCTAAAATAATTATTCAAGAGTGGATAGGCCCCATTGGGTTTCTCACAAATATATGGGAGAATGTAATGCTTTATAACATTTTACAATAATGAGATAGAGAAGAGAGAGAAGGTGTAAACTTCATGGCTGCTCTAAAATTAGACACATTTGAGTGGGTATATAATGATCCATAGTGGTGGTTATCCCCATATGCCAAAACTCATCAAAAATGATCCTCCACTTAGATAAGACCCAAGGACACCTTTATGTGGCTTCAAATAGTGTCCTCTTCTCCACAAATGAGGACAAACACTCAATAGTGTTCTTCTTGTCTTCATATTTAAGGGTTAGTGAATTGGATGCTCCACTTTAGGCAAGATCAAATCCACCCCATGTAACTCTAAGAATGGCACAAAACTCACACATGTGAGGCCAATCTACAATAGTGCATTCTTGTCTTCTTCTTCTATGTGACCACATAAGTACAAATGGTTTTACAATCACCTTTTGACTTTCTCTACACATGCGAACCATGGGTCCCCTTAAAAAAATTACCCATGCATGAACCTTTATCTTTTTCACCATGTGATAACCCACATGTGACACATGAAGGACAAAACCCATGTCCTCTAGTGGAGTACTATGATCCATATCTATCACATCATCATGATCACACTTGGGACCCAAGGTAGGCCCCACCACAACATCACCTTCATGCCATGTCACCATGCATGCCAACTAATCTACACACCTACATGCCATGTCACCATGAATAGTGCTCATGAATAGTGACTTATGAATATTGGATTCACACCCAACATTATGTTGGGTGTACAAAAAATGGATAAACTATATTGGCTTCACTAAGTGCATGACTTGAAATTATATGCAATTAAGCATGTCTTACAAATATGGTATCACTACTTTATTTATTGTTTATTTGAACTTAATACTCACCATTTGAGTTTTAAATACTTATTCACTTAACCACCATTAAATTCTAAGTAGAAGTGGTAGATGGGTTATTTAATTAATATGATCTCGATATCATCTATATCAATGGAAAAGAGGACAAGGTTTTAGATTAATTTAGATAGATAAAAAAATATGTTCTATGATAGCTATTCAAAATACCATGTGTGTTCACATGTTACAATTACAAAATAAATATGCTTAGTACATTGGGTTAGAGTTAGCTTCACAAACTAAAAATCTTAGTACACAACCTAAATATAAGGATTTTTCATGGAATTTTGATGTAAATTTGATTTATTATAGTGTGTGTACATTCCTAGTAAAGGTGGAATGTGAGAGTTTATTTTGTTGAAGAACACAATGCACCCTATTCAGTGTATCTCAAAATCAAGAAGACATACTCAAATCTAAAATGCATATGCTACTGGTCTAGGATGAAATCCAAGGTAACATAATATTTATCAAATTAATTTTAGTGTTATTGGGTAAAGGTATAGCATAGCCACCCACAAATTGTTTCACTAACAAGGATCATTTGAAAAATTCTTACAGCTTGTCATGAGCATTTGTAAGGTTAGGTTATTCATCTTAGATTGAATCAAAATTGGTGTTTGGTATAGCTTCAAAGGTGTATTTATAATTTATTATTATGAAGACCCATTTATATCATAACATAAAGGATATAACAACCTTTTATTCTCTCATTTATTTAAAAAATTTAATTCTATTAATTAATTACACATTTTTTTATTGTATTTTATCTATATTTTGAATGTTTATGTACAAATAATTTATTTTTTATATCATACCTTCCCAATATAATATCTCTAACTTATATTGAATGTAAGTTCCCTTACCTTGTGATTATTACAAATATAAAGGATATGTAACCTACATTAATGTTGATGTTTATAAAATAGGGTTATATTGAATAAAAGTAACCCTTATCCAAATTTAATTTTTTTTTACGTAGTGCTTCCTTGGAGTAAATTTAATGGTCAACCCTACATCACATGATTTTTTTTAACATAGTTATTTATTAATCATTGCCTTTAAAATGTGAGAATAATTTATATTAAAAGAGTAACATTAAATATATTATATATATATTTATTATAATCATTTAAGTTTTTATAGTCTATCCAAAATTTTACCTTGCATAAAATACAATCTTATAGACATATAAATTTAGTATCAGGCACTTTTAAATGTATTTTTTTACAAATCCTTAACGTGCATGACTTGTGCATACACAACTAACTCTTGCTCACACTGTCTCCTATCCATTTGTTTACTTATGGGTCTAACCTTCTTGATTTTCCATCATTCACAATAGGATCTTCCTAGTGTGTTCCTAAGAAATTTATTATCCAAAGAATATTGTTACTGTTCTCTAGATCCATATTTTCTCCTCATTGAATATATCTGACAATAGTTATATGACTCCAATTACTATAATCATCTACCTTTATCAAAGTTGTCCATGGATATCCTTAATAGCTATTTTTCAAATAAAAACCCTTTTTTTGGGTTAGCCCACACATTTCACATGTCAATTCAGAGGAAAATAACCCCAAGATTTAGATATGTATATAATACTAAGGTCTCATCCAATTAGTCACTACTTTAAAACCCACTAGCACACTGAGGAATACATCCACAAGTCCTTAAAGCACTACCCTAAAGCATCAAAATGTGCAAACCCCTTAAATTAATAGTCACTAAGATATGTTTGAATATTATTTAAAGATTAAAATAATACATATTTTAAGTGTCTAAATCCACATGTGGTTACATACATTTTATTATATCACTATTGATCAAACACATAGTTAGATTAGAGAATCATGTGCAGGTTGAGCCCTCTTTAGAGTATTGGAATGTAAGTAATGCTCAACCACTTGGTGGGGGTTTATTTGGGTATCTTTTCTAACCCATTTTCAAAAGTGAAGCAAGTTTTGAAAGTGGAGCTAGGGTTACAAGGTGAAGAGAAATGAATCTAAACCTACGCACAACATTGAGCCTCTAAAATTACATAGAATACATATTTCTAGGTAAGAGCAGTAATATTTGATGGAATAGTTTTACAATTTTTATAGGGACAAATTTATTATAGAATAAATTATTTTGGTTACCACATGTGTCCAACCATTACTAGATCTATCCAAACAAGTTATGTTAGTCATGCTCCTAATCTGAGTAACCATAGATCCATTGCAAGTAATTGTTAACGACTATACTCTACCATAAACCATAACATAAATAAAACAAGATAAGTACCACATCCTCTTGGTCTTTTATATAAATATAGAAAGTTAAATGATTTTTTCTTATTATACCTTTTACAATCAACTCTGCTTAATTTAGTCATACTTGATAGAATATGAATTATTCAAAAAAAATAGCTTGTTTAGATAACCAAATTCAAAATAAGATAAAAAAAAATATTGGTGAACTCTTAATTCCTTGAACACCAGAAAACCCTATGGTTCTATTATATTTTCATTATAGCTTTTTAGGTTTTGTGAGTTATGTGTTAGGGGTTTTGATCTATTTTTTGGTTTCCCCTTATTCACATAAACATGTCATTGTTATAATGAATATATATAACTTATATCTTCTAATTCAATCTGTGATAGTCATAATTATGTGTTACTTGCATGAAAAATAATATTCTTCATAACCATTTAACAAAATGGTTCAATCTCACATGCCATAAAATTAAGGCTAAAATTATTGATGAATAATACTTAACCCTCCTTAGTAATGCATGTTCTTTACATATCTAATATGGGATTCTTTGGTTATTACTAGACATTAAAGGGAATCTACAACTCCTTTTATTCATCTTCCCCTAGACCTCAAGGTCATGGTAGTTACCATCCTACCCCCATTATTCATCCTAATATTATTTGGAATTATGGGGTCCATATTATTTAAACTATAAGATTAAGTGTTCCCCATCATTCATAATAGAATAGATTTAGTTAAAATGTCCCTCCTGATCCCCCTCTATCTCCCATGATGACATCTACTTCAACTAGAAGGTCTGATATCATTGATCGACTCAAAAAAGGACCAAACTAAGATCTCCATACTAGAGTTAATCAAGAGGTAAACAATATATAAGGATATCCTATATGCAATATTGCATGACATAAATATTCCAAACCATGAGAAACTAACCTATTTTGCTTATTTCATAAATACAATAAAGAATATTGAAAATGTGATATCTTTTGAAAATGATGACTTCCCTGATTAACACAGTATTTATTAAATTATTTAATTATTTATTCAAGTAAAAATATTAAATAAGGCATTAAAACATGTATTTATAGATAATTAATGAGGAATGAATATTTACAACATAACATTATTAGAAACATTAGGTGTAAATTTAGAATCTATTGATAAATTAGATAAGAACATTAGAGGCTTTAAAAATGTTCCTCACCAAATACTAGAATAAATTAATTTGAATGTCATAGTGTGCCCTAATAAACTAACTAATATGTTTCAAGTGATTCCAAATCAATTGCATTATAACCTAGTCTTAGGTAGACCATGGATTCATGCAATAAAATCTATACTGTTTACTTTGCACTGATGCATGAAGTTTATACATAAGGGACATTTGTACACATGTCATGTGGATAAACCAAATTGTAAATAGTGTAAATTAGTAGAACATAATTATAAATTCACTCCACAATCTGATGCTTTTCAATCTACCATAATACATCTATCATAAATTGTACCACTAGAAATGATACATACATATGAAATTGAAGAATCAATCAAAGATAATGGAAAAGAGTAAAATCTCAATAAGTCAATGAAGAAATAAAAAATAAAGGACATACAACAAGATAATTTATTGTATATTCCCTTATTATTCAATTTAGAGGATCTAAATCATATAAAAATATGATGTTGATGAAGATGAGAATGACATCCCAATGAACAAAAATGACTATTTATCTCATCTAGATTTTACACCCATTGGTCCAAAAGAGTATAGAGATGATTACAAGGTGTTGAGAAATGATAAATTGGATAAAGGAAGGGATCACCTTCTAGAAACTCATAAGGACACAAATGAAATAAATTTTTTTAATATCAATTGATGGAAACATACTTCAATATTAAAAGCTCCATTGAAATAATTATTTGTCAAATCCATTATAACTAGAGATCAAGAGGAATAGAGATCAAGAGGAATTCCATATTTAAGATGTAGTAAAGGTGAACACCAAGAATTAATGAAAGATTTAGTACACAAAGTAGAGCTCATTTATACATAACCATCTATCACATTAAATATTTCATGTATACAAAATAGATAAAGTATTATCCTCTAGATGTTACTCGATAAGCATTTGATGGCTTCACCTACCACTTGACATAGAAATATGGGTAGATTATTTAGTCAAGGAGGGATATATATTTTTATTTATAAAATAGTAACAAGGCATGACATGGATATTTATGTGGAATTACAATAAAAGATTCACATGTTTAAGGATGAAGGCATAGTCATAATAGTTCATAATAGAAACCACCAATAATGGTTTATAATAAGAATCAATCCTATAACACATCATGTAGAGAGTTCAAAACTCCATGACATGGCATCCCATCTATTATGGTATAAAATGAGGGTAACTATTAGTAATAATATCCAAATTGATAAGGAAGAGGGCTAAATATGTGTAATATTGCATTCTTACAATAGTTGGGTCATAATATAGATGAATTTTAACATAGTATAAATTATGATTAATTAATTAATTAGATATATTACACTATATATCACTTTTGAGATAAAGGTTGTTAATACATGGTATTTGTGACGCACCCTGGTGACCAATTTTGGGCTACACTTAGACATCAATGGTTACAATAGATGTGCAAGATACATTCAATATTCCAAATAAATACATAGGATTATTGTAAGAAGGAAATGTTAGCTAAATTTTGTCTGCCATAGACAAATTTAACAAAAAAACTTGTATTATCAAGCCTTTACTTTGGTTCTCAATCTTGAAAATTCTTCATAAGCCATGTTTAGAATATTTTAAGGTATTTTTGACAAAGTTTAAAGTAAATGTGTTTTTAGAATCATGCTTGTCTAGTCATGATGTACCTTGGTAAAGTAGGTTCAAAAGTGTAAAAGGGATTAAAAGTCCTTGTTGAGTCATCTAGTCAATATCAAAGTCATTTTATATGTTCTATGATCCGTACAAGTGTCTCAAAAGAAGTCAAACATCTTGTTATAATGTTATAACTAATTTTTAAAATATTTCATGACCATTTGTAACATCCCAAGAAGGAATATGGTAAGTAATGGTAGGTTTGTAGTAGATGAAGGTGGTTGAAACATCACCATATGTCCATACAGACATGAGAGAGCTTCAAGAACACTTGTCACTCTAGCTCAAATAGTTTCTAAGAAGAACATGATAGTTACAAAGTAAAAAAGGAGAGATTTTCAAGAAGTTAATATAGTTTACATAGTGAATATCACCTAAAGGCACTCCTATAGCTTCTTCCAATCTATACAGGTCTAAAACCATGCATTTGAGGGAGTTTTAGACTCAAATAGGGCAAAAACCTACTCATCTTTCCCATTGTTCTCCTTGGCAGATCTAAAAGGCACTTCAAATTTTAGTTCTTATAGATAGTGTTGGGTGAATATTTTGTCAACTAACTGAAGGAAAAATGGGTATATCAACCACAGTAAAATGAGATTTATATGACAAAATGGGTGTGGTTACCACAGTATAATGAGATAAATAT
The DNA here is from genome assembly GCA_037957365.1 of Torreya grandis. Lineage (NCBI taxonomy): Eukaryota > Viridiplantae > Streptophyta > Pinopsida > Cupressales > Taxaceae > Torreya > Torreya grandis. The sequence continues at coordinate 324,360 of JARHVA010000708.1, read as the reverse complement.
CTCCTCTCAGCAAGGGGAGGTTCCCTATAAACTATAATATACTAATATAAACTAAAAATAGACTCAGGGGTGAAATCATACCATACATTATTCTTTTTTCAGAGATGATGTTCACAAAGCAAAGGAAAATTCCTATGTAATAACTAAAATCAATCCTCTTCTTGTCAGGATCCCAGTTCCTAAAGAGCACACATGATTACCTTTGTATAAGCAACTAAACATGAAATTTAACTAGAAGTAATAAGTAACTAGAATTCAGAAACAACACAGAATATGAGAGACAATACAACCTTGTATTAATACTCTTCTAGAAGGAAATACAATGAAGAAGTCACTCTCTTCTTCCCACACCTCTTGGGTGTACCAGTAATTCTCCCTCAAGAGTTCACTCTCTCAATTACAATCACAACTCAAACACAGAGTTGTTCCTCAACCAGTCAGTAACAATACTTCCAGTACCACCAATCAACTCAATAACCGAGTTATTGTTTCCACTAGTAAGTGACAATCAACACAACCATTGTTGCCTAATTCTAGTCCACCAAGTACTCAACGTACTCCAAGTAGATCTCCCTGATCTTACTCCTTGTTGTGTTGCATATCTCCTTTGATCTTGTTGCCATGCAGATCTCCATTGACCTTGCACACACACACACACACCTTGCAGATCAACTGACCTTACTTACACATGTAAATCTTACCTAATCCTACACAAATTGTAGATCAACTAATCTTACACACCATGTAGATCTCCCCTGATCTTGCACACCTATAGATCAACCTGGTCTTGCACACTTGTAGACCTAGATCTTACATACCTTGGAAGAACCCTTGTCCTTGCCTGCACACAAGTCCTTATGATCCTTCCTCTTAGAGGATCCCTTCTTTGATCTCTTTAGTTACAATACAGCCTATGGGTCTCTTAAATAGATCCCATACAAACAATAATTAGAAACACAAACTCAAGACTTAAATTGGTCTTTACATGCAAACACTCGAACCTCCTAGAATAGACCAAGTCCAAATGCATGCATGCACACAGGTGACTGACATTGGTTCCTATCTATCTAGAGATGATCGATGTCGGTTGATCTATGACTAATGTTGGTAGCTTCCTATCTACCTCTGACCGATGTCAGTTGGCCTGACTGACATCAATTTTTGTGACACTAATCAACCTCCATTTCCATGTTTGCATCAGTGAAGCTTTTAGCTCCACAACCTAATAATCTCTCACTTGGAGATAAAGAGTTGCATCTGTACCTATACATGTACATCATCTAATTTTGTTTCCTAGCTTGTATCCCTCTTCAAGTTCAATCTTGAAGTCCAACCACCACATATCCTATGGTGCTACACCTATCATCCAAGTAACCTGCCATATCTAATTCTACATACCCATGTAGAGAAGTGTTTGACCCTGCATAGCATGAATCCCTGCTACTGGTCCCTCTCAAATACCTGAGAATCCACTAAACTACTTTCTAGTGCTTCTTTTCCATATTAGCTACAAACTTGATGACAACTCCCACTGATTGGGCAATATCAGGTCTAGTACACATGTACTTAACCTCATCATGTGATTTGAGACACTATTCATAGAACTATCCAACCATAGGTGTGCTAACTAGTTCTACATCCTGCATCTTAAACCTCGTCACTACCTTATTCACACAATCCTTTGGAGACAAAATCAACTTGTGATCTTCCCTGTCTCTAGAAATACTCATGCCAAGGATTTTTGCTCCTCCTAAATCCTTCCTGGCACACCTTTGAGATACCTTTACCTTTAGCTTAGCAAATCCCTGCATTTGTGAACTTGCAAAAAACATATACACTACATACAGTAATAGGATAATGTCACGACCATTATCCAACCTGGTAAAGTAAACACAATGGTTACATTGACATTGACTAAAGCCATGCTTTGTCATACACTTGTCAAAACTATACCACTGTCTTGGAGCTTGCTCAAGACCATATAACCTGGCCTTCCATCTCACCTATCCATTCTCTCCTTTCTTTAACCTAGGAATCCATTCATCTTTTAGTGCTTTCATCTCGACTGGCAACTCTACCAAATCTCCCATTTGGTTCTTCTCCAAGGAATCAAATTCCTCATTCATGCCATGCTCCCACTATTTCCGAGATTTTACCTACATTGCCTCTTTAAAACTTCCCAGTTCTTGACCATCAATGAGCAACAAGTAGTGTAAAGAAGGGGAATAATGAATTTGAGGCTTACTTACCCTTTTAGTTCTCCACATGGGCATTTGAGACTCCTTAACAACTTGCTATCCACCCAAAATTCATTTTGATAATGACTGATCTTAGTCACCCCTCAGTCTGCACCTAACCAACGTCGGTTCCATGCAACCAACTTGACTATTGACGTTGGTTCCCTGACTGACATCGATGTCCACTTGCTTGACACCACTGACTCTGGTCTTCACATGATCGACATTGGTACCTGCCTGTTTGACGTCAGTTCTCACCTGACTGACGTCGGTAACTATGTTTTCCTATGAGTGATGACTTTTACCCATGAGCACACTTTGGATCAAAACCTTGTCCAAATCAACCTTGCCCTGCTCAGAATTATTCAGCCCCTTGAGCTGATCTCTGTCCGTCATCTTCTCCTTGAAAACTAAGGCTTTCCAATTCTTAAGTTTATCAAAGACATCAAACTTCCTCTTAAGAACATGCATTCCCTTCTTACTCATGTGACCAAGCCTACATAGCCACATCTTTGCATCTACATCTGAAGTAGATAAACTAGAAGGTGAATCAGTCATACAAGTAGATAGATAAAGAGTACCTACTTTCTTACCACAAGCTAATTCAAGTGCACCCTTGGAAACTTTCCAAGATTCCACTATGAGAGTAATTGTGCAACCCTCATCACCCAAATTTTATACAAAAATTAGACTCCTCTTCAGGACTGGGACATGCATGACATCCTTCAACACCCATGTGCTGCTCATCTGTAATTTCAACCGCACTTCCCCTTTGCCAACAATTTGACAAGGCTCACCAACCCCTAAATAAATATTTCCAAAGTCTCCATAGACATAATCATGGAAAAATACTCTATTTGGGGTTGCATGGAAAGAGGCAACAGAATCTAAAACACAAGATTCTACTTTATCCAAGGAACATATAAGAGCAACCCGTGCAACAATACCTGCATCATTTGGTTCTTTATTTCCTTCATGCTGATCTTTTACCAACCAACAATCTTTCTTTACCTGCCCTTTCTTTCCATAATTCAATAATTGATTATTCTTGCCATTGAATTCCTCCATTCTTAGCTTACTTTCTTCTGCCATTGCTATACTCCCACTCAATTAGAAACCCTTGAGAGTGACCTGTAATCAACAAACACTTAACACACTATGAAACCAAGGTGTTAGTGACCCAAGCTCTGATACTTGGTGATCCTAGCTCTGATACCAATTGTCAATATTCCAGCTCCTAAAGAGCACACATGATTACCTTTGTATAAGCAACTAAACACAAAATTTAACCAGAAGTAATAAGTAACTAGAATTCAGAAACAACATAGAATATGAGAGACAATACAACCTTGTATTAATACTCTTCCAAAAGGAAATACAATGAAGAAGTCACACTCTTCTTCCCACACCTCTTAGGCATACCACTAATTCTCCCTCAAGAGTTCACTCTCTCAATTACAGTCACAACTCAAACACAGAGTTGTTCCTCAACTAGCCAGTAACAATACTACCAGTACCACCAATCAACTCAATAACCGAGTTGTTATTTCCACCAGTAAGTGACAATCAACACAATTGTTGTTGCCTACTTCCAGTCCACCAAGTAATCAATGTACTCCAAGTAGATCTCCCTAATATTACTCCTTGTTGTGTTGCAAATCTCTTTTGATCTTGCTACCACACAGATCTCCTTTGACCTTGCACACACACACACACACACCTTGTAGATCAACTGACCTTACACATGTAGATCTTACCTAATCTTTCACACCTTGTAGATCAACTGATCTTACATACCATGTAAATCTCCCCTAATCTTGCACACCTACAGATCAACTTGGTCTTGCACACTTATAGACCTAGATCTTACATACCTTGAAAGAACCCTTGTCCTTGCCTGCACACAAGTCCTTATGATCCTTCCTCTTAGAGGATCCCTTCTTTGATCCCTCTAGTTATAATACAGCCCATGGGTCTCTTAAATAGATCTCATATAAACAATAATTAGAAACACAGACTCAAGACCTAAATTAGTCTTTACATGCAAACACTCGAACATCCTAGAATAGACCAAGTCTAATTCTGGAAATGCATGCAAATGCATGCACGCACACAAGTGACCGACGTCAGTTCTTGTCTATTTGGAGATGACCGACGTCGGTTGGTCTATGACTGATGTCGATAGCTTCCTGTCTACCTCTGACTGACGTCAGTTACTGTGACACTCAGCAACCTCCATTTCCATGTTTACATCACTGAAGCTTTTATCTCCACAACCTAACACTTCTCTCAGAAATGACGTCCAGTAAATGATAAGAAAACTTCTCAGGTAGTAACTGGATCTACAAAAAACCCATGAAAGCACAAAGTCTTTCATTGCTTCTCTTACTGATTCAAGACTAATAAAACTATAGAATAAAGTGCATCTCAAAGTCTCCACCGAAAACCATAACAGAGTAGAAGATCATGAAAGATAAAAGTAGTACAAAGGCTTTCTAGTACCCTTTTCACTAAAACATAAGAAACACAAACTAAAGGTAATTATAGAAGCACAAAGTCTTCATAATTAACTTCAAAACATCTTCTAGATAATTTCCACACACTCTAGTTATTCAATCAAATAAATGAGATATAATTAGGAAAAAAGACATAAGAATAATTTCCTAAATAACATAAGTTATTCCAATGCAAAGTTTGAAAAGTAACCCATTTTCTCATTCATTCAAGAAAATATAATTTATAATCTAAGCTCAAAGTCTCAAAAGGCATCTCAATTTGGGTAGAGCTTTTGCTTCTAATTACCAAAAGATATATTACAAAAAAGTCTCTCTTTATTTTATAGGGAGAAGCCTTGTGGATTTAAAAAAGATTTAAATATTCCGACCTAGTCAAAGATAGAAGTCTTTTTTGACTTTGGACTTTCCATATTTTTACATGTAATTACACATGACAAAAGTACATGTGCAAATGTCCAAAGCGGTTATAAAAGTGCATTTGAAAAAAAAAATCAAAGGAAAGTTGATTTAATTTGTAGCCCCATCTTTCTTTACATGAGCATCGTACATGGTGATATTTGCTTGTATCCTGATACTGTCTAGAGTAACAGTATTCTTGAAAATCATCTTCACCCTGACTATGGCATCTTTCATTGTTGTGACCGATTTTACATGACTAGTTATCCTAGTTTTTAGATTATCCAGTATATTGTCCATGGAGGCTACCGAGAATGGTTTATCTTCAAATTCTTTTTAGAACATACCTTTAAATTCTCGAACCATTTCTTTTACTAAAAGGAATTGATGGTCTTGTGATGTAAGCTTGCAAGGTAGCTCCTCTAACTTGTGCAACAAACTGATGTCACTTTGTTCACTAAGGTCTTTTGATGATTTGAGGTCAATGATCAATTCCTTAAGCACCTGACTCCTATATATCAATGCTTCTTTAGTCTCAGTATAAGAGTCTCTATCAGCAATGATGCCAATTGATGCCAAGGTGCTTATTTTCAACTTCTTCATATCCATCCACTTATCAAGATACTTTTTTATGCTTTCAATATCTTTAAAAATGATATTGATAAGGTCATCTAGTTTTGCTCTCACTTTTCTCATCTTACCTATTTTCTCAGACAACTTTGTGAGCAAGGAAATTCCTTGTGTGTGTATCTTGTCCACTTACTCTTTAAGTAATTTTCCCTTGAGATAGGTCATTTCTACTTTTTGAATCATGAGGTCATCATTGGAGATAGCCTCTGGAGCGACTATTTTTGGAGTGCAAGTTATTCTCCTTATTATTGTAGTCAGTTGTTCTACCATTACTTTATAATGGTCCTTCATTTCTCTTCCTCTGTCAAACTTTTAAACCAAGATGTCCATAACTGACTGCATATTGCTCTTAGCACTTTCATGAGTTATCTTTCCTAACTCAATTTGAGAGATAGAATAGTCATTTACATCAAAAAATTTAAGAATTGCATCTTGTGGACATTTTTCTATTTACATAAATTTGTGCCTTTTGTCCTCAATCATCTTTGAAAGAATTTTTGGCTTTTTGGGAGTCTTGACTTTTGTTGGCACCATTTTATTGAAATCAAAGTCATATGGGGAGATGGCCTATTTTTTCCTTTTAGGCGTATAAGTCAACAACCAAGGTGGGAGGGCAGAAGTACTTACATTAGTATCAATCTCTATAGTTGGCATTACTAGAGTTGCACCTGTACCAGTGGTGGAAACAATGGGTGGAGTATCAGTAAGAACTACACCTATTGTTGAATGATAGAAAGTAGAACTATCTTTGATATCAAAAGATAGAGATGAAAAATTGGGGATTAACCTTGAGGGTCATCAAAAATAATTTTGAAAGGAGAGGTACCCCTAGAAGAGGGAAAAATAGGCGAGGGAGTTACAACAAGTGAGCTAGGCGGGGAAGAAGAAATCCTTGTTTCTGGCTATACACCTTCTTGCAGAGATATAGTTTTATTTTCTTATTGATATGTGGGCCTATCATCAATCTCTATTTGTTCCACTACTGGTTCTTTGGTGCTTTGCTTTTCAACCTCCATGTCTATTGTTCCTGGATCTTTTTATACAACTTATGACTTCTTTGTCACAAAGATGATCTTAGGCTTATGTGGCCTATCAGAAGCAAGGAAATCACTTTTATTCTTCATCCTATTTTCTACCCTTCTCCTTATTTCCTCTTGAATTTTAGCTTCTAATCTTGTGATGAACTCTTTCAAGGTGATTCCCTTATTTGTTAACTAATCATTGGTGTTTGCCAATATTGGTTCAAATCTTTTCCTCAAAGAAGTCAACTCCTTCTAAGACCATTGGGTTGGGGGAAGAGGGGTATTGGCAATTTATTCAGCATGGTATCTATTGTTGATCAAATCCCTATCATCCACTAGATTTTTTGGGATATCGATGAGTCCCATATATTCTATCTGTTCAAGAGACAATCTACTATATTCCATTTTTTTGATGTCTTCTATAGTCCTCAAATCAACCCAAACATCCTTAATTATAGGCTCATAAAACTAGGTCTTCCTCCTGATTATATCCTTTATACCTCTATAGTCAAATTTTGGTCTCCTTTTGAAATGCTTCATGGTTACGAGTTGCATTTCAATCTCCATAACTCTAGCTTTTCCAGTAGTCAATATCGAGAACCTGCCAATTTCAGTCAAAAACTTGAAATTGGGTTTCTTGAGTTCCATCTACTTATTATGTACGATGATTATTTGCCTACACAGTTCCATCAATACCAATTTGTCTAAAGAGAAACTTGGGAGTATATAAGGATGACCTTGGAAAAAGCCAACCCACAGATAAGAAAAAGAATGGAACCTCAAGAACATACATCTGAAGTCATTCACAATTGTCCAGGCTTTATCTGACACTCTTTTCTATTCTAATTGAGGATCAAAGAGACATAAAAATACTACAAAAAAAGTATCATTTACCCTCCTAAAATGATGGATAGAACCCTTCAATGTTAATTGAGAGTAATATTGATATACTAGGGTTACCTTTCTATCTCATTGACACCACAATATATACCAAGTATGAAGTCATGTAGAATTTGGAGGTAGTGGATACCTTTATCAATTGCTCATGTAGAGCATTGTTGATTTGTTATCCCCAAAAAATGAGTTGTTTACCTTGGAGAATTATTTTAATGAAAGTGTACATCCATTCATGATATAGTGAGGAAGAAGGTAAACCTCTCATCCTACTGAGAAGGGTGATCAGGTCACTGACTTCTTCTATGAAATCACTCATTGGAAAGCTTTGTGGCCATCTTGACAAGTTCACCCTTAGAGTCTTGAGCTATCTATTGTTAATTAATTTCTTCACTCTTTTGGGATCTTTGTCATACTCCCTTTGTGCTTCAACAAAATTGAGCTTTAATACTTTAGTAGCGGGAGGGCACATGAATACTTTGTTGATGAATTTAGAGTTTAGTCTAATCACCGCATTACCACTAGCGTCTAACACAACCCTAGTATCTTTATTATAGAACTGAGTGCACTAGAGAATGAACTCTGTGTTGTGAGCTGCTACAGGAGAAGAAGAGACCAAATGAATATTGCTCTCAATTATATTCTTCATTTCATGGCTAGGATTACTTGATTTGGTTCACTCCATGAACTCAACCATATCCATGTGGCCAATCTCTTTATCCCTAATGTCATCAACATTAGAATTAATTGAGGTGATTGGAAAAACACCTTGATACTTGTACTTCATTGTCTTCAACTTTTTTGGAGAAACCTCAGTCATCTAGAAGGGATTTTGTCAAATGGATGTCGATGAAAAAGGATCCTTGAGAGAAACTGCAATAAAAATCATGATTGTGCAATCAAGAGAAAAATTGCATGTTGATGATCACGACCATGGGAATGCACTTGAAAGGGATAAGGCATGAGTAGGCCAAAAATTCAAAGGGAAGTAGGCTCAAGAAAAATGAAAAATAAAAATTTCCTAGAGTTAGAAAAAATATGAGGAAATGCATGTAGGGGTGGCAAAAATCGCCACCCTTGCATGTGGGGGAAAGTCTGTTTGAGCATAGGCAGTGATTTTTTTTGCCATTGCATGTGAACTTTGTGCAGGGGTAGCAAAAATCACTACCTATTCACATGGGTGGAAAACTTGTGTAAGGGTGGAAAAAATCACTACCCTTACATGAATGGCAAAGGATGGTGTAATGTTGGCAATTTTTGTCACTATTACATTGGTTCATTTGGTATTTTGTAAAGGTAGTGATAATCATTGCCATTACATCCTTTAATGGGTTTTTTTTGGATATTTTGTGTTTTTGGGTTTTTGTCGCTAACGAGGAGGAGAGGGAGAAGAAAATAAAAGAAGAAATAAACAACCTACATAGGAAAAAAGAGAAAAAAACTAGAACTTAAAAGAAAAGAGAAAGAACTAAAAGAAAACCTAGAAATAAAACAAGGAAGAACACAAAAGTCACTTCATAAAGTCAAAATTCCACGCTTGAAGCCAAAAAAATTGCAATCCCACTAGTGCGCTCAGTTGACCGATTGCAGGGAGGAGGAGCAGACAAGTTGGAATGATCAAAATGAGGTTTAAATCAGCATAAAAAGGTTTAAAATTGGCACCAAGTACTTAGTGCATGTGGCCATAAATGTCACACACAAAAACCAAGATTGTGCAGGGGCAGCAAAAATTGTTGCTCCTATAGTAGTCACTTGAAGTGCAAGGGTGGTGATTTTTGCCGCTCTTGCATGGAAATATGTAAGGGTGGTAAAAAATTCCACCATTGCATCTGAGCATGAAACAACATGCAAGGGCATCAATTTTTTTTGCTCTTGCATGTGAATGAAAAACATGTAAGGGCGGAAAAAAATGCCGCTCTTACATGTAAACCAGAAACACTAACTCCTTAAAATTTATCAAAATTTTAATGTTTTGATTGCATCGAGACTGCAACAAATTTCACATTTCCTAAGAATCATAACAAGGGAAGGTTGTGAAATTTTTAAAGAGTTAGTCGATGACGCTCGAGATCAAGAGAAACTTGTCTCAAATGATGAACTTTGAGTGAAACAGACAAGTTTTGTAGGGGTTGTTCCAAAAATGAGTATAGCTAATTTTGGGATCAACAATTGGCTCATGTTGGGGAACTTCCATCGATTGAACCTTGAAATGATCAATGAGAGTAGAAACTAGTCTCTAAGTGCCTTCATCCAGGCCATTGGGCCACAGAGTCAAGCTAAGAAAGAAAAAAACACAAAAAACCAAACAAAAATTAATAAATTAAAGACTATACAAATGTATAAATTAACTCATCTAATCCTTCAAGGATTGAAGTGTTTCAGATGTTACCCATTGTGAGGCAGTGAGAATGGTGTTCCATCTTGATATCCTTGCAAGAAGCTATTTTCACCACAAACCTGATGAATGGTAAATGGACCTCTCCACAAAGAGTCAAATTTGTCATGCATTCCTTTTGGTTCTCTCCTTTTATCTCACAACAAGACTTGATCTCCAATCTAAAAATCATGAATCCTTACTCTTTTGTTGAAGAGTTTCTTTACCTAATTTTGATGTGTAGTAAGGTCCACTACCATGGTTTGTTGCTCATCTAGTTTAGTTAGGCACATGATCCTTTTGTTAATAGAATTTTTGAAAGTTTGATCTTCAATTGCCTTTGCCAACTTCACTATTGGTAGTTCCAGGGTGATTAGTATCTCTGCATTCAAACTATACAGAAGTTAAAATGGTGACATACCTATTACCCTCTTAGATGTAATCTTGTTTGCCCACAAAGTATCGAACAATGCTTTATGCCAAGTTCTCTAATTATCATCTACCTATTTATTGATAATAGTAACTAGATTTTTGTTTCTTGATTTTGCTTGACCATTTCCTTACGGATAATAGTCAGAGGAGTGGGAAAGAATAATCTCGTAATTGTAGCAAAACTTAGTAACATCATGAGAAGAGAAACAAGAAACATTATCCATTACAATCTTAGCTAGGAACCCAAATCAAGAGATGATATTTTCTATAAGGAAACTACATACCACTTTCGAAGTATCATGCTTAGTTGGAATGGCTTCCACCCATTTTGTAAAATAGTCTATCACGGTGAGAACATAGTCATGTCTAACACTTGAAGACAAGTTCATGGCATCAATGAAATCAATACCCCATTGTTAAAATGGTTCTTTAATCACTACTAGATTGAGGGGTAAAGTGGCCAATTTAGGTTTCCGAATGAACTGTTGACACAACTCACACCTACGTACCCAAGTGTATGCATCTTTAAAAAGTGTAAGCTAATAGTATCTAGCTCGTAGAATCTTGTGAGCTGTCACTGGTGTAGAAAAATGTCTTCCACAAGCTAAATTATGGAAGGACTCCATAAGGCTAATTTTTGGCACCTTATCGACGCAATGAAGAAATACCCCATCAAGGCTTCTTTTGTATAAACTATTTTCCCACAAGACATAGTTAGCAGCCTTCAACTTAACATTTTGCTTTTATTTGTAGGACAAATGGGTGGGACACTCACCATAGGTGAGAAAATGAGTGATTTTGGAATAACACTTATCAGTAGTAGTGACGAAGAGAACTGTAGGCATGTCTTCGACCTCAGTTCCTTCATGTCTTTTTCTTTTGGTTTGTTATCAGCAATCAGTTAGTAGAGACCTTTTCCCCACACAAGCTTGGTAGGTTTGATATTAAGATCAAACTCCTAAATTTTAGAAATTTAGTTGTCCATTTTAGTGCCAAACTCTTATTGAGTTAGAATGGACTTCACGATTGTATCAAGCACCAGAATGATAGTATGTGAATTTAAGATATAGAATCTAAAATGCTTTACTGCCTTAACCATGGCATAAGTATGCTTCTCTATGTTCAAATATTTCAATTTGTGAGCTTTGAGAGGATAGTTCATAAATTATATGGTAGATTCCATACCTTCTTTATTTTGTTGTACCAAAATGGATAAAAGTGTATGTTCAGAAGCGTAGCTGTATACTACGAAGTCTTTAGCATAATCTAGGCAAACTGAGATTGGGGCATGGGCGATTACTTTCTTGATATATTCAAATATGAATTGCCTTTTGTAGTCCAACAAAAAGTGGCTTTACCCTTCATCATGTCGACAATGTGGTGAGTCTTCCCTACGAATTCTAGAATGAATCTTCATAGAAAATTTACCTTTCCAAAGAAAGAATGAACTACAGTCTTATTAGCAGGAAGAGTTAGATTTTGGATAGATTTGACTCTTTCTGTATCAATTTTTATGACTTCTCAGGATACAGTGTGACTGAGGAGTATACCTTTTATAACCCCAAAAATTGACTTCTTGGGATTAAGAGAAATACCAATTTGCTAACAGTGTTCCAACACTTATTGTAAATGTCACACATGATCAAGATGATGTTTAGAAAAAATGGTCAAGTCATCAAGATATATTACAATAAATTTCCCTATTACGTCTCTGAAAGCAAGATACATTTCTCTCTGGAAGGTGGTGCCATCATTGATCAGACCAAAAGGCATTCTATGATATGTGAAAGTGCCCCATGATGTAGTGAAAGTGGTTTTATGTTGGTCTACCTTATTGACTTCCATTTTATTATACCCAAAAAAACATCTAATATTGATAACATTTTTAAGCCAGTCATTGTTCGCAACACTTGATCCATGATGGGTAAGGGATAGTTATCTTTTAAAGAAGATTGATTTAAGTTTTTTAAATCAGCACAAATACGAATTTCTCCATTCTTTTTTCTCATCGAGACTATGTTAGCAATCCATGTGGAATGATGGATTGGAAAAATAATTCTTACATTCAGCATTTTCTAGATCTCAGAAAGGATAGTACCTGATATTTTGGGGTTATATTGCCTTTGCTTCTACTTGTGAGACAATGACCCAACTTTAAGAGGAATTTCATGCCAAATTTTTTTAGGGCTAAGGGATTTTAGATCATCATAAGAAAATGCTAAAACATCAATGTAATGGAAAATAAGAGCAATGAATTTGAGCTTTTCATCAAAAGTGCAACAATTCCCAATGTTGACCATTTTGGGGTTTTCTATTGTACTCAAATTTACTTGATCAAACTCCTTGGAGGATCTTGAATCTATTTGTTGTTGCTTGACATACCTATCATGCTTATCAAATAACTTTTCAAGATAAACTAAACCTTTTAGAATTTTATTCCTCTTGAGTTGAAGAAACTCTTCACCAATTTTTGAATTTATTTTGAGAACTAATTCTTGTGGTGGAGATTTGCTACCTTTAAAATAAAGCTCTTTAAAGCTGTCCATCTTTTCCAAAAAATAAATGATTTGATTGGCATCATTAAACACCTACCAATGATTGGCATTATCAGGTACACTCAGTTGAAAGACCAGTTTAATAGTGTACTTATCCCCTTTGAAATTCTTATGGGGAATCATGAGGGTTGTAAAGACAGCCAATGAATCTGCACAATCATTAAATTCTCTTAGCACAACATAAATATGGAAAGCATCAAAACCCTCAATATAGTCCCATACTAGATTGCGATAATGTTGCAATCTTTCATTTTTAGTTTGGTACAAATTCTTTACCTGACAAACCACTAGTTCAGCATCTCCCCAAGCATGAAGAATCTTAATACCTTTAGCATGAGCAGTTTTCAACCTAAGCAGTAAAGACTCATACTTGACAATGTTGTTGGTATTGTTAAACTGTAACTTATATAAATAAGGAAAATTACTCCTTGAGGGGATATCAAGACAATTCCAGCTCCAAAATTGGTATAAAAGAGCAACTGCCATCAAATTCTAAAATCCAGACATCATTAGAATTTGTTTTTTTTAAATATTTCTCTTCGTTAGTAAGGGAAGATGTTTTGTTATCCAAACTTTGCTCTAACGATTCTTCTGGTTTTCTATTTGAATCTTCTAAATTGTCACTTAAATAACTTTCATCTGATGAGTTAAAATCATCTTCAGTGGTTAAAACATAATTACCCATTCTTGATTATTAAAATAAAATTTGAGCTTCAAGGTCTGATGTTTGGGTGACAATGTATTTTGACTATTTCTCAGGAAGCAATTTTTTCATGATGCCTTTAACATGTATCCTTGCGTCAGACAGATCTATATTCAACTCTCCACCTACATCCTTGCAAAAAAATTTCCCAAGTAGAATGCCATAGGAAGCTAGAACATCAGCTACTAAGACCGTCATTTTAACCCTTTTATCTGGCAATAGGAGGAGTAGCGAAAAATAGAAGCAGAAGGTGCAGGGTGTTTTGAGGTACTTACTTTTTTATTGGTCATCAGGTCTTGTGATTAGAAAGGCAATAAAGTGCCTCATTTAGAAATTGAGACTACTATGTGAGGTTCTTCTCCCACCTTTCCCTTATTAACTTATTGAGTCAACTGATTTTGAGACCTAATAAAGATAGCATATCATCCATCAAACACTTCTCCTTTTTTCTTAGCTTCATCTTGGTATTGTAGAAAACTAATATTGGAGTCACCAGCTAATTCTTCTTCTCCTTATGCAAATACATTAGCATCATCTTCTTGGTCCAACTTGGGTTAGAAAGAGAGATCATGTTTAGCTTCAAGATAACCAATTGCTGAGTGGACTGATGTTGCTTCAATGGTGAGCTTCCCCTATATGGAAGGAAGATGGTTGGATTGTCCTTGATTTTTAGCAGTGCTGCCTTGATATGAATGATTGGAAAATGTCCTCTTAGCATCTCTCGATAAGGAGGAGCAGACATGCCTTGTGACATTGGCCTTTTCAAAGCTAGCAATTCATTTTCCAACTTTTGCACCATAGGATCTGTGGTGCTCGTGGAAGAACTTTCAGCAGATGAAGAAAATTTATTTTTATTAGAATCTTTTCTAATCTTACCTACCAAGATAAGATCATCTTCAACCTTGGTAGCCAAATTTTGGGCTACAAAAAGATCTATAGGTCTAGCCTGTCTCAATAGAAAACTTACTTTAGAAAGTTGAGAGTTGATGAAAAATCACTTAAGATTCTCTAGTGTTGGCTGAGAAATTATAGGAATTCTATTCCTTAGTTTATTTAATTTAGCAATGAAGTCTCTCATGGGCTCATGGGGTTCCTTCTTCATTTTCATAAGCTGAGCTAACAAGGCATGTGCATCTTTAGCAGGTTTGAACCTAGCCTCGAACTTGGCTTTGAGAGTGTTCATGTTAGTTATAGTTTGAACTTAAAGATGATAAAACCAATCCATGGTAGCACCTTGTAAATTTTTTACAAATATTCTCACCACTATATCTTTATATTCCATGCCTATCACACCACTTGCTATGTAGAAAGTAGAAATATGCTCATCAAGATGAACTTTCCCATCACCATAGAATTTGGGGAAAATCTTTCTCGAATTATGAGGTAGTTCATGTAAAGGTGTGGTTAGATTGAGAGGACCAAAAGTGTTGCCTCAAGGACCTTGGGTTGCCATGATATGACAATTAAAGGGAGGGATAACAAATCTTGGTGGGGTAAGTACAGACAAAACTCTACTAGCACTAAGACTAGAAGCTTCATCTATTATTAGAGATCTAACATTGGTAGGAGGAAAACTCCTGGTACACTAAAGGCGAGATGGTCGAAAAAAGATCTCAAAATTATTTTATTGCACCAACTCGAATATAGGATCAATAATACCTTGAGCTCTCTGGCTTCGTGTGTATGGTGGATTTTCCAGAGTGTAAAAAGAAAAAGGACTATAAGTGCTTCAATTTGAAGCTTAGGCTTCAAAGTGCGCGTTCGTGTCCCCAGTGAAGTCACCAAAAGCTATTAGGTTAATATTTTTTCATCAACTAACTGAAGGCAAATGGGTATATTAACCATAGCACAATGATATTTATACGGAAAAATGGGTGTGGTTACCACAGTATAATGAGATAAATCTCTCCTCTCAGTAAGGGGAGGTTCCCTATAAAATATAATATACTAATATAAATTAAAAATAGACTCAAGGGTGAAATTATACCATCCATCTCTCTTTTTTTAGAGATGATGTTCACAAGGCAAAGGAAAATTCTTGTGTAATAACTAAAAACAATCCTATTCTTTCAGAAATGATGTCTAGTAAACAGTAGGAAAACTTCCTGGGTAGTAACTAGATCTACAAGAAACCCAAAAAAACACAAAGTCTTTCATTGCTTCTCTTACTAACTTAGGACTAATAAAACTATAGAATGAAGTGCAGCTCAAAGTCTCCACTAAAAACCACAACAGAGTATAAGATCATGAAGGATAAAAGTAGTACAAAGCCGTTCTAGTACCTTTTTCACTAAAACATAAGAAACACAAACTAAAGGTAATTATAGTAGCACAAAGTCTTCATAATTAGCTTTAGAACATCTTCCAAATAATTTCCACACACTCTACTTATTCAATCAAATAAATGAGATATTATTAGGAAAAAAGACATAAGAACAATTTCCTAAATAACACAAGTTATTCCAATGCAAAGTTTGAAAAGTAACCCACTTTCTCATTCATTCAAGAAAATATGATTTACAATCTGAGCTCAAAGTCTCAAAAGGCATCTCAATTTGGGCAGAGATTTTGCTTCTAATTACCAAAAGATATATTACAAAAGAGGCTCTCTTTCTTTTATAGGGAGAAGCCTTGAGGATTTAAAAAAGATTTAAATATTCTGACCTAGTCAAAGATAGAAGTCTTTGTTGACTTTGGACTTTCCATATTTTTACATTTAATTACACATGACAAAAGTACATGTACAAATTTCCAAAGTGGTTACAAAAGTGCATTTGAAAAAAGAAAATTAAATCAAAGGAAAGTTGATTCAATTTGTAGCCCCATCTTTCTTTACATGAGCATCGTACATGGTGATAGTTGCTTGTATCCTGATACTATCTAGAGTAACAGTATTCTTAAAAATCATCTTCACCCTGACTATGGCATATTTCACTACTGTGACCAATTTTGCATGACTAGTTAACCTAGTTTCTAGATTATCCAGAGTTAACTGATTATCCATTATATTGTCCACGTAGGCTATCAAGAATGGGTTATCTTTAAATTCATTTTGGAACATAACTTTAAATTTTTGAACCATTTCTTCTACTGAAAGGAATTGGTTGTCTTGTGATGTAAGCTTGCAAGGTAGCTCCTCTAACTTGTGCAACAAACTAATGTCACTTTGTTCACTGAGGTCCTTTGATGATTCAAGGTTGCTGATCAATTCCTTAAGCACCCGACTCCTATATATCAATGCTTCTTTAGTCTCAGTATAATAGTCTCTATCAGCAATGATGCCAATTGATACTAAGGTGCTTATTTTCAACTTCTTCATATCCATCCACTTATCAAGATACTTTTTATGCTTTCAATATATTGAGAAATGATATTGATAAGGTCATCTAGTTCTACTCTCACTTTCCTCATCTTACCTATTTTCTCAGACAACTCTATGAGCAAGGAAATTCTTTGTGTGTCCATCTTGTCCAAGTACTCTTCAAGTACTTTTCCCTTGAGATAAGTCCTTTCTACTTTCTAAATCATGGGGTTATCGATGGAGATAGCCTCTAAAACTACTATTTCTAGAGTGAAAGTTATTCTCCTTATTACCACAGTCAGTTGTTCCATAATTACTTTATAATGGTCCTTCATTTCTCTTTCTCTATCAAACTTCTGAACCAAGATGTCCATAGTTGACTACATCTCACTCTTAGTGCTTTCATGAGTTATCTTTTCTAACTCAATTCGAGAGATAGAGTAGTCATTTACATCAAAATTTTCAAGAGTTGCATCCTATGGAGGTTTTTCTATTTCTAAAAATTTGTGCCCTTTATCCTCAATCATATTTGAAAGAATTTTCAACTTTT
Organism: Torreya grandis; assembly: GCA_037957365.1. Lineage (NCBI taxonomy): Eukaryota > Viridiplantae > Streptophyta > Pinopsida > Cupressales > Taxaceae > Torreya > Torreya grandis. The sequence goes on along the minus strand of JARHVA010000708.1, from coordinate 306,750 downwards.
TGGGAGTCTTCACTTTTGTTGGCACCATTTTATTGAAATCAAAGTCATATGGGGAGATGGCCTATTTTTTCCTTTTGGGCATATAAGTCAACAACAAAGGTGGGAGGGTAGAATTAATTACATTAGTATCAATCTCTATAGTTGGCATTAATAGAGTTGCACCTACACTGGTGGTGGAAACAATAGGTAGAGTATCAATAAGAACTACACCTACTGCTAAATGATTGAAAGCAGAACTATCTCTGATATCAAAAGATGGAGATGACAAACTGGGGATTGACACTGAGGAACAAAGAACATCTCCAGAAGCACCTTGAGGGTCATCAAAAATAATTTTGGAAGGAGAGGTAACCCTAAAAGAGGGAACAATGATTGGAGAAATAGGCGAGGGAGTTACAATAGGTGAGCTAAGTAGGGAAGAAGTAATTCCCATTTCTAGCTATACACCTTCTTGCAGAGATAAAGTTTCCTTTTCTTGTTGATCTATGGGCCTATCATCAGTCTCCATTTTCTCCACTACTATTTCTTTGGTTCTTTGCTTTTCAACCTTCATGTCTGTTGTTCCTGGCTCTTTTTATACAACTTGTGACTTCTTTGTCACAAAGATGATCCTAGACTTATGTGGCCTATCAAAAGCAGGGACATCACTTTTATTATTCATCCTATTTTCTACCCTTCTCTTTTTTTCCTCTTAAAATTCAACTTTTGATCCTGTGATGAACTCTTTCAAGGTGATTCCCTTATTTGCTAACCAATCATTGGTGTTTGCCAATATTGGTTCAAATCTCTTCCTCAAAGAAGTCAACTCCTTTTGAGACCATTGGGTTGTGGGAAGAGGGGTATTGGTGATCTGTTCAGCATGGTATCTATTGTTGATCAAATCCCCATCATCTACTACATTTTTTGGGATATCGATGAGTCTCAGATATTCTATTGTTCAAGAGACAATCTATTGTAGTCCATATTTTTTTTGTCTTCTGTAGTCCTCAAATCAACCCAAACATCTTCAATAATAGGCTCATGAAACTGGATCTTCCTCCTGATTATATCTTTTACACCTCTATAGTCAAAGTTTGGTCTCCTTTTGAAATGCTTCATGGTACGAGTTGCATTTCAGTCTCCATAACTCTAGCTTTTCCAGCAATCAATTTTTAAAACCTGCCAATTTCAATCAAGAACCTGAAACTAGATTTATTGAGTTCCATCTACTTGTTGTGTATGATGATTATTTGCCTACATAGCTCCATCAAGACCAATTTGTCTGAAAGAAATATTAGGAGCATATAAGGATGACCTTGGAAAAATCTATAACCCATAGATAATAAAAAGAAGGGAACTGTAAGAACATACATCCAAAGTCATTCATAACTATCCAAGCTTCATGTGACACTCTTTTTTGTTCTAATTGGGGATCAAAGAGACACAAAAATACTATGAAAAAATCATCATTTACCCTCATAAAATGATGGATATAACCCTTTAATGTCAATTGAGAGTAATATTGATATATTGGGGTTACCTTTCTATCTCCTTTTGATGTTAAACCTAGGAAGGTTCTCATTGACACTGCAATATATACCAGGTATGAAATCATGTAGAATTTGGAGGTAGTGGATACCTTCATCAATTTCTCATGCAGAGCATTGTTGATTTGTTCTCCCCAAGAAATGACTTTTTTGCCTTGGAGAATTATTTTAATGAAAGGGTACATTCATTCATGAAATAGTGAGGAAGAAGGTAAACCTCTCACCCTACTAAGAAGGGTGTTCAAGTCACTAACTTCTTCTATGAAATCACTCCTTGGAAAGCTTCATGGCCATCTTGACAAGTTCACCCTTGGAGTCTTGAGCCATCTATTGTTAATTACTTTCTTCACTCTTTCAGGATCTTTGTCATACTCCCTTTGTGCTTCAACAAAATTGATCTTTAATACTTCAATAGCAAGAGGGCACATGAACACTTTGTCGATGAATTCAGAGTCCAGTCTAATCACTACATTACCACTAGCATCTAACACAGCCCTGGTATCTTTATTGTAGAACTGAGTGCACTGGAGAATGAACTCTGTGTTGTGAGCCGCTACAAAAAAAAAGACCAAATGAATATTTCTCTCAATTATCTTCTTAATTTCATGGCTAGGATTGCTTGATTTGGTTCTCTTCATGAACTTAGCCATATCTACGTGGCCAATCTTTGTATCCCTAATGTCATTGACATTAGAAGTAACTGAGGTGATTAGAAAAACACCTTGATACTTGTACTTCATTGTCTTCAAATTTTTTGGAGAAAACTCAGTCATCTAGAAGGGCTTTTATCAAACAAATGTTGATGAAGAAGGATCCTTGAGAGAAACTGTAACAAGAATCATGATCATGCAATTAGGGGGAAAATTGGCAACCTAGGAAATTTACATGTTGGTGATCATGACCATGGGAATGCACTTGAAAGGGCTAAGGCGTGAGCAAGCCATAAAGTCAAAGGGAAGTGGGCTCGAGAAAAATGAAAAATTGAAATTTCCTAGAGTTAGGAAAATTTTGAAGAAATGCATGCAGGGGCGACAAAAATCGTTGCCTTGCATGTGGGGGAAAGTCTGTTTGAGCATAGGTGGCAATTTTTGATGCCATTGCATGTGAACTTTGTGTAGGGGTGGCAAAAATCACTGCCTATGCACATGGGTGGAAAAATTGTGTAAGGGTGACAAAAATCATTGCCCTTGCACGAATGGCAAAAGATGGTGTAATGTCGGCAATTTTCACTACTATTACACTGGTTCATTCGGTATTGTGTAAAGACAGTGATAATCACCATCATTACATCCTTTAATGGTTTTTTTGGATATTTTGGGTTTTTGTCACTAATGAGGAGGAGAGGGAGAAGAAAAGAAACGAAGAAATAAACAACCTACAAAGGAAAAAAGAGAAAAAACTAGAACTTAAAAGAAAAGAGAAAGAACTAAAAGAAAAACCTGAAATAAAACAAGGAAGAATGTAAAACTCATCTGATAAAATTGAAATCCCACGCTTGAAGCCAAAAAAATTATAATCCCACTAGCGCGCTCAGCCAACTAGTTGCAGGGAGGAGGAGCAAACAAGTTAGAATGATCAAAATGAGGTTTGAATTGGCATAAAAATGTTTAAAACTAATGCTAACTACTCGGTATGCACAGTCATAAATGTTGCATGTGAAAACTGAGATCATGTAGGGGTTGCAAAAATTGTCACTCCTGCAATAGTTGCTTGAAGTGCAAGGGTGGTAATTTTCACTGCTCTTGCATGGAAAGATGTAAGGGTGGTGAAAAATGCCACCATTGCATCTAAGCATGAAACAACATGCAAAGGCATCAATTCTTTTTGCTCTTGCATGTGAATGAAAAACATGTAAGGGTGGCAAAAAATGTCGCTCTTGCATGTAAACTAGAAATACTAACTTCTTAAAATTTATCAAAATTTTGATGTTTTCATTGCATCGAGACCGAAACAAATTTCACATTTCTTGAGAAATAATAATGAGGGAAGGTTTTGAACTTTTCAAGGATTTAGTCAACTACACTCTAAATCAAGAGAAAATTGTCTCAAACGATGAACTTTGAGTGAAATGGACAAGTTTCATAGGGGTTGTTCCAAAAATGAGCATAGCTGATTTTTGGAACAACAGGTAGGAGAGATAAAATTGGAAACTTATCTATTATCCATAGGAGAGGAACCAAATTTCCTTATAATTATGTGGCATTATTTTCCTAGTTAATCCCCTTAACATTATGAATAATTTTTAAGAAGTGAATAGGAAGAAAATAAACTTCAATTCCCACTTGGATTAATTTTACTCAAGTATGGAGATCGAGGTCATAAAAATGGATGAAATTAACTAGGTTTGGTCTTTTAAACACTATTATAACCTTTAAATATCATTTCCTTCCATGTTTATTCATGATCATGCTTGGTGTAGGGTCAAATGACTTGGTTTTGCCAGTTTGAACATGACAATCCTATGTCCAAGGAGTTTGAAGTTGCCTTGTGCATGAAATGAATGAAATTAACTTATCCACAATGAGTTTAAGGTCTTTAGGTTCTCTCATTATCCTCTAAATCATCAATTATTGATAATTTTCAAGATTAGAGGTTGTAATGCCTCCTTAAGAGTCCTCCAAAAGAATATTGTGAGTCTACAAGTCTACAGACCTGTAGGTGGCCATTAACATCAAAAATTTGTCTTACTAACCTAGTTTCAATCCTTATAATACTTAATGACGTATATATAAACATCTTACAACATATTTTCATCTCAAACTTCATTCCACCTTGAAGCTCAAATGGATGGTATACTTGGGTAAGACTTTGTAAGTCCAAAAGAAGGGGCAGAGTTATGAGCTTGTAAATATATCTGAACACAAGATAAGTGGATATAAAAGTGAAGGAATATCCATAAATTATGATTCAATCCCTTAATATGATATTAATTTCCCTTTTATATATCCTCACTATCTAAAAATCTCACCTACAATTTTGTTAAGATTCTCTACCAAATGTGCATCCACAAGCCTATTATAGGCAAATGAGAGAAAGAGACATGTTTATGATGAAGAATGGGATGTGGGGAAACTATTGGAAGTAAATTTAAAGAATAATCATGATGATTTTTATCCTTATGAGCATGTAAATCCAAAACCATTTGAACATAACTTATTTTTGAGGCCTTTAGTAGTCATGAAGGCGAATTATGTACCTATAGGTTGCTAGTAGCCAATATATGGATGAGAGCTCATGTAAGTTGATTTATAAAGTAATAAAAGTTTTAAAAGTTTTTTATAATTTTTATCAAATATTCATCACTTTAAAAGGGTCATCAAGGTGTCAAAATAGCTATTCAATACTTTCAAACCTCAAAGGTATAGTCATAGACCTAAAATATCTCCTACAAGCTTGCCTTAAATGAAATGAGAGAACAATGTCTCAAGTGTGTTGGGTAGGTTAATTATGCATGTAATAGTGACTATAAATATGTATGTATAGTTAAAATATCATTAAAACTTCCACATTATCTCAAAATTTAATAAACACAAGTCTAAAGGTCAAAAGACACCTACAGGTCTAAAACCCTCAGTATGTCTGCTACAACCAAAGAAGCCAAGTCTTGAGCACAATGACACTTTAAAATAAAAAGGAATGAATCTACAAACATTATTAATTATTTTAAAATTGTCATGGATATGTTTATAGTTTAAGGGGATTTTGTGCCCAAAACTATGTTCTTGGTCCTCACTCAGTTCTTCATGCCCAAGAGGTATGTTTGTGAATCTCAAAACCCATTGGAGGATTTGAATGGTATAATATGATTATTATATTTTTTTATATTTGTCTCTTAATCCAATCCCATATCATTTTTTAATTCAATCACTAACACACTTGTATGAACAATCCTCAAGATTAGAGGTCTCTCGAAACCATGTGCTTGCCTTATGAAGGAGCCCAAAAAGCATTTTATTTTGCTTAGAATTGTATAGAGGATTTTATTGGGAGATTAAGATCATAATGGATTTTATATATGTCTCCATACTTCCATATTATGTCATTTTTTCTTGTATTATGTCCTTGTACTTTATGAACCATTATTAATATGGTAGATACCTAAAACCCTTGATAAACCTCTCTAAAAGACCCGATGAGAGAGAAGAAAAGGAAAATGGCTTCAAGGTGATTATTTTATAGTTTATATTATTATAATTATATTAATATCTCCCTTGGGAATATAATAAATACACTTGGTGGCACGTGTGAAGTCAAAACAATACAAAAATGGTCCTAAAATGATAGTTATAAACCTTTGTGTAACGATTTGACTATATGAAAACATGAATATCAATTAAAAACACCTATGTATTATGGTTATAAGTGTAAAATAATTTTATAGGTGAAGATATAGGTATAAATTATAATGTGACAACTTATAAGTTATCAAGACAAACTAAGATGACTATTGCTCTCTTGTTGACATGAGAGAAGCCTAACTGCAGACCTATCAAGTACTCTTAGAGAGATTAACTTAAATATATTAAATTATATTATGATTTTAAATGGATTAAAAAACCATAATCAAGCATTGAACCCTATGAATTTATTTAAAAACCACTCTAGTTACCTCTCGGACCTGAACATGTATCCAAGCTACAGTTTTGGCCATTTCTTGGTTCACCCACATGTACAAGGTTTCAAATCCTCAAATTTAGAATGGAACATGATTAGGTGATCTTGAAAGTGAATAAATTTTTTCCTTTAGGTTTCACATGTTTGAAGTATGTATATAGCCAAATATCAATTTCCTAGGCCAAGAGACCTAATTGAGAGCTAATGGAAAGAATAAATAGGTGGATCAAGTACACATGCATTTAGTTTTTTATTATTATATTATTTTTAGAGTAGGAAGATAAAAATTGGTACTCAAATATTTATTTTTTAATCAAGGATAATATGTATAAGGTTTTGGTACAAGGATATTTATGTATTTTGAGGGCTACAAGGAAATGAAGGCAAGTATGAGCCTTAGTTATGAAATAGACTATTAGAGAGTGTATGAGGCACTAAAGGGGATCAATACAAGTTTTTAAATTTATATGGAGGTTATTCATGGAGAATTATTGTATTCATGAGGTTATAAACAAGATTTGAGGCATTTGGGCTAAAACGAGCTAGTGAAGATTGTGAGCTTTTGAGGATAAAAGAGGAAGTTTACAAGAATTGTATAAGAATGGTGTAGAAGATCCTAATCCATGACACATGTTAGTTAAGAAATTTTTATCTATCCTTTTAGGTGTAAATCTATATTCTCTAATGGAATGAGTTAAATTTAAGGACACAAGATTGCCTAAGTAACTTCCTATGTCAATATGCACAAGGAATCTCATAAGCACTTGATCATGAGAGTTAAAAAAATAAGTTGAAAACACATACTCCATGGATTGGTGTCCATTTTATTCTCTTTTGTAACTATTTTTATGATAAATTACAATGATGGACTTCCAATTTTAGATTATTTATTTTCTCTTCTTGCTATAAAATAAGCCTTGAATGGCTAAGAATAGATCCTCACATTGGTTATGGTGAAGTCTTACAAAAATTAGGTCTCACATTTGCCTATTGGAATCAGTTCAATATGGATATTACTATCTTAATATTTCATACAGTGATCTTGAATGGGTATTTTTTTTTGAATGCTTAGTGAAAGTAAGTGTGCTTATGTGCATTTATCTTTCTTATTTATACCTCTGTTTAAGTTTATCTTCTTTAATAGGTCATAGGAATTGTTATACATGATTTGCTGAGTTATAAAATTGATAATTCATTAGTGTTTGTTGTTAGTTACTCGTTTTTAATCATCATAAGCTTTTTCAACCTTCATAGCCTTCATATTAAAGTACTAGTATGATAGGGACTATCTTAAAATGGTATAATCATATTGTAACTTAGTATTTCATAGTGTGTTCTTTAGAAAGTTAAGGAACTTATGTTTAGTGTATCACCTCCAAGTTTACTTGGTTATTTTATCTTTCATATTTCCCTTTTCCAAGTCAATAAAGTAGTATATTTATTAGTGTAGGTGTTGTACTTGGGAACTATCCCAAAATATAGAGGTTTAGTCCACTTAGAGGTCACCCACCACCTAGGACCAATCCCATTGCATAACTCAAGTGAGAGGATATAATACACCCTCTCAAGGGTGAAAATTTGAGCTATAATAGTTATGACACACCCAATGGGACACATTTATAAATAGGTTATCCAATATTGATGTTAGTCTTGGAAAAAGTGTAGTAACAACCTTATTCATGCATCATCTAGTGACTACAATAATTTATAAACTCTTGGTTGATAACTAGTGAGCCAATTTGCATGCCAAATGTGAATAAAATATCATAAGTGAAAGGTGTCCCTTTTTAATTATTTGAATTACCTTTATATTTAGTCAAAATAAATAGATTCCCTCATACTCTCCCTTACACCAAGTCACCCAGAAGAAAGATTCATTTCCACTTTAATATAACTCTTACTAAGGCTAGTAGGATGGATATAAATCTTCCTTTTTTTACATTCAATGGTGGTTCTCCCTTAAACCTTGCACAATGTGATGACATACTAATGGCTACCCTCAAGAGTGTCCCTTATTTTAGTGGAGAAACTTTATGAAACATTCATAATATAACATAAGAAAATATAGCCATTAGTTGTTGGAAAGCTATCAATGATGTCATGGAGGTGTCTAGGTGAGTGGATGAAGTTTCTTGATAGTCTAAATGTTAATGACAAAGTGTGCAATGTACTTGTCCTAGTATGCTTGAAGTAGGCTTAATTAATCTTTAATTTTAGCATTATTAAGGATGGGTCTGAAGTATTAAGAATGTGTGATGGGTCTTATGATAGGTTAAGGATGATTGGAGAGCTTGTGGAATTGCATGGTATTCATCTAGTTCTTTATTATGTTCATCTTGGCATAGTTGGTTTTGTGATAGAAAAATCTAAGTAAGCATATTCATGATGTTATATTTCACATATGTGAAGGATCCAAAAGTAGATTAATATATGATAGATTCTCATATGTAAGGAGATCATATGGTTAAAATTTTAGATCATGAAATTGAGTGCAAAAAATTTTGGCTTCTCAGATAGAATTTACTATGTTCCCATACTTAGCCAGACTGTCACTGCACGTCATGGAGATATGGATGAAATAGAAAGTTTTAGAATTTATTTTTGATACTTATAAATTCAACTAAGGTAAAAATATTTCATGGAGATATTTTATATAGTGACAATAATGTGCCCTAAAAATTTGGACTATTGAAGTATTTTCTAACTCAAGTTACAAAGCTTCAAAGTTGCTCTTACAGACTATGTCAAGCCAGAGATTGTCAAGTTTAACTATGCTAAAGTCTAAGGTCACTAGTTAGTAGATATAATAGTGCACATTAAATAATATATATATTGATATAAAAATTTCCATAAAGTTCAATATTTCAAATAATTAATGCCCTAGTGACATGTCACATTCATGGAGCTTGGATAGAAGATCAATGATGAGCATATGATCGTGCAGTCAGAAGATCAATGGTGTGTGTTAAATATAATGAGTTAAATGTGAAAAAGGCACATGAGGATTAAAACTAGAAAAATTATGAGATATCAAAGCTTAGATAAATTGTGAGATTTTTTAGATAATGATTAGGCTAATCCATAGAGATCGACAAAGCACGTTTGTCCAAAGTTTCCAAGAAGCATGAGATGAGGTTAAGGTGATCGATGTTTAATAGTAAATCAAAGGTAAATATTAGGATAATTTCAAGGGATATATATGATTCATATTCATTAAATATATTATAGGTCATGATATGTTAACAAATTGTTTGAAATTTAATAGTTGCTCACTGACCATTGGAACTCAAATATTTGAATTTGCAAGGGAAGACCAGTCTATAGTTTTTATGCTATAAATTTTGATATATGTATAATTTGATTATGGTGTAAAATTAAAATTTATATATTAATTCATTAAACATCCAAATAGCCTATTTATAAGGTCTAATTATTTTTATAATCAAATATATGGATCTCTAAATTTGATTATGTATGTGTTCATGCTCTACAAGTAACCCGAGAAGGGTAATTGAGTTGGTCTTGATGGTATTTCAACGTTTTAAGATGAAATAAGTGTTGGATAATGATGTATAATTAATGATGACCATATATATGGATTATGTAGGTTTTTCCAATCTAGATTTTATATGATCAAATGCTTATAAGTTGACTGTGTGTTTGTTCTTGGTGATCATATGTACAAAATGATGTGTAGACTAATTGTGTTATAGTAAAAGGGTGATGTGATGGATGTTATCACTTATGGTGGAACTATAGATCATGTGTCATGGGTAATATATATTTTTAAAGTGTTCTTATGTTATAAGTTTTCTTAGATAAGTGTCAAAGAGGTGAATGGCTCTCTATAGGACCTAAAAGGACACTTAAGCTTATTTGAAAGACGGTACTTTTTAAAGTTGACCCATGTAGATGCCTTAAAAGTGAAGGCATGTGTTATGGCCAAAAAGGATGGTTGTGAACATGAAATTAATAATGTCTCTATAAAATGTGAAATCAAAGGTGGTGATTTTTAGACTTGAGAGAAGAGGTGTGTGTGAGAGTTGAAGAGTGAAGGAAAGAAGAAAGGGTGTGTGCCCAATGGATGGAATGTAGAACAAAGTGGGTTGATGACTATGTGTATGACTTATAGGCTATATTTATGATGTCAAATACAATGATATTTTAGGTTTGAATATTGGGGATGAGCAAAGGATATATGGTGTCTATGTGAGCTTGGTAGTTAATTTGAGAGGTAGATCAGAGTGTGGATTATGCAGTGTGCAGAGTTGAAAAGAGATGATATACATTATATCTACATCAAATTAGTAGGCAATCAGTGATCAAGAGATGTTCATTTTATAGGTTTTAAGAGGGTGCTCAACATCTAGGTCAAAAGGACTTAACAAATAGGTGGTCATAAGGACTTGATCATCTTAGGGGTAGGTGCTCCTTGTGAAACAAGTGTTTCACTACAGCTGATTAGAAGGGCTTGATAATCTTAGGGGTAGGTGCTCTTTGTGAAATAGGTGTTTCACTAAATTTTGGTCAAAATGACTTGACCAGTCTCATGTTTGTGATCATCTTATAGGATAATTAGTGCATGTGTTTGTAGGCTTGAGAGTGGGTTTTATTGCCCAAGAGGGTTTCCCACATAGATATTATGTTGTGTTTATTTTTTTCATTATTATGAATGACTTGTATATTCTATGAATGCTTGTGGTAATTGAATAAGGGTTTGAAAGGATTAGAATTGAAGTTTAAATATCTTGCATCACTGATTCACCCCCCCCTCTCAGTGATTGTATCTCTAACATTAGGTTGTTGGAAATAAATTTTAAAGGTAAGTCTTTAGATTGGTATAGAACCTTAACCCCTAATTATATTGACTCATGGGATGACTTGGGAGAGAAATTGAGTAAGAGGTTTTAAGATAAGAGTGATCATTTATCCTTGGTTGAGTAATTAACCACCATAAAGAGAGCCCCTCAAGAATTCATGTAGGATTTCAATGCTAGTTTCTAAAAGACATGGGATAGGATACTAATTCTTGGAAGACCCACTCCAAATTATTCATTCCTATATTATCTCAAGTCTTTGAATAATGATATATCTCTTATGATTCAATCTTTGGGTGGGAATACTTTACCATATGCATATGGAATTACTATTAGATATGAGAATAATAGGATATAAGATGGAAAACTTTCTCCAAGGCACCTTATGCCATTGTTTCCTAATATCCATCCCCCTACTCTGAATCTTGCTCTCGTTCCTAACATAACCGGTCATGAATTAGATGCCCCTAGTCAAGCAAGCAATATAAATGATGTGGAAGGTCTACTAAAGACTCTTAAAAATAAATTCATGGAAATGGAGAGATAACAAAGTCAGTTTCATAGGCCTTACCGAACTCCACAACAATATCATCATCCTTATCAATCAAATAGGCCACCGTTCCAAGGAAATTCTTGAGGACAAGACCATATCACAAATGTTAGGCCATACACTAGTTATAATTTGAATGCTTCCTCCACTTCAAGAGACTTAGTACCCACCAAAAATAATCTAACACAAGAGAAAGATTTCCCCTCTCAATGGAATAAACCTCATGAACAATCTATCAATCAATATGGAGTGTTTAACCAAGCTTATGTGGCACAAGTTATAAAAATACCTTTCTAACACAAGCTGAAGTTTCAAATCAGGTTATAGTTATTGGAGAGTAAGTTCAATCAAGTTATACACTTGTAAACTTTCAAGAATATGACTATTATGCAATGAATCAAGTGGGTAACACAAGTAGGGTGGTGGATAGTTATATTGCAACCAACATTAGGTCTTAAAAGAGTATTATTAAGAAATCACAAGACTGTGGAAAAGGTCCAGCTAAAATTCCCTTTATGACTCAAGGGATAAGAGAGCCTAATGTAGCTTAAAAGGCTCAATAATCTAAAATAAATTTTAATGATAAAAGTATCTTTCTACAACAAAGCAAGCAGGCCCAAGGTGATGTCATAGCTCCTAGAGGAAAACCAAATATTAGTGTTCCTTCTCTCAACATAGTAAATCAAATGAAAAATCTACATGTAAGTTTGATTATGTGGGATACTTTTTCTATTCATGGGAAAATAGATATGTTGCAAGAGGATATATTTAAGCTTATATCAACATTAGGAGCATCAAAATGAGGTACTATTGTGTTCACAAACACATTTAAGCCTAGTGAGTCATAACAAGGCAAAGTGAATAAGCCTCCTACTATTTATGTTTTAGTGATCATTGGTGACCATTTGGTGCATAATTGTATGATAGAAATTGGGGCCAACAACTTGGTTATGCTAATGTAAATAGTATATAGGCTAGGCCTCAAATATGAGACCAATACTAAAGGTGTGTTACAACTATATGGTTTAACCACTAAGATGGTGTTATAAAAGGTTTGATCTTAACTCTTCATTCTTGTCCTATTTTAACCATTTCTCAAGATGTAGCTTTTGTTGACTTTGCTATGTACCTAGGGATATGATAAATTATTATATATGGGTTGATGGAGATGCCGACATGTGGCACACATCCCCTTAGTTAGTTATATGGGTACAATATATTAGGATAATAGAGTAACTTGTGGAAGTAGTACATTGGGTAATGGTCAACCTACATTGGGATTAGGAGGTTACCCATCCATGGGTTAGATAGATGTATATATATAGGATATGATTATCATGGTAAAGATATCAAGTAAGCATCGAGTCTTATATTGTAAGAGGATATTGGAGGTTGTCCCCTCGAAGAGATCGTGGATTTATTCTTTCCTAAAGGAGTATTATATGGTGTTTCCCTACCTTAAGGGTATTTATGCATATATTGAATATCAAGATCTTATCAAGTGGTATCAGAGCTTTGATTTGGGTAATTTTTGTGGAGAGAAACCCTAATTTCACTATAGCTTCCGAAATATAGGGAATCTTTATTCGAATTTTTTATTGGAGATGTAAGGAGACATAAGAGAAGCATAGTAAAAATTTCAAATTTTTTTGAGTTGTTTTAAGTGAATTGTTGTGATTTTATGGTTTTTAGTATAGTCAATCTACATGTCGAAATTTGTGATATTTTTTCACAAAATTTTGACTGAGGTTCCAATATCATAATAGCAATCTACAATAAAAAATTGGGATTTTTTGGATCAGTTTTGTATGAATTATTGATATTTTAGGGTTTCATGAACCTTAATTTTTTTGTGGATCATGGAGTTGCAAAAAATATTAGGGGAAGATGATATTGATGATAGAGAATGGTGAATCCTTTAGGAGAATCATTTTTTTAAAAAAAATTGGGCAAAGATGATTACTTTATTTTTTGTTTGGGCCTGCACTACATTGGTTTGATTAGTTGAGCTGTACAGAAAGGTTTTCTTCATGAAAAGAAATGGAACATATCTTTTTAGATTGATGGGCTATAAAACAAGAAGCAAAAAAAGAAGCTGTAGAAAAAGAAGAAGAAAAATAAGAAGAAGCAGATGATGATAACGATGATGATGATGATAATGAATTGGATGATAAGGGTTCAAATAATTTCTCTCCAAAGAAATCCAAGTCAATTTTTCAATTTCATGGATGCATTCAAAAGAAGAAGGTGGTTGTGTCCATAAACCCTACCAGCAAGTATAAATTCATTAACTTGAATGTGGCCAAGCATCTACATGTTCAAGAAAATAATATCAAGGAGGCTAAAGTAGATGGTAATAATATTTCACTGTTTAAAGATTTGAAGCTCATTATGGAAAAATATGTTTTACATTCAGATTTTTATGCTTTGGATATGGATGATATGGATATAGTTCTTGGATATCCATGGTTAGAGACTTTGGGAACAATGAATATTAATGTTCAAAAAAAAATCATGAATTTTTGGTATAAGAAAAAGAATATCACTTTACAAGATATCATAGTGAAAAAGGCACCAATAACAATCTAGGTAGATCATAAGGATGAGATTGAAACAGGTGATGAAGATTCAAGTGATATAGATAAAGACACACTACAAATGAACACTTCATATACTCAAGAGATAAAGAATGAAAATGTGGAAGAGGTAGAAGCAAAGGTAGATAAGGTCAAGGTATTGGAAAAATTTGAGGTATATATACACCCACATCATCATGAGAGGAAAAAATCATGAAACCAGGTGAGGAAGTGTCATAACAAAAATCATTTTGTCTATACAAAAAATAAAATTTCCAATCATTATGGATATGCATGGAATCTAAAGAAAAAATACCATGGCACATGGAATGAATGGGGAAATCACTATGAATATGAATGGAAGAATACCTACTATGGTCATGGTTGGAATTAGAGAAGCACAATGGAATATGGTACATGGAATAAAAGAGGAATAATTATGCTTGGACACCAAATCAATCTAATTATGATCATGAATGAGATCAGAGGAGCATAATGGATTTTGGACACAAGCTTGGAGAGATATCACCTGCCAAGATCACATATGGATGGTTAGATGATCGAGATTGGAGACAAGTGTGCAATGATTTGAAGCACACTCATTATTTGGTTTCTTCCTATGTTTCGGGGATGAAACATGTCAAGGAGGGAAGTAATGCTATGTACCTAGGGATATGATATATTATTATATATGGGTTGACGGAGATGCCAACATGTGGCACACATCCCCTTAGTTAGTTATATGGGTACAATATATTAGGATAATAGAGTAACTTGTAAAAGTAGTACATTGGGTAATGGTCGGCCTACACTGGGATTAGGAGGTAACCCATCCATGGGTTAGATAGATGTATATGTATCAGAGATGATTATCATGGTAAAGATATCAAGTAAACATTGAGTCTTCTATTGTAAGAGGATGTTGGAGGTTGTCCACTTGAAGAGACATTGTGGAATTATTCCTTCCTAAAGGAGTATTATATGGTGTTTCCCTACCTTAGGGGTATTTTTGCATATATTTAATAATCAAGATCATTACAGACTTTCCACCATACTTATCCCTTTTCGTGTCAAGGTACTTCATGGAAAATATTGGTAGTTATTTATCATAAAATTCATCCAACATGGATTTCAGGAAAAGATATGGCACCAAAGTTACCATAATATTAGAAACTATATCAAGGTTTCACATTGAGCCATACAAAATAAATGTCACCAATGTCAATTGTACTATAATTAATGAGGAGGATCACCCTAGTGACTAAGATCCAATTTTTCCTTTTGAAGACATTTTATATCTCTTCCTTGATGAATGGGGGGTAAAAAATCATGAGTTTGACCCATATATAGGTGTTGAAGAGGCTAGTCTCGGTGTCTATTCTTTACATGAATAAGGTATAACCATACCCTTTATTTATAAGTCTAATGATGATAGTAATGGTTTGTGGAAATATTTTTCTGATGGATCAAGAAGAAATATGGAGTAGGGGTAGGTATTATTCTTATTTATCAATCAAATGAAAGGTTCTATTTAGTCATTAGATTTAAATTTAGTTCTACTTGCAATGTAACTGAATATGAAGCTCTTATACATGGGATTCAATGGTCAAGGAAGAAAGGAGTAAAGGAAGTACAAGAAATTGGAGATATTGAACTATTTGTCCACTAAGTAAGAGGTAGGAGTTCTTCCAAAAACACATTTTTGAAGTCATAAAAACATAGAGTGTGGGACCTTATTGAATATTTTGAGGCTTTTAACATTCAATAAATCCCAAGGGAAGCGAACCATCATGTTGATAGGCTGGCATCAGTTTGAGCACAATTTAACATCTTCAATGACTTAATTAATGTTTGAAGCATAACAAATAAGGGTGAATCAATGTGCAAACATTTATTTAAACTCCACTCATCATTTATTAACCATTCAAACTAATATTGAGATATAGCAATGTATAATCAACCATTAATATGAGTATGAATTAGGAACATAAAACATGAACACAAGAGATACGTGGTAAAGCCTCATGAGTAATAAAACCCATTGATAGATATATTTCACTATAATCCTATAAGTAATGAATCAATATTTATTAAGGCACCAACCCCTCACTAGTCAAGCACCAACTCAACTAGTCCTTTAGTAAACACCAACTTACAAGGATCCACCAACCCCCTAAGTGAATCATAACCAACTTAGCCACCTATAAACTTTGATCACCTTTTCACACCTATTTCTCACTCAACTAATGATGATAACCTTCTTTTTCTCTTCAAACTCTTTTATCCCTCTCAAACAGCCTTCTTGGCTTCCTCGCTCAATATGTCTCTTACTAGGCTTATTTGGTCAAATCATGATTTCATCATCTATAAAAACACTATTATAAATGTATGAAATATTTATTAAATTCTTAAAATGGTATCTAATACCTCTTATTCCTCATCAACCTTATATTCTATTTGCTTCAAAATCTAAACCATCAACTAGTCCAAATAGGCCTATTAGGCCTTGTTATTATATAAACCACTAGATCACTCACACTTTTAGTTTGCAAAGACACTAATTCATTAAGTTTAATTAAAAAATATGTATTAATAAATTTTACACATATTAATCAATCAAAATAATATCACCATTTGGTTGGCCAAACTCACTTAGACATCTTTCTTCCTATAGGCCTACTAGAGACCTAATTGCAATTAAGTCTATCCATTCCATGGAACAACTTGAACCTCTATGGCCCATATGGCCCACACTAAAGAACTAAAAACTTTAAAAAACTTATATGGAAACCTTAAATTAACTATTTTATGCTCAAAAAGTCATAAATCTTTTGCTCACACCTTAAAAGCACCATTAGGCCTCAAAGACCTATTAGGCCTAATTACCACAAAAATATTATCTTCTAAAACAAATCTCAAACAACCTATAGAAATAAATTGTAAGAAAAATACATATATTTATGTAAAATTCATGACCTCATGGTCATCAAGACATACATTAGACATCTTTTATCAGGCTCCAAAGACCCAGGAACAACAATCTTACTAGCACATAGAAAACTACATGAATGCTCCAAAACACAATCCTAATGAATGTTGTATTCAAATGCTATAAGGACACTTCAAAGACATATCATTCACATTCATAGTTCATATGTGACCTCTATAAAATCCTCCAATAAATAGATCAT
Organism: Torreya grandis; assembly: GCA_037957365.1. Lineage (NCBI taxonomy): Eukaryota > Viridiplantae > Streptophyta > Pinopsida > Cupressales > Taxaceae > Torreya > Torreya grandis. The sequence continues at coordinate 289,476 of JARHVA010000708.1, read as the reverse complement.
AAGTTATAGTGTCAAATATTGGTCTTGCAGATGAATATCACAAACTTACCAAATCATTGCCTTATCTACATAAGAGAGGTCAACTTATGAGCAACTTTCTCAACATATCCTCTAATCATAAAAAAACCTTATCAACCTAATGTGTGATATATTTATTGAAAAAAAACCCAATGAAATTGGATCCATCCCTAATCCATGGTAGTACATTCTTAATCTCATTCCCATTTCTACCTTTTCACTATCTTTCTCACTAGGCCTTTTTAGTGATAAGTCAACTTACATAACCAGTTTAGCATATTAAAAGTATTTAACTTGATAAAAAAATGACCATGGTCATAAGATATAAGTCTCAATATTTAACCTCCATCCACTTTTAGGCTTTTACCTAGTTAACCCTGCTTTCTACATCAAAATTCTGAGAGACAAGGGTTTTCTTATAGGGACCACTCATTCATCTGTCAGAGCAATGCCATATAGAGGTACCAAAGGGAGTTCTCTACATGATCCAATAAAAAGAATAGGTCATATAATTCATTCTAATCCATTTCTAAGAAGATATTTCATATTAGGTCTTTATTAGGGTTTGAGGAGGGTTTAAACTTCCTTCTATTCTTAACAATCTATTATAGTAGTTTTTTTTTATTTTTCTCTTAATAAACTTAGCTTAATAAAAACTTGAGTGGAAATTAGGGTTTATGTAGAATACCTATAGATTAGAAGATGTTGTGCAATGCTTTGAATCTAGTGATTGTGAGAGCTTATTTTTGGCTGGGAAAAATAACTTATATACAAATAAATAACTTGTACAAAATGGATTAATAGATAATTGGTGAGTTGTTTGGTCAGAAACCAATCCCAATAAGTTGTGAACTTCCTCAAGTGGATGTCAGCTTACTTGTTTATGCAATCAAGTGGATAAATAATATATGAAATTATAATAGATAAAAGATATGATAATAATGATAATTAAGATTCAATCCTCATTTAAGCTATCAATGTAAGCAAAGTATTTATCTCAATAGACTATAGCAACATCTATGTCTTCTTGTATAACATCAAATTGGTCAGAAGTGGCTTCAATTAAGGTAGAGAAAATAATGGCACATAGTGATAATTCAAAGGCTATGTTGTTATGATCAACAAATAGGGGTTGGGATACTATGGGAAGACCTGTAATACTGATTACATCATTTAATATGTCTAGTAGAGTCATCTACATATAAAGGCCATAGTTAAAATGACAAAAAATTAGTAAGGATTACATACTAGGATATAAAATTAAGGTATTAGGATTTGATTATTGAAAATATTGGATTGATGTCAATCCTAATAGAATCAATGTCAATTCTAAGGATTGGTGTTGATTTAGAGGATAGGTGTTCATTCTAAAGGAATCAGTGTCAATTCTCTCTATGACTACGTTTAATAAAAATAGAGAATAGATTGGATGACAAGAGATAAAATATGAATAATGAAGGATATGGATAATGTCTTAAGGATTAAATACATAGGTTAAAAAAAAGATTGATAGAAATGAAAGAAATAATATGATTACTTACCTTCAATCTGTTTGAAAATAGAATGAAATTTTCCTCACAAAGGTAGGCAGTCTTTCAGGCTCATGATGATGGGTGTGGATTAAATGTAGTTAAATTTTAGTAGAGTGTCATTAAGGATGTCTTTAATTCTCTAAAGAATCTGATAGCAATTCAAGGTTCAGAGTTTTTGGTTCTAAAAGTTAAAGTTTGGTTGAATATTTATGGATCGATGCTAATCTGTAGAATCAACACCGATCAAGGGAGAATCAGGACCAATTCACCCAAATTGGTATATTTGTTCAAACCATGAGCAAAATTAGATTTGATGAGCATGAATTTTTTGGTAACGATGTTAAACATGGGTAAAGTGGTTATGGGGTAGGTTTTCTAGGTTATTAATGGATTTAGGAGGTTAGTGAGGGTAGAAAGGTAATAGTA
>JARHVA010000708.1:0-282500 GCA_037957365.1 Torreya grandis | reverse complement strand
AGTACCATAGACTAAGGAAAAAGGAGTAGCACCTGTAGGGGTATGAATACTACTTTGATAGGCCCATAGGGTAAATGGTATATGAAGATGCTAGTTCTTTCCTAATTGATTAACAAATTTAGTTAGGATTTTTTTATTGGATGCCTTGACATATCCATTAAATTGAGGATAGCAATAGGAAGATAAGCTTAGATTCATGCTAAAAGAATCAAATAGCTCTTGAACCTTTTTGTTTTTAAAATGTTTTCCATTGTCTATGATGATCTTATGAGGAATGCCAAAGCGAAAAAATAATGTGCTTACTAATAAATTTAATAATTTTATCCACTTTAGTCATGATAAGGGGGATAGCCTCTACCCACTTAGTAAAATGATTAGTGGAGGTATGATAAATCCATGATGCTAGGAAAATTTAGGATTGATCTGACCTATAAGATCGATCCCCTCGTGGGAAAAAGGCCACAAGTCCTGTGTGACTTGTAATGATTTACTAGGGGCATGCGATAGGTTAGCATGTTGCTAACATTTTATGTACTTCTTAACATATTCACAACAATCATGATTTACAGTGGGCCAATAATAACTAATCATAAAATTCTCTTAGTGATGATATGACCACTAAAATTTCTACCACATGAGCCATCATGGACTTATTTAATAGTGAGAGTAACCTCATGATTTTGGAGACAATGAAGAAAGATACCATCAAAACCACGCTTATAGATAACACCCCCTAGTATAATGAAATGTGTGATGTACTACTGGAAGGAAGGTTAATTCTGGTAAATTAATATTGATTAATACAATGGATGAGGATAAAAAACTTATATTCTTGATATGATGATGGGATAAATGAGGCGTAATAAGACATGGTATCTTCAAACTTTTTGGTTGATCAGGGAGTGGCTTGAATGGCATTATGTTTAAAAATAACTAGTAATTGGTCAGTCAAGGTATTTTATTTCTAAATGGTATCATTATTGCATTGATATATGCCCTTAATATGATTAACCACAATCTAGTAATCACCAAAGATATTCAGTGTCTTAATACCCAAGGCTAAAGAAGTTTGGAGATCAATGATCAAAGTCTCATATTATGTCATATTATTAGTGTAATTGAAGTCAATTTGAAAGTATAGAGGTATATGTGTCCCCTTAAGAGGGATTAGGATAACTCTAGCTCCCCCACCATACTCTGATTTGGATCCATCAAAGAAAATAGTCATTTGATATCATGGATCTGTTTGAGACATGGAAGCTATGGATTTGTTTGGAAATTCATATTTAACACTTTGGTTATTGGTAAGAGGTACCTCAGCAAGATGATTAGTAATAATTTAACCTTTAACTAGTTTATGATGAATAAACTCAAGATCAAATTACACCAAAAGCATAATCCATTTGGCCATTCACTAATCCAGGTAAGGCTTCAAGTGCATGAAATTTATATAATCGGTGCTAGTGACCACATAAGTTTTATGAGTGAGCAAATAATGACAAATTTTGGAGGCTAAAAATACCAAAGCCATCCATAACGTTTCTATGTGTGAATAATTCATATTGTATTAAACAAGTGTGTGAATGATATATTAAACTACCTAATCTTTATGTTGCTCATCATGATGGGAAGCCATAGCTCCAAAAGCATGATTTGTAACAAATATATACAAGAAAAAAGAATACCCCTCCTTTAGAGGAGTGAAAACTAGTGGTGAATGAATGTAGCTCTTAAGATCCTCAAAGACCTCCTAACAACTTAAGTCATAATTGAAACAAATATCCTTCCTTAATAATTGATGGTATGGTTGACATCTATCAGATAACTAGGAGATAAAACAATGAATAGACTATAATTTTCCTTGCAAACTACGAAGCTACTTAAGATTGGATGGGGGTGGAATTTATAAAATGGCTTTGATTTTAGTAGGATCAAACTCTATTCCTCGAATAGAGACAAATACTCCAAAAATGTATTTCTTAGAACTTAGACAGATATGAAATTGGATTAAGTGATTGAAAATTATCTTTAGTGCCAATAAATGGTCCTTTCATAATTTTGATTTACCAAAGTGATCATCTACATAATCCTCAACAATTTTATGGATGATATCATAAAAGATGTATGTCATGTCTCTTTAATAGGTGGCTTCTGCATTCTTTAGGTTGAAAGGCATAAATCGATAGAAGAAAGTCCCCTAGGGAACATTAAATGGAGTCTTATGTTGGTCTTATAGTGTGATAAAGATCTGATTGTATTTGAAGAAACCATCCATAAGTGATAATATTTTGTGACTAGTTGTTAAATCCACTAATTGGTTAATATTAGGGAGAGGTAAATAATCTTTAGGACAAGTGAGGTTTAGGTCACAAAAATTAGTACAGAGATGTAGTCCTCCTATAGGATTAGTGATAAGGATGATATTATAAATCCACTGAGGGTGTAACAACCCCTCAAGTTCTAATTAAGAAAATGTAGTAGTTTTTATTAAAAAAAATAATTTAACAATCATTTCATGGAATTAAACAATACAACATAACTAAGAATAGTAGTACTTCTAATTCAAATATTTCTCACAATATTGATCTTATACAATTCCAAGGAAAGAATTTACAATAGGACACAACTATGGATGGTCTCATAATACAACACTCATTGTTCAAGTATATCAAACACATAATATAATTACATTCATTCATGCATATATCCTAATATAATAAATAGATACCAATTTCTTTGGATCTCAAGTCGATCCAACCCATATATCATTGATAATCACAAATGTCATTCTAGGTAGTACTGCAATGGGGAGGGAGAACATCGTTCATGCATTTTTCCACTCCCACCACAAAGAAACAATCCCCCCTATAATTTCCTATTAGAGAGTGGCCCTTCTTTCATGGATAGGTAGATAAAATGGTGTGAGAATCTAATGATTTGTGCTAGTACCCTGTGTTCTTGTAAGATTTACTACTACTACATGACATGTATCATAAAGAAAATACGTTTTAAACATGATATCGCACAACATGCAAATCAAACATATGAAATAACAATGTACATCTAACATTACTTTTGCCAAAGTTTTTAGATAATATATGATCACTAGATCAATCAATTTCATCACACACCATTTGATTGGACTATATATTGGTGGTGCTAACTAGGCTAGTGGAATTCATCTCACTACCTATTAACATCATCAATAAGGTCTCTAAAAATAATCATATATAACATAGTATATGTTTCCAAGATTCATACAAAAGTTTTTCCTATACTAGGTATAGAACAATATTGTATATTCATTTATTTTACTAGTGCATAATGAATCTTTGACACAACAATAACATTCTTGATAAAGATACATTTGCAAACAAGATCATAATCTAAAATATGTGAAACTTGATTTGTAAAATTATATGTAACTGAATATAATCATGGATAGGACATACCATTTAGGTATGTATTTTAAAAAAACATAGATTATTTAAATGCTACTCATAGCATACTACTAAATTAATAATCCTACTTGTCCTTAAACATAACAAGGTTTATATCACCAAATATATAGAAAGACAAAAAATCTTAAACCATGATCTAAATGAATACTTATACACATAAAAATACATACATACATACATACATACATATATATATATATATATATGATGATCTTTTTACATATTTAGTAAAATGTAATTTATACTCATCTTAACCAAATAATTTTCCATTTTATATAACTCAGTAAAATATTATTAAATATATGTAATGTAAATGTACCCCTACCATCTCATAAAATATAAATTAGTATATGTTTAATTTTATAAACCATATTGATGATGTTAATAGGTAGTGAGATGGATTCCACTAGCCTAGGTAGCACCACCAATAGATAGTCTGATCAAAAGTTGTGTGATGAAATTAATCGATCTAGTGATTATATATTATCTAAAAAATTTGGACAAAGTAATGTTAGATGTACATTATCATTTCATATGTTTTATTTTCATATTTTGTGATATCATGTTTGAAATGTATTTTTCATTAAGATACACATCATATAGTAGTAGTAGTAAATTTTACAAGCACACAGGGTACTAATATGTCTCAATAGATTCTCGCACCATTTTATCTACCTATCCATGAAGGGAGGGTCATTCCCTCATAGGTAATTCTATGGGGGATTTTTTTTTTGTGGTTGGAGTGAAAAAATACTTGGATGATGCTCTCCTTCCCCACTACAATACTACCTGGAGATGATATTTGTGATTATCAGTGATACATGGGTTAGATCAACTCGAGCTCAAGAGAGCTTGGTATCTATTTAATGTATTAGATTGTATGTATGAAGGAATGTAATTATATTATGTTTTTGATATACTTGAAAAGTGAGTATTGTATTTTGAGACTAGTTGTAGCTGTGTCTTATTGTAAATTCTTTCCTTAAAATTGTATAAGATTAATATTATGAGGAGTATTTGAATTAGAAATACTTTTATTCCTAGTAATGATCTAGATATGTTGTATTGTTTAATTCTACTATTCAAATGTTTAAAAAAATTAAAAAAATTATTTTTTCTTAAGTACAACTTGAGCGATTGTATCATAGGGTAATTGATAGGATGGATAAAGTTAATGGATAAGAGATGTTGTAACTCCTACTTGACTAAGAGCGCAACATGAGGGTGCATCTTTCAAATTTTTTTCTTTACAAGATTAACATCAAGGAAAGTGACAATATTATGAATAATAATAGCAGTGTCAATACTAGGCACATCCTCACAGGACCAAGCAAATGCTACACTATGATTTGTTGGAATGGTATCAAAATCTTGGTGCTTCAAAGGATTTAAACATCTACTGATCTTAACTATTCATGAATTTTCAAGAGGTCCTATGTTAAAGTCAATAGTAGATTTATTTAAGAGACTAGAGGTTTCAAATGGAATAAAATTACATAGATGGGAGTTCTCCATGCCTAAACGAGTTAAGACCGACTCATCGTCTTGACACTGAAGAACAAGGATGGAAAGATAATCTTGCCCTATCATGTTTAGGTAGGCTAGAGGAATGGTTCTAACATCCAAATCATGATGATAGATGAGAAGTTCTGTAGTGATGGCATTGACTAAAAAAAAGTTTGGGGTAATAGGCACAACATCATCTATCAAAGAAGGGGTGTTGGGTGGTGAGGATGATGTGTCATCCTTGATGATAGGAAGAAGAGTAATATCTAGGGTAGTTTTGGTATTTTTTATAAAATCTAAGGCCATGTTTTTTGTGGGTTTTCCTAAAATATCCTAATGTAACCTTATGTGGGCCTTATTCGTAGCATCCCATACCAGAACCTTTCCAAGAACACCATTGTAGGTATGTTTTTGAAAAAGTGAGGTTTATCAAGGAATGAAAAGTTTGAGGTAAATGGTTTAGCATGGGTTTAGTTAGAAATTCCAAAATATTGTTGATCTATTCCTAAATCAAATGGGTGAGGAAAAAATATAGACTAAGGGGAATAATCTCTCCTAAATTAGGATAATATGTATGTTGTTTATTTGGACATCCATTTTCTTGGGGAGTGGTGAGACTATTGAGTGTTAATAATTGATATTCTCTAATTAATAATTGCTTAAAAGTAGAGTAAACATACTCCTTGCTAATCTTAAATGTAGGTATTATCATACTAGATGATTCCTCATTGGAGGATGATGGCGTAGTGTTTTGTAAGGGGATTAAAATGTCATTTTGTTGAAAAGTGAGGTTGTAAGTTTTAAATGGATGGGAATCGACTAAGGCATTATGTATTTTTCCTTCATGTTCAAACTTAATACATCGGTGCAAGGTAGAGGGGATACAACACATAGCACATATCAAGGGATGTCTTAATAGGATGTTGTATTGAAACTCCCCTTATATTATGTAAAACAGTTCAGATAGAATACATATGCCTACTTAAATCTGAAGAACTACCATTCATATTATAGGTGTGACAATATCATTGAACGCTCGTAGAATAGTGGGGGATTGGGCTACAATGGTTTTAGGTAGTTGTAGGGTAGTTTTTTGTAAGGGGATTAAAATGTCATTTGGTTGAAAAGTGAGGTTGCAAGTTTTAAATGGATAGGGATCAACCGAGACATTGTGTATTTTCCCTTCATGTTTAAACTTAATACATCGATGTAAGGTAGAGGGGATACAACACATAGTACATATCCAAGGATGTCCTAATAGGATGTTGTATTGAAACTCCCCTTTTATTATGTAAAATAGTTTAGATAAAATATATACACCTACTTGAATGTCAAGGACTACCATTCCTATTGTAGGTGCAATAGTATCATTAAATGCTCATATAATAGTGGGGGATTGGGATATAATGGTTTTAGGTAGTTGTAGTTGTTTAAACACATGGGAGGAGATAATATTTATACTCACACCATTATTAATCATTACTCTCTTGATTCAAGTCTAATTAATTTGGGTAGTGATAAATAATGGGGATCCTGATCATTGGGATATAATGGTGATATCTCTGAAACATGGAATGTTATGGATAATGGTTTTTAAAGTGACATAATGAAAGCTGATAAAGGTTGGGATTCATCATCTTGTATCTCAATGGCTCGTAAAGCTTCTATCATAGCCTCATGATGTTGTGGAGAATTTTGGATAAGTTCATATAAAGACATCTTGACTATGAGCTAATGAAGCTTTATTTAGAATAGATATATATATAAATTCTAAAGCATTATTATTTTTTGATTTCCTTAAAACACAAATTTTAGGCTTTGAAGTGGGAACCATAGAACTATTTGTGGTAGGATTTGGGGATTTTACAATAGTTACTTTGGTTTTATCATGATTGTGGGTTTATGACCTTGGGCATGTGATCATGTTGTTATGTGGATTGTATCTATCTAAAAAAAGGGAGATTTGTTATGTCTTCAAACTCATCTATATCTAAGATGGGTTGATGTTGGGTATTTTTAGGGGTTTTAGCACGTTCTAACACAGTGGATAATATACTAGTTCCTGAGGTGGTTGTCACCCTAGTAGTTTGACTATAGGGATGGTCATGATCTAATTGTTCCATTAAAATATCATCTTTCTCTAATAAGTTCTGAACCATAACTTTTATCACATTACAAATTGGTTTTTATTCTCTTGATACCATATTGGTTTTTAGATATAAGGATTAATGGGTTTCATAGGTGGTATAGTGATAAGGGAGGTTTGGAGTAGTTGATCAAGGATATTGGTATAAGACTCCTTTGACAAATCCAAACTAGGATTCTCAATCTTTTGAGACACTAATAGGAAAGTTTTATTTGACCTTGATCCCTGACCTTTGGAATGGGTTGCTTGAATATTTCCTACAGTATCTACTTTATGTTTGGGATAAGCTCTCACACCTAAACCTTGCCGATATTAATGGTTAAAAGAATTATATATTAACACGATCATGGTGGGTTTATCCCTTCGTGATGACACATGCTCTTTGGTAGAAGATACTATAATAGTGTATTTTAGTTTCATCGAAGGATGGGGTCTTAATATAGATGTTTTTATTCAAATTGGTGGTAATGACACCTTCCCTTTTTGAATCTGATTGAGGGTAGTGGGGGTATCCTTTTTAGGGAGCTCAATCCTAATAGGAGGTTGTTGTAAGTATTTTTCTTGTGGTACCCCAAGGTTTTCATTTTAGATACTTATACCTTTTCCCTTGATTTCTATAAGTTTTATCTTTTCCTAAGCCATAAGGGGAACTTTTCTTGACCTAATTTGAGGTAATGTGATAGTTTATTCAGGGGGTAATAAGCTAGTGGGGATGGGTATGCTAGATGCAAGTATTGAGATGACACATTGAATGTCATGCATATCTTACAGAATGTCTAAGAAAAAGCCTTTTCTTAGATAGTCTTTTCCTCTTTTATTTTTAGTTAATCATCCTATATGTCCTTAACAATTATTTCCTTAAGTGGATCCCAAATAATGAGATCCAAAAAGTTTGAGTGGGTTTTTGGGATGGCTTTTCTTAATTTAAATAATTCAAAGGTATCTCCTATAAGGAGATCTAGGACAAAATTATTACTAATTTCCTTAGTCAAATTTTGATCATCTCTTGTATTGATCACATGAGTCGCATGGTCTAAAGTGGTTCTTAAATTATCCTATACAAACTTAGACATAGAAGCATGGTTAGGGAATGGTTATCTGAAAATGTTTATAGACTGATTAGGGGGCACATTTAGATTATCTAGTTGTAACTCCCCTTGATCAATAGGGTTTTTTACTAGACCCTTAAAATAATGACACCTACTGACATCATGACCTATTACATGGTGATAGTTGTAGAAATCATTTTCCTTAAACCAAGTATGCTTAGGGCAAGAATCATTAAGAGGTATCACCATATGAATTTTGATGTGAGAGGCCTTTCATATTTTATCCAATATAGATACATATGAATCTCCTAAAGGTGTATACTGTTGTGAAGGGAAATGTGTTAAGGGTTGTTTGGATTGTGCTTGAGAGGTAGAAGGCTTAGATTGGCCTTTTTATTATGGTGGTGCTAGTTTTACAACTATCACATTAGTTGATACTTTGATCTTATTATTTTTGGTCCCTTTAGAGTGATCAAGTTTAAAGTTTTTACTATGCAACTTTACTTTCCCTTCTTCCAAATCTCTAATTTCTAGTTTGCGAGCCATCGAAAAGGCTTCACTAAAGGTTTTTAGATATTTCAACCATAATGTAGATGAGATATGTTTATCAAATGATCTCATGAATAACTCAATGAGTTCAGGTTACAGAAGTGAAAATGTGAGTTGGTTTATGAGACTCCTGTTTCTATCTATGAAATATGCTACAAATTCATCATCAAATTGTTTGATGGCATAAAGGTCAATGATAGTGAATTTTTCTAGAAATTTTTCTAGGATTGTAAATAAGGATCTAAAATTTAGGTCTTGCACTCTAATTATTTAAAATAATGGATCAATGTTGATCCTGATAGGATTGATGCTAATTATAAGGATCAATACCAATTCTGAGGGATGGTACCGATTCATAATGAATCGGTGTTGATTCTCTCTATGATTAAGTTTTTAAAAATAGAGAATATATTAGACGATAAAAGCTAAAATATGAATAATTAGGGATATGGATAATGTCCTAAGGATGAAATACATAAGTAACATCGAAAATTATTGATAGAAATTAAATAAACAAAATGATTACTTACCTTCAATTCATTTCCAAATAGAATGAAATTATCCTCAAGGATGTAGGCATTTTTCAGGCTCATGATGATGGATGTGGATTGAATGCAATAAAATTTTAGTAGAGTGTCATTAAGGACATATTTAATTCTCTAAGGAATCTAACAATAATTTGACATTAAGAGAATCTAGGTCTAGAAGCCAAAGGTTGGTTAAATATTTATGGATTGATGTCGATGTAAAAAATCAACATCAATTGAGGGGGAATCAATGCCGATTCACCCAAAATGACATATTTGTTCCAACCACAGGTAAAATTAGCTTTGATGAGTATGAAGTTGTTGGTAACAATGTTATATGGGGTTAAAATGGTTATGGGGTATATTCTCTAGGTTATTAATGGATTTAAGAGGCTAGGAAGGGTAGAAAGGTAATATTAAAAACAAGTTACCAAGTTATGAATGGTAAATTTACTAAACCTTAGGATAAGAATTATTTAGGATAATAAATAAAAATAAGGACCTACGACACCTAATTAATCATAATAGGGTATAAAATTATAGCATCTACATAATCCTTCATAAATCTTAGGCCATCAAACCTAAAACTAATGTTAAGAACTTTGAGCTAGGACCCTTACCCAACTACTATGATATTCTTGGACCTTCATGCAAAGGTTTCACATGCCAATGAGCATAAAACAATTCTTCTCAAGTCTGTAATGCTTCATTATAGCACTTAAGAGACCTAAAATTCACTTTTCATGATTTATGCTTATGAGTTTGACATAAAAATTGGTTAACATACTTGAAACAACCTCTCACACCTCTGTTAAATCTCACATTAGCTCTAGCACCTTGGAAACTGAGTGTGACCCCTCATTAAGCCACACTAGGTCTCTTTGCATACTAGGCCTAAACCTATAAGCCAGACTTAGACTTTGAATAAATCTTGAAACCTCTTGCACTACTCTCAAAACCTCATAATCATGTCATATAACTTCATACCATGCTCACACACTACCAAAATTCTTCTCTTAAGCCTCAAACTGATCACCTCATCATGTTACCAAGCCTATGCCTTCTCACTAGGTCTCTTCATGTAATGACTAAGCCTCAAAACTAATCTTGGAACTCTTATGAAGGATTATTTTCCTCATTATAATTATTACACAAATTCATAGACTATCTATTGCATGTACTGACACAATTCACCAAGTTTCACTATGCTTCATGCATACATCTTCTCATAGGGCTAGACTAAGCTTCACAAGACACCTAGTACTTAAAGACTTGAAATCAAACAAGCTAACTCTCAATGATATCAACCAAGAACATTATTCAAATAGAGTTATCTGAATACAAAATTAATCTCAATAGGCTCATGAGCTTAGCACACCACAACATTATGCAGAGACCTTATGTAGAACTTAAGGACTTACTAGACCATGCTTAAGCCATCATGATCACTTACCATGTATATTCTCAAGACCACCTTTGGAACATTAATGATTTTAAATTACCTTTGACATCAATGATAACATCAATGCCTCAACACAACAATAGAAACATAACTCAACAATCTCCCCCTTTGTCATTGATAGCAAACACTCAACCAGAACTAATCAATCTCACCTCCCTAAGCTAGATCTTCTTAAAACTAACATTTCTCCCAAACTATAACTTTATCCCCCTTTGACATTAATGACAAAGGGTCATCTCTAAAAACTATTTGATCCCTAGACCTAGAATAATTGAAAACACATTTTTTCTCTTCAAACAAGATCATTCTCTCTTTTTGACAAAAAATCAACACACATAAATACTCCCCCGAAGCTCATGCATACATCAACATCTTCTTCTTAAAAAATTGATATGAATCCCCTTTGATCTCATATTTTTTGCACTTTTATCCTAATATTGGAGTTAAATCACCTTCTTATTAGGTCCCCCTAAGCACTTGACTATCTTTGTGACTATTAGGAGCAGGAATCACACTTAATTCCTATTTCAAATGCATAAAAGTAGCCTTTAGAAGAGGCTTAGTTAAGATATCTTCAATATGATCCTTGGTAGACACAAACACAAACTCAATCTTAAAAATTTATTCACTTAGATTTTCTCTCAATAAATGATATTTTATAGGAATGTGCTTAGTCTTTGAATGCATGATAGGATTCTTTGAAACACTTATAGCACTAGTATTGTCACAAAGAATGGGACTAGGTATATCAAACTCCATGTTGTATTCCCTTAAGGTTTATCTCATCCACATCACCTGAGTGAAAAATGAAGCTAATAAATGTACTTAGCCTCACAATCAGATAATGCCACTGATGGTTTCTTCTTGCTTGTCCATGAAACTAGGCATTCACCGAAGAAGAAGGCTCCTCTAATATTGATGGTTGCCTCTTACTTGTCCATGAATTTCCTTAGGATTTTCTTGAAATATTCTAATAATACCTATTACTTGTATGATGTCAAGTCTAACGGTATTAGTATACAACAAACTCCCAATCATTGATCTATATTTTGTCTGATTGAATCTTGAATATTCATCCCCCTTGTTTAGCTTACATCCTATAACCATAAGTGTAGTCATATCCTTTGATGAAACAAAACCCTTCATGGATTTTTGATGATTGTCTTCATACTTGACTACTTATACATAGGTCTTTATTCTACTAGCATTTTCACTCCTTGATAGATTATTGACTTTTGGAAACTAACATTCCTTGATCTCCTTTTGGTCCTTTTTAAAACCAAGACATGTCTTATCATGAGAGGACCTTTGACTATTCAAAATATTGTTAAACTTTCTAGAACTCTCCTCAAATTTTTGATATGTCTTTATCTTGAATATATCTTGCTCTATTTATTCCTCTAAAGGCTTCACTTCCATTCTAATTTGGGTGCATTCTTACATATGATTCTTCTATTTTGAATAACATTTAGAATATATTTCAATGATTATGTATAGATCTTCATTGTAATCATAATAAACACTTTCAGTATCACAATCCATACATGTTCTTCAAATATCTTCCTTAGGTTGTTAGACCTACACAAGGAACCTACTCTAATACCAATGTTTGGAAGCACAACCACTGAGGGTGTGGGGGTGAATCAGTGTACAAACTTTTCTTTAAACTCCACTTATCATTTATTAACCATTCAAACTAATATAGAGATATAAAAATGTATAACATAAGACATGAACACAAGAGCTACATGGGAAATCCTCATGGTGAATAAAAACCACTAATACATATATTGGACTACAATCCTATAAGTAATGAAACAAGATTTAGTGAGGCACCAAACGCACAAGGGGTAGCAACCCCTCACCAGTCAAGCACCAACTCAACTAGTCCTTTAGTAAGCACCAAATTGTAAGGAGGCACCAACTCCCTAGGTGACTCAGTACAAACTCCGTCATCTGTAACATCTGATCACCTTTGGATACCTTTTTATTACTCAAATAATGATTATAACCTTATTTTTCTATTCACACTCTTTTATCCCTCTCAAATAGCCTTTTAGGCTTCCTCGCTCAATATGCCTCTTACTAGGCTTATTAGGTCAAATCATGCTTTCATCACCTAAAAAAACACTATTATACCTTTATAACATATTCATTACATTATTTATATGGTCTATAATATGTATTACTGCTAACAACCTTCTATTCCATTTGCTTCAAAATCCAATCTATCAACTAGTCCAAATAGGCCTATTAGGCCTTGTTCTTATACAAACCACTAGATCAATCACACTCTTAGTTGAAAAAGACACTAATTCATTAGGTTTAATTAAAAATTATGTATTTGTACATGTTACACATATTAATCAATCAAAATAATATCACCATTTGGTCTAAAAAAGTCACTTAGACCTCTTTCTTCTTTTATGCCTACTAAAGACCTAATTACAATTAGGTCTATCCATTCCATAGAATAAATTAAACCTCTATGGCCCAAATGGCCCTTACCAAATAAATAGAACATTTAAAACACTTATCTAGAAAACTCAACTAACCTCTTCTATGCTCAATAAGTCATAAATCCTTTGCTCACACGTTGAAAGCACTATTAGGCCTCAAAGACCTATTAGGCCTAATTACCCCAAAAATAGTGTCTTCATAAATGAAGCACAAATAACCTATAGAAACAAATTATAGGAATAAGACACATATGTATAGAAATTTCATGATCTAATGGTCATCAAAAATTCCATTAAACATTTTATATCAAGATCCAAAAACTCAGCTTGATGTCTCGTTAAGGGCTTCTTGGTTTTCCTTATGATTTTGAATTTTTTATTCATTAAAATATCTAAATTTGTAATTTTACTTTACATTATTCTACCATCTAAAAACACTTAAAATTAAAATTTGTTAAAAATATAAAAATAATATTTTATTTAACTTATTTTTTAATAATACATGTATTTAATTTATTATTAAAATACAAATATATCTTGAATGATTAAATATTCTTGAATTTGAAATTAAAACTGACCCTTCAAACTTGATCACCACAACCAACTCACTCCATTTGCGTATAATCCATGTAGAAAATGAAACCAAATGTGGCATAAATGCATACATTAGACATCTTCTATCAGGCTCGAAAGACCCAGGAACAACAATCTTACTAGCACATAGAAAACTACATGAATGCTCCAAAACACAATCCTAATGAATGTTGTATTCAAATTCTATAAGGACACTTCAAAGACATATCATTCACATGCATAGTTCTTATGTGAACTTTATAAAATCCTCCAAAAGATAAATCACAAGTTATAGTGTCAAATATTGGTCATGTAGATATCACAAACATACCTAAGCATTGCCTTATCTACATAAGAGAGGTCAACTTATGAGAAACTTTCTCAACATATCCTCTAATAATAATAAAACCTTAAAAACCTAATGTGTGATATAGGTATTGAAAAAAAACCAATGAAATTGGATCCATCCCTAATCCATGGCAATACATTCTTAATCTCATTCCCATTTCTACCTTTTCACTATCTTTCTCACTAGGCCTTTTTAGTGATAAGTCAACTTACATAACTGGTTTAGCATATTTAGATTATTTAACTTGATTAAAAAAACCACCATGGTCATAAGATATAAGTCTCAATATTTAACCTCCATCCACTTTTATGCTTTTACCTGGTTAACCCTGCTTTCTACATCAAAATTCTGAGAGACAAGGTTTTTCTGATAGGGACCACTCATTCATCTGTCAGACCAATGCCATCTAGAGGTACCTAAGGGAGTATCTACATGATCTAATCAACAAAATAGGTCATATAATTCATTATAATCAATTTCTAACAAGATATTTCATATTAGGTCTTTATTAGGGTTTGAGGAGGGTTTAGACTTCCTTCTATTCTTAACAATCTATTATAGTAGTTTTTTTTATTTTTCTCTTAATAAACTTAACTTAATAAAAAATTGAGTGGAAATTAGGGTTTTTGTAGAATACCTATAGATTAGAAGATGTTTTTTACTGCTTTGAATCTAGTGATTGTGAGAGCTTATTTTTGGCTGGGAAAAATAACTTATA
Organism: Torreya grandis; assembly: GCA_037957365.1. NCBI lineage: Eukaryota > Viridiplantae > Streptophyta > Pinopsida > Cupressales > Taxaceae > Torreya > Torreya grandis. Next base: position 267,701 of record JARHVA010000708.1, on the reverse strand, counting down.
TACAAATAAATAACTTGTACAAAATGGATTAATAGATAATTGGTGAGTTGTTTGGTCAGAAACCAATCCCAAGAAGTTGTGAACTTCCACAAGTGGATGTCAGCTCACTTGTTTATGCAATCAAGTGGATAAATAATATATGAAATTATAATAGATAAAAGATATGATAATAATGATAATTAAGATTCAATCCTCATTTAAGCTATCAATGTAAGCAAAGTATTTATCTCAATAGACAATAGCAATATTTATGTCTTCTTGTATAACATCAAATTGGTCAGAAGTGGCTTCAATTAAGGGAGAGAAAATAATGGCACATAGTGATAATTCAAAGGTTATGTTGTTATGATCAACAAATAGGGGTTGGGATACTATGGGAAGATCGGTAATACTGATTACATCATTTAATATGTCTAGTAGAGTCATCTACATATAAAGGCCATAGTTAAAATGACAAAAAATTATTATGGATTAAATATGAGGATATAAAATTAAGGTATTAGGATTTGATTATTGAAAATATTGGATTGATGTCGATCTTGATAGAATCAATGTCGATTCTAAGGATCGGTGTTGATTCAGAGGATAGGTGTTGATTCTAAATGAATCAGTGTCAACTCTCTCTATGACTGAGATTAATAAAAATAGAGAATAGATTGGATGACAAGAGCTAAAATATGAATAATGAAGGATATGGATAATGTCTTAAGGATTAAATACATAGGTAATAAAAAAATGATTGATAGAAATGAAAGAAATAAAATGATTACTTACCTTCATTCTGTTTGAAATAGAATGAAATTTTCCTCACAAAGGTAGGCAGTCTTTCAGGCTCATGATGATGGGTGTAGATTAAATGTAGTTAAATTTTAGTAGAGTGTCATTAAGGATGTCTTTAATTCTCTAAGGAATCTGATAGCAATTCAAGGTTCAGAGTTTCTAGGTCCAAAAGTTAAAGTTTGGTTGAATATTTATGGATCGATGTTATGTTAAGCACGAAATATACTGAGAGGGGGGGTGAATCAGTATATTATATATCTTATAAATCTTTCCTTTAACCAATAATCCACTTAATCAAACATTCAAGATATGCAATAAAACACAAACAATAAACATCACACAAGACAGAGAGAGACACCAAGTATAACAAGGAAACCCAATGTTAGAAAAACCATAGAGAATCAATCTCAAATATATTCATGAGAACAACCCCACAAGACCACCATACCCCTTTGCCAAGTACAAACCTCAGCTACAATTCATGAGCACCACCCCATAAGAGCTATAAACCCCTTTGTTGAGCACCAACCTAGCTGCTATTCATGAGCACCAACCCACAGGAACACCAACCCCTTTGCCAAGCAAGAACCTAGCAAAAATTCATTAGCACCAACCCATAGGAGCACCAACCCCTTTGTGTATACCACACACCTATCTCTTAATGTTGTTATCTCAACAAATGATATATCAATACAACATCTCCTTCCTCTCTCTCACTTTTGCTCTTCTAAGCTAGATATAAAAAATACAAATCATCTCTCAAAATTGCTCTTCTAAGCTAGATATTACAATATCAAATCAACCTCTCTCTTCCACATTACAAATGGCTACTCAAGCCTTTATATATAACTTTACAAATGACCTTTGGCCTTCCCCCTTTGTGACCTTTCATTCCTCATGGAAAATGGCGCCAATCTTGGATGACCCTTCATATCCAAGCATTTGAAAAGTCATGTGGTGACCCTTCATGACCAAAAACATCTTTCCCACTTTTATCCTTATCTCTGGTGACTTTTCGTATTCCTTTAAGTGTCCCTTCATGAGAAATTCACCCTTTACTCTTTTGTCTTCACTTGGTGACTCTTGGTATTCCCCAAGATGACTCTTCATGGGAAAATGTGTCCCATCATTCTTTTGTCTTTATCCCGTGACTCTTCATCTTCTCCATGGGCCCTTATTTTGTCTCATATGCAACCAAAAATGTATTCATTAATATTAAATAAATATTAACTCATATTAGCCAACATAAATAACATTAAATGCAATGGAGTCTTTATCACCAATAATACTAAACCTTTGACATCAATGACAATATTTCCAACAATCTCCCCCTTTGTCATTAATGGCAACCTCAATCTTAAAACTGCCACATCCTATCACCTACACATACCATCATCTAAAAACATACAGTAACTCCCCCTTACTGTAGCAATATGTACCTATTCCTTGTACCTATTTTCTGCACATGTACCTATACCTATTATTCTCCCCCTTTGACATCAATGGCAAAGGGCCTACCTGGAGCTAACACTTAGCTCCCCCTCACTTGATGCAGAACATCAATGGCAGGAAGTAATAGAAATTACTCCCAACTCCTCTCATCGATCTTTGAATGTATCCTTTGATCATGCCTTTGAGAAGATATCTAACAAAACATATACATTGTTCCCTGTCCTTTGAGCATCTGCAATCAACTCATTTGAATCTTTTCTTCTAATCTCACAACCTTCAGCATGAAACCTTAATGTGTATCCTTGATCACAAATTTGACTAACACTCAATAGATTATGCTTAAGACCTTTTACATATAAAACATTTTTAGTCTTAGTTCTACCATAATCTAAACTCAAAGTACCTTTTCCAGCTATCCTAGCAGTGGTTTTATCTTTGAACCTCACTGTACCACCATCAATCTTCTTTAGAGAAATGAACATACTTTTATCTCCTATCATATGCCTCAAACATCTGCTATTAATTAACCATGGCTGATCTTTACCTCCCACATGCAGAGCTGTCTACACCATCATAGAATCTTCATGTTGTTTTTGCTACCATGTACATGTCTGAACCTTCTTCTTGATGAATGGATCTTTGACACTCTGATTATTTTTCTTGATGAATGGAGCTTTGAACCTCTGATCCTTCTTGACTGACTCAAACATACTTCTGCAATACTGAGCTATGTTTCTGTAGTTGTTGCACTTGTAGCATACTATGGTCTCTTCATCAAAGCTTGATAGAGGAGCAAAAGAGTTGTGGCTTCTGCTTGACTCTACTTGACTTTCCTTCTCCTTATTTCTGAAATTTTTAACTCTTTTTCTACATTCTACTTTCTTGTGACCATATCCATTACAATAAAAACAATAGCCATAAAAATAAAACCTGTCTGTATATCTCTAACCTGATTGCCTTTTGTAGCTTTATTCTTTCTAGCCTTCTCTGTTTGGAATGTCCTCTGTATTCTTCACTTCTCCCCTTTCTATTTCCTCTTGTGTCAGAACTTTACCATAGCTCTTTTTCTTTTCAAATCTGATACCTATTTTATCTGAATATGCTTTTTGACTTTCTAATATCTTATTCAGCATGTTAGTGCTATCTTCAAATTTTGAATCACTGACTGCTTTATCACTGACTGCTTTCTTAATATCTTCTTTTAAAGAGGCAATTTCAATAACATACCTTTCACAATCTTTTCTTGTTATTTCCAACTATGCTGTGAGATCTTCTTCATTCTTCTTGGCTTCTTCAAAGTGTGCTTGTAGATCTTCAATCATTTCCTTTGACTCTTGTTCACTTTTCTCAATCTGGCACTTTAACCTTTGATTCTTCTTTTGAACAGCTTCTAACTCTTCTAGGGCACAATTGAGTTCTCCTTCCATATCTACTTTAGCTTCTTCCTCTTCTTCTTCTTGATCATCATCATGTATGGCCATGAATAGAATCTCTTCTTCTTCTGAATCGCTGACTCCACTATCTTCACCTGAGATAGGATCTTTAGAATACAGGCTCTTCTTCTCGAATCCCTTCTTAGATTTGCCTTTGAAATTCTTCTTGTATGTAGGCTTTTCTTCTTCTTCATCTTTAACCTTATCTGGGCATCTAGCTGAAAAATGTCCAATCTTCCCACAATTAAAACATTTAAAAGGTAATTTTCCTTGATATTTACTTGTTCCTCTTTTTGGCCTACGAATGAAAAGTGCTTCATTGTCATCTTCATCATCACTGGAACTATCACTTGATTCTTGAATCTTAGCTTTCTCCTTCTTTGATGTCTTGAAAGCTGCTTCTCTCTTTGAGGGTTTATCTTGTTCTGTCCACATCTCATATGCCATGAGAATACCATGAAGCTCATCCATCTTCAGCTTGGCTAAATTCTTCATCTCCTCGATTGCCAAAACCTTTGCATCATATCTGATTGGTAGAGATCTCAAAACCTTTTGCACCACTGTTGACTCTTCCAATGTTTCTCCAAGACCTTGAATCTGATTTACTATTTGATCAACTCGCAAGAGATAACTTGCTATATCTTCTTCTTCTTCCATCTTAAAAATTTCAAACTGCCTTCTAAAAGTCTGCAACTTAGCTCGCTAAACCTTTCCATCACATTTGTAAATATTCTCAAGTTTTACCCAAGTTTCATGAGCAGATTTACATTACATAACTTTAATAAATTTAGATTCACATAAACCACATAAAATAGCATTTAAAGCTTTATCATTAAATTCACTTGCCTTCTTTTTTGCTATAGTAATTATAGATGTATGTGGCTCTTCATATTCCTCCACCACTGATTTCCATATGTTGAATCCAAGGGCCATCAAATAAACCTTCATTCTCATGCTTCAAAAAGCATAATTCATCCCATCAAACAAAGGTGCCTTATTTGTAGAAAATCCTTCCTGAGACCCAGCCATCGTGCTTTCCCGATCTACCTTCAAGCTGTAAAACTTTTCAAAAAGGAACCTACTCTGACACCAATTGTTAAGCATGAAATATATTAAGAGGGGGTGAATCAGTATATTATATATCTTATAAATCTTTCCTTTAACCAATATTCCACTTAATCAAACATTCAAGATATGTAATAAAACTCAAACAATAAACATCACACAAGACAGAGAGAGACATCAGATATAACGTGGAAACCCAATGTGGGAAAAACCATGGAGAATCAATCTCAAATATATTCATGAGAACAACCCCATAGGAGCACCATACCCCTTTGCCAAGTACAAACATCAGCTATAATTCATGAGGACCACCCCACAGGAGCTTCAAACCCCTTTGCTGAGCACCAACCTAGCTACTATTCATGAGCACCAACCCCTTTGCCGATCACCAACCCAACAACAATTCATGAACACCAACCCACAGGAGCACCAACCCCTTTGTGTATACCACACACCTATCTCTCAATGTTGTTATCTCAACAAATGATAGATCAATACAACATCTCCTTCCTCTCTCTCACTTTTGCTTTTCTAAGCTAGATATAACAAATACAAATCATCTCTCAAAATTGCTCTTCTAAGCTAGATATTACAATATCAAATCAACCTCTCTCTTCCACATTACAAATGGCTACTCAAGACTTTATTTATAGCTTTCCAAATGACCTTTGGCCTTCCCCCTTTGTGACCTTTCATTCCTCATGGAAAATGGCACCAATCTTGGATGACCCTTCATATCCAAGCATTTGAAAAGTCATGTGGTGACCCTTCATGACCAAAAACATCTTTCCCACTTTATTCCTTATCTTTGGTGACTTTTCGTATTCCTTTAAGTGTCCCTTCATGAGAAATTCGCCCTTTACTCTTTTGTCTTCACTTGGTGACTCTTGGTATTCCCCAAGATGACTCTTCATGGGAAAATGCATCCCATCCTTCTTTTGTCTTTATCCCGTGACTCTTCGTCTTCTCCATGGGCCCTTATTTTGTCTCATATACAACCAAAAATATATTCATTAATATTTAATAAATATTAACTCATATTAGACAAGATAAATAACATTAAATGCAATGGGGCCTTTATCACCAATAATACTAAACCTTTGGCATCAATGACAATATTTCCAACATGTTAATCTGTAGAATCAACACCGATCAAGGGAGAATCAGCACCAATTCACCCAAATTGGTATATTTGTTCAAACCATGAGTAAAATTAGATTTGATGAGCATGAATTTTTTGGTGACAAGGTTATACAGGGGTAATGTGGTTATGGGGTAGATTTTCTAGGTTATTAATGGATTTAGGAGGTTAGTGAGGGTAGAAAGGTAATAGTAAAGGCAAGTTACCAAGTTATGAGTGGTAAATATACTAAACCTTAGGATATGAATTCTTTAGGATAATAAATAAAAACAAGGACCTATGACACCTAATTAATTGTAATAGGGTATAAAATTATAATGTCTACATTTGCCATTTTTTATGGAGTAGTATAGAATACATGTCACGAGATAAAAACCATGAGAGGTGTACTACCCCAAGTTTATACCTCCTCAAACTAGGAACCAACATAGAATAATGAGTGGGTGATAGGTTAGAAAAATTTAATAATGGATGGGATAGGTAGACAACATATGAGCTTTAATAAACACATATGCATTGCATGAAGTACATGTTTTTCATGGATATGATACAAGGTAATATAGGTAGAGATGCCCCGAGGTAAATATCATAATAAAATACCAAAACTATGAATAGGTGAGCTTAAATGAAGGAAGCAAAAGAGAAGAAGTGATAGGATTTGGTTGACTGAAGCATCTGATGTGATACACATCGTAGGCATTACCTATAGACAATTATTCTCAAGAGAAACTACACTCTTGGGACCCATTGAGGAGAGATACCCAAAAGAGTACATGCCTTAAGTAAGTTAAAGGACCAACAGGGAGTCAAAATATTTAAACCTAAAATGGTATAGAATAAATAATAAGGTAAATGTGGAAAGATACCAGGAAAAAGCTAAAGAACGGGTCTAGATGCATGAAAAATTAAAAATAGTGCAAAAAGAGGAAAAATTGAAACAAATCTAAAATGAATCAATGCTGATCCACCAAATTGATATTGATCCAAAATAGATCAGCAATAATTTGAAGTTGGGTATATAAGTGAGTTTGATGTGAAAGGGTCCCATTTGTTGTTTATGAAAAATGAAATGACACTAAAGAGCTCAAATCATGATTTTGTGACAAAATGAGATGTAGGCTAACAAGAGTGCATTGAGGTGATGATGATGCTCACAAGATGAGGTAGATGTATTATTTTATTATTATTATTTTTTTTAATTTTATAAAATTTGATTTTTTTTGGCATTTTGGAAGTAGATAGGTTGTATAACTAGGCTACGATGTTGATAGGCAATCGACATTGATTCTCAAGTGAATCAATGATGATTCACTAGGAATTGAAACTATTTCATTGAAACAACACTAATTTTTATATAATGGCATTGATCCTTAAGGGATCAGTGATGACTCACAAAAAAATGTGAAGGGCTTAGATTAGAGTCTAGGGTTAGAGGTAGTTAAAGTTTTTAGGAGAGTTTAGGCTTCTAAGGGATGATGGTTATAGGCATGGGGTCTATTACAAATGTGGGATTGAGTGCCACCTCTAATGGAGTGACTATAGGTGTAGTTAGGTGATGATGACTGGGCCCATCTAGAGGACATAGATCTGGGAGGAGTGCATCACTATAGATTTATCTATCAAGATACAATCTTGTTGGTTATATTGTTGTAATACTAGGATGTTATGACTAGGACCTTTTAGATCTTGACTGGAGAGATGACCATTACAAAGTAGGATATCTACCAAAATATGAGATTTTGGTGTAGGGACCACATGTAATACTTGTGGACAAGTAGGGATGAGGGGTAATATTGACACATTTATACAAGGATATGGAAGGTATCAATTTTTTTACAAGTGTATTTGCATTTAAGCTCCTATATGTAGCTATGGGGAGAGGTCTAATCTCCATGATGTTGTTGGCCATATCCAGTTATGCACTCCTAGATTTAGGGGGGAACATTTTTATGGATATTGACTAGTGTAGTTGCATATATGCTAGAGCACTGCACATTGTTTTCCTAGGTATCCACTTTGATAGAATATATTTACTAAGAGCTCTAGGTATGGAGGACCTAGAGGAGTTATAATTTATATGTTATTGTGACTTTATAGTGTTGGGATTATGAGCACATTAGAATATTAGTAGGACACTAAGTATAATGTGGCCTTCTTATGATGGAAGGTGAATTTATCTCAATTCTTTAGAGATGGTATTACCTAGGACCTGTATTACTATCAAGGGATCCTAAAGGGTTTGAGAGATGTAAACATTATCTAAAATCCTTACCTAAGATTTATTGTATGGCTCAGGGTGGAGGTAGAGCTTATAAGTGTATGGAGGGAGAGGTGGACGTCAGGGAGGAGGATAGAGCACTTAGATTACCTCCACTATGGATGAGTGTGATAGTAATTTGGGTTAGCATAGGACATCCCATGGGCCCCAAATGTTTACAAGAAATATGAGATAGAGCGAGGGCTCCTAATAGTAGTCACTAGATGTTTCCTTACAAAGGAAGAGTTTGAGCCAACATGGCTTGATGTGGAGGATGCAAGGTGTACTCACACAAATACAACATGGTGGATAGGATAGTGGGTAGTGTGGAAAGATCAGGTGGTGAAGCCACGCTAGGAGGGAGGGGACAAGGAGATGGAGGAGGTTGAAGAGGATGGAGAGGGAAAGGAGGGGATGGAGTTATAAGAGAGGATGTAGGGGATGTAGGGGAGTAAGTAGAGGTAGAAGAGGATATTATAAACATATCTACACTTATCATAAAGAGGAATACATTGACATTTTAGTGTATCACTTTATGGGGATATCTAGTTGGAGCATAGGGAGCCTTGGTTGTACTGCAGGGAGGGAGAGATGTACTATAGGTAGGTTAGATATTCTACAGGCTGATTTTGATGTTTTATAGTTGAGCCATGATCTATAAGTAGTGTCTTAAGACTGATATAGTGGGGAAAGGGAGCCCTCAATATAGATAGTTGGAGAGTGATCAGGGCCAAGCATAGATAAGCTAGGACCATGAGCATATAGAGATATAGGAAATTAGTGGTAGAAATGTGCTACTGTGATTAGATTGTACTAGATCTACATCTAGAGATCCCATGCTAAGCATCCCATGTAGCTATATAGGGTAAGTCATCCAAGTGTACTCATATGGATTAGATCATGGATTATGTTTATTATGGATTTTAATTTTGATTATGTTTTCTTGAGATTTATGCATTATGACCAATGTTTATTTAGATTATGGATTATGGACAAGAACTTGATTTATATATTTTATGTTTGTGTGATTATGGAAAAAACAATGCTTATGATTAATGGATTCTAGATTATGTCATCATGGATTAGATTTTATATATATATATATATATATATATATATATATATATATATATATATATATATATATTAGATTAAGATGTTATTTGATATATGAAAATTTTAATTATCATATATTTAATGTAAAAATGGTTTATTTCTCTTATTGGCTCATACCATGACCCAAAAAAACCACTTGATATGAATACATGTATGCGCATTACTAACTGATTTTTAATAAAGAAATTATCAACCTTAGGTCAACCAAGTTTAGGATCTTATTAGTTTGTGATGTAAATTTATAGGTATTTTCATTGATAGGAAGTGAATTATTTTTTATAATAAAATGATTTCATCTTATATACCAAAAACTAAGGTCAACCCTAGAATACTTTTATGCCAATCCACTTAGACTAATCAATACAGGAAGTATACTAATTTAAAGAAAGTTGATCAATGTGTGAAGCTTACTTGGGATGTTTTATGTATGATATCCATCCTTCAAGGGAGTGATATATATTTTAAGACATGTCTTTTGAAACAACTGTCCTTCAAGGGAACAATCTGTACTTTTGACACTTTATGCATTTTTGTAGATTTTGTAGAGTTTATAGTTATCCTTTGAAGGATTAGGATATTATTTTTTATTTTTTTGTAGATGATTTTATTTTATTTTCATGTGATCACATTATTATTGTATTTTTATGGATTGGATTTGAGGCATTTTAGAATAATTTCCCAAAGCTTTGATAGAAAAGAAAAAAAAACTCTCATTTTTAATGTGAAATAATGATAGGGTTTTTAAGGAATAACGATTTGGAGCTCCTTCTGATTTATAGGTGGAGCTTTACCAAAATAGAGTATGTTATGAATAGATCAAGGGTATTTATATTCAAGGTTAAAAATGGGTAATGCTTCCATATAACCACATGTCTCTATGCATCATTATTTGGTATAAGAATAATAGGGATATGGTTTTATTGCCTTAAACCAAAAGAAATGAAACTAGGTAGATCAAAGTGATTAAGAATTATTAACAATAGAAAACACACTTGCAATGAATTAAGAGGTTCTCATTCTAATTTCCCATCAATATAAGCTAAATGATATGCCCCTAATCCGTATTTATGGGTGATAATGTATGGTCCAAGCCAATTTGGAGAAAATTTTCCTCTTTTGCTTTTTTCCATATTAATGACATGTTGAATTTATTTTAAGACAAGGTCACCAATATTAAATTCATGTTCTTTTATATGATTATTGTAGGTGCACTTTATTCATTCCTTATATACATGTAGATGGTCAAGGGTGGATGCTTGACACTTGTATGAGATTTCAAGCTGGGTTAATCTTTCTTGACAAAAATCACCCTGAAAAATGATATCTTTAAGGAACACATGAAGGGAATGAATCTAGACTTTAAGAAGTAAAACTTCAGTACCATAGACTAGGGGAAAAGGAGTAGCACCTGTAGGGGTATGAATACTACTTTGATAGGCCCATAGGGTAAATGGGATATGAAGATGCTAGTTCTTTTCTACTTGATTAACAAATTTGGTTAGGATTTTGACAATATTTTTATTGGATGCCTTGACTTATCCATTAGATTGAGGATAGAAACATGAATATAAGCTTAGATTCATATTAAAATAATCAAATAGCTCTTGAACCTTTTTATTTTTAAAATATTTTCCATTGTCTATGATTATCTTATGAGGAATGCCAAAGCGATAAAATAATGTGCTAACTAATAAATTTAATAATTTTATCCACTTTAGTCATGATAAGGGGGATAGCCTCTACCCACTTAGTAAAATGATTTGTGGAGGTATGATAAATCCATGATGCTAGGAAAATTTAGGATTGATCTGACCTATAAGACCGATCCCCCAGTGGGAAAAAGGCCACAAGTCCTGTGTGACTTCTAATGATTTACTAGGGGCACGGGATAGCTTAGCACATTGTTAAAATTTTATGTACTTCTTAACATATTCACAACAATCATGATTTATAGTGGGCCAATAATAACTAATCATAAAATTCTCATAGTGATGGTATGAACACTAAAATTTCTACCACATGAGCCATCATCGGCTTATTTAATAGCGAGAGTAACCTCATGATTCTAGAGACAATGAAGAAAGATACCATCAAAACCATGCTTATAGAGAACACCCCCTAGTATAATGAAATGTGTGATGTACTACTGGAAAGCTCACTTGGCATTCTTGGATAGATCTAGAGGAAAAATGCCTTTTAATAGATGATCAAATATCTATGCACACCATAGATATAATGGATTTTAAAACACATTATGGATGGAAGGAAGGTTAATCTGGTAAAATAAGCTTGATTAATACTATGGATGAGGATAAAAAACTTATATTCTTGATATGATGATAGGATAAATGAGGCCAAATAAGGCATGGTATCTTCAAACTTTTTGGTTGATCAGGGAGTGGCTTGAATGGCATAATGTTTAAAAGTAACAAGTAATTGGTCAGTCAAGGTATTTTATTTCTAAATGGTATCATTATTGCATTTACATATGCCCTTAATATGATTAACCACAATCTAGGAATCGCCAAAGATATTTAGTGTCTTAATACCCAAGGCTAAAGAAGTTTGGAGATCAATGATCAAAGTCTCATATTATGTCATATTATTAGTGTAATTGAAGTCAATTTGAAAGTATAGAGGTATATGTGTCCCCTTAAGAGGGATTAGGATAACTCTAACACCCCCACCATACTCTGATTTGGATCCATCAAAGAAAAGAGTCATTTGATATCATGGATCTATTTGAGACATGGAAGCTATGGATTTTTTTGGAAATTCATAGTTAACACTTTGGTTATTGGTAAGAGGTACCTCAGAAAGATGATTAGTAATAATTTAACCTTTAACTAGTTTATGATGAATAAACTCAAGAATAAATTCCACCAAAAGAATAAGCCATTTGGCCATTCACTAATCTAGGTAAGGCTTCAAGTGCATGAAATTTAAATAATCGGTGCTAGTGACCACATAAGTTTTATGAGTGAGCAAATAATGACAAATTTTGGAGGCTACAAATACCAAAGCCATCCATAACATTTATATGTGTGAATAATGCATATTGTATTAAACAAGTGTGTGAATGATATATTAAACTACCTACTCTTTATGTTGCTCATGATGATGGGAAACCATAGCTCCAAAAGCATGATTTGTATCAAAGATAGACAAGAAAAAAGGATACCCGTCCTTTAGAGGAGTGAAAACTAGTGGTGAATGAAGGTAGCTCTTAATATCCTCAAAGACCTCCTAACAACTTAAGTCCTAATTGAAACAAATATCCTTCCTTAATAATTGATGGAATGGTTGACATCAATCAGATAGCTAGGAGATAAAACAATGAATAGACTATAATTTTCCTTGCAAACTACGAAGCCACTTAAGATTGGATGGGGGTGAAATTTATAAAATGGCTTTGATTTTATTAGGATCAAACTCTATTCCTCGAATAGAGATAATAAATCCCAAAATTCTACCTGTCAATACTCCAAAAATGTATTTCTTAGAACTTAGACAGTTATGAAATTAGATTAAGTGATTGAAAATTATCTTTAGTACCAATAAATGGTCCTTTCATAATTTTGATTTACCAAAGTGATCATCTACATAATCCTCAACACTTTTATGGATGATATCATAAAATATGTACATCATGTCTCTTTAATAGGTGGCTCCTACATTCCTTAGGTTGAAAGGCATAAATCGATAGAAGAAAGTCCCCTAGGGAATAATAAATGAAGTCTTATGTTGGTCTTATAGTGTGATAAAGATCTGATTGTATTTGAGGAAACCATCCATAAGTGATAATATTTTGTGACTAGTTGTTAAATCCACTAATTGGTCAATATTAGGAAGAGGTAAATAACCTTTAGGACAAGTGAGGTTTACGTCACAAAAATTAGTACAGAGATGTAGTCCTCCTATAGGATTAGTGATAAGGATGATATTATAAATCAATTGAGGGTGTAACAACCCCTCAAGTTTTACTTAAGAAAATGCAGTAGTTTTTTTTAAAACAAATAATTTGACAATCATCTCATGGAATTAAACAATACAACATAACTAAGAATAATAGTACTTCTAATTCAAATATTTCTCACAATATTGATCTTATACAATTCCAAGGAAAGAATTTACAATAGGACACAACTATGGCTGGTCTCACAATACAACACTCATTTTTCAAGTATATCAAATACATAATATAATTATATTCATTCATGCATATATCCTAATTTAATAAATAAATACCAATTTCTTTGGAGCTCAAGTCGATCCAACCCATATATCATTGATAATCACAAATGTCATCTCTAGGTAGTACTGTAATGGGGAGGGAGAACATCATTCAAGAATTTTCCCACTCCAACCACAAAGAAACAATCCCCCATATAATTTCCTATCAGAGAATGGCCCTTCTTTCATGGATAGGTAGATAAAATGGTATGAGAATCTAATGCTCTGTGTTAGTACCCTGTGTGCTTGTAAGATTTACTACTATTATATGACATGTATCATAAAGAAAATAGGTTTTAAACATGATATCTTACAACATGAAAATCAAACATATGAAATAACAATGTACATCTAACATTACTTTGGCCAAAGTTTTTAGGTAATATATGATCATTAGATCAGTCAATTTCATCACACACCATTTTATTGGACTATATATTGGTGGTGCTACCTAGGCTAGTGGAATTCGTCTCACTCCCTATTAACATCATCAATAAGGTTTCTAAAAATAAACATATATAACATAGTATATGTTTCCAAGATTCATACAAATGTTTTTCCTATACTAGGTATAGAACAATATTGTATTTTCATTTATTTTACCAATGCATAATGAATCTTTGACACAACAATAACATTTTTGATAAAGATACATTTGCAAACAAGATCATAATCTAAAATATGTGAAACTTGATTTATAAAATTATATGTAACCGAATACAATCATGGATAGGACATACCATTCAGGTATGTATTTTACAAAAACATAGATTATTTAAATGCTACTCATAGCATAATAGTAAATTAATAATCCTACTTGTCCTTAAACATAACAAGGTTTATATCACCAGAGATATAGAAAGACAAATAATCTTAAACCATGATCTAAATGAATACTTATACACATAAAAATACATTCTTATATATATATATATATATATATATATATATATATATATATATATATATATATATATATATATATATATATACACACATACATATATAAGTAAATGATGATCTTTTTACATATTTATTAAAATGTAATTTATACTCATCTTAACCAAATAATTTTCCATCTCATAAAATATACGTAATGTAATGTAAATGTACCCCTACCATCTCATAAAATATAAATTAGTATATGTTTATTTTTATAAACCATATTGATGATGTTAATAGGTAGTGAGATGGATTCTACTAGCCTAGGTAGCACCACCAATAAACAGTCTGATCAAAAGTTGAGGGATGAAATTAATCGATCTAGTGATTATATATTATCTAAAAACTTTGGACAAAGTAATGTTAGATGTACATTATCATTTCATATGTTTTATTTTCATGTTATGTGATATCATGTTTGAAATGTATTTTTCATTAAGATACATGTCATGTAGTAGTAGTAAATTTTACAAGCACACAAGGTATTAATATGTCTCAATGGATTCTCACACCATTTTATCTACCTATCCATGAAGGGAGGGTCATTCCCTCATAGGTAATTCTATGGGGGATTTTTGTTTTGTGGTTGGAGTGAAAAAATACTTGGATGATGCTCTCCTTCCCCACTATAGTACTACCTAGAGATGATATTTGTGATTATCAGTGATACATGGGTTAGATCAACTCGAGCTCGAGAGAGCTTGGTATATGTTTAATGTATTAGGTTGTATGTATGAAGGAATGTAATTATATTATGTTTTTGATATACTTGAAAAGTGAGTATTGTATTTTGAGACCAGCTGTAGATGTGTCTTATTGTAAATTCTTTCCTTAAAATTGTATAAGATTAATATTATGAGCAATATTTGAATTAGAAGTACTTTTATTCCTAGTAATGATTTAGATATGTTGTATTGTTTAATTATATCATTTAAATGTTTAAAAAAAATTTTAAAAAAAAATGATTTTTCTTAAGTACAACTTGAGTGATTGTATCATAGGGTAATCGATAGGATGGATAAAGTTAATGGATAAGAGATGTTGCAACTCCTACTTGACTAAGAGCACAACATGAGGGTGCATCTTTCAAAGTTTTTTCTTTACAAGATTGACATCAAGGAAAGTGACAATATTATGAATAATAATAGCAGTGTCAATACCATGCACATCCTCATAGGACCAAGCAAATTCTACACTATGATTTGTTGGAAAGGTATCAAAATCTTGGTGCTTCTACGGATCTAAACATCTACTGATCTTAACTATTCATGAAATCTCATGAGATCCTATGTTAATGTCAATAGTAGATTTATTTAAGAGACTATAGGTTTCAAATGGAATAAAATTACGTAGATGGGAGTTCTCCATGCCTAAACCAGTTAAGACCGACTCATCATCTTGACACTGAAGAACAAGGATGGAAAGATAATCCTGCCCTATCATGTTTAGGTAGGCTAGAGGAATGGTTCTAACATCCACATCATGATGATAGATGAGAGGTTTTATAGTGATGGCATTGACTAAAAAAAAAGTTTGGGGTAATAGGCACAACATCATCTATCAAAGAAGGGGTGTTGGGTGGTGAGGATGATGTGTCATCCTTGAGGATAGGAAGAAGAGTAATCTCTAGGGGAGTTTTGGTATTTTTAATAGAAGTTAAAGCAATGTTTTTTGTTTTTTTTCCTAAAATATCCTAATGTAACCTTATGTGGGCCTTATTCATACCATCCCATACCAAAACCTTTCCAAGAATACCATTGTAGGTATGTTTTTGCAAAAGTGAGGTTTATCAAGGAATGAAAAGTTTGAGGTAAATGGTTTCGCATGGGTTTAGTTAGAAAGTCCAAAAGATTTTTGATCTATTCCTAAGTCAAACGGGTGAGGAAAAAATATAGACCAAGGGGAATAATCTCTCCTAAACTAGGATAATATGTATGTTGTTTATTTGGACATCCATATTCCTGGGGAGTGGGGAGACTATTGAGTGTTAATAATTGATATTCTCTAATCAATAATTACTTAAAAGTAGAGTCAACAGACTCTTTGCTAATCTTAAATGTAGGTATTATTGTACTAGATGATTCCTCATTGGAGGATGATGGCGTAGTGTTTTGTAAGGGGATCAAAATGTTATTTTGTTGAAAAGTGATGTAAATTTTAAATGGATTGGAATCGACTGAGGCATTATGTATTTTTCCTTCATGTTCAAACTTAATACATCGGTGCAAGGTAGAGGGGATACAACACATAGCACATATCAAGGGATGTCTTAATAGGATGTTGTATTGAAACTCCCCTTATATTATGTAAAATAGTTCAGATAGAATACATATGCCTACTTAAATCTGAAGAACTACCATTCATATTGTAGGTGTGAAAGTATCATTGAACGCTCGTAGAATAGTGGGGGATTGGGCTACAATGGTTTCAGGTAGTTGTAGGGTAGTTTTTTGTAAGGGGATTAAAATGTCATTTGGTTGAAAAGTGAGGTTGCAAGTTTTAAATGGATAGAGATCAACCGAGACATTGTGTATTTTTCCTTCATGTTTAAACTTAATACATCGATGTAAGGTAGAGGGGATACAACACATAGTACATATCCAAGGATGTCCTAATAGGATGTTGTATTGAAACTCCCCTTTTATTATGTAAAATAGTTTAGATAGAATATATACACCTACTTGAATGTCAAGGACTACCATTCCTATTGTAGGTGCAATAGTATCATTAAATGCTCATATAATAGTGGGGGATTGGGATATAATGGTTTTAGGTAGTTGTAGTTGTTTAAACACCTGGGAGGAGATAATATTTATACTCACACCATTATTAATCATTACTCTCTTGACTCAAGTCTAATTAATTTGGGTAGTGATAAATAATGGGGATCCTGATCATTGGGATATAATGGTGATATCTCTGAAACATGGAATGTTATGGATAATGGTTTTTGAAGTGACATAATGAGAGCTAATAGAGGTTGGGATTCATCATCTTATATCTCGATGGCTCGTAAAGCTTCTATCATAGCCTCATGATGTTTTGAAGAATTTTGGACAAGTTCATATAAAGACATCTTGACTATGAGCTAATGAAGCTTATTTAGTATAGATATATGTATAAATTCTAAAGCATTATTATTTTGTTATTTCCTTAAAATATAAATTTTATGCTTTGAAGTGGGAACCATAGAGCTATTTGTGGTAGGATTTGGGGATTTTACAATAGTTACTTTGGTTTTATCATGATTGTGGGCTTATGACCTTGGGCCTGGGATCATGTTGTTATGTGGATTGTATCTATCTAAAACAAAGGGAGATTTCTTATGTCTTCAAACTCATCTATATCTAATAGGGGTTGATGTTGGGTATTTTTAGGGGTTTTAGCACGTTCTGACATAGTGGATAATATACAAGTTCCTGAGGTGGTTGTCACTCTAGTAGTTTGACTATAGGGATGGCCATGATCTAATTGTTCCATTAAAAGATCATCTTTCTCTAATAAGTTTTTAACCATAACTTTTATCACATTAAAAAATTTAGTATTATGCCTTGTTATTTGATGGCATAAACATTTCTTATTTTCTTTATACCATATTGGTTTTTAGATATAAGAATTAATGGTTTTCATAGGTGGTATAGTGATAAGGGAGGTTTGGAGTAATTGATCAAGGATATTGGTAGAAGACTCCTTTTATAAATCCAAACCAAGATTCTCAATCTTTTGAGACACTTATAGGAAAGTTTTATTTGACCTTGATCTCTGACCTTTGGAATGGGTTGTTTGAATATTTCCTAAAGTATCTACTTTATGTTTGGGATAAGCTCTCACACCTAAACCTTGCCAATATTAAGGGTTAAAAGGATTATATATTAACATGATCATGGTGGGTTTATCCCTTCGTGATGACATATGCTCTTTGGTATAAGATTCTATAATAGTGTATTTTAGTTTTATCAAAGGATGGGGTCTTAATATAGATGCTTTTATTCAAATTGGTGGTAATGACACCTTCCCTTTTTGAATCTGATTGAGGGTAGTGGGGGTATCCTTTTTAGGGAGCTCAATCCTAATAGGAGGTTGTTGTAAGTATTTTTCTTGTGGTTTTCATTTTTGATACTTATACCTTTTCCCTTGATTTCTATAAGTTTTATCTTTTTTGAAGCCATAAGGGGAACTTCTCTTGAGCTAATTTGAGGTAATGTGATAGTTTATTCAGGGGGTAATAAGTTAGTTGGGATGGGTATGCTAGATGCAAGTATTGAGATGACACATTGAATGTCATGCATATCTTACAGAATGAATGTCTAAGAAAGCCTTTTCTTAGATAGTCTTTTCCTCTTTTATTTTTAGTTAATCATCATAAATGTCCTTAATAATTATTTCCTTAGGTGGATCCCAAATAATGAGATCCAAAAAGTTTGAGTGGGTTTCTGGGATGGCTTTTCTTAATTTAAATAATTCAAAGGTATCTCCTATAAGGAAATCTAGGACACAATTATTACTAATTTCCTCAGTCAAATTTTGATCATCAATTGTATTGATCACATGAGTCACATGGTCTAAAGTGGTTCTTGAATTATCATGTACAAACCTAGACATAGAAGCATGGTTAGGGAATGGTTATCTAAAAATGTCTATAGAGTTATTAGGGGGCACATTTGGATTATCTAGTTGTAACTCCCCTTGATCAATAAGGTTTTTTACTAGACCCTTAAAATAATGACACCTATTGACATCATGACCTATTACATGGTGATAGTTGTAGACATCATTTTCCTTAAACCAAGTAGGCTTAGGGCAAGAATCATTAAGATGTATCACCATATGAGATTTGATGAGAGATGCCTTTCATATTTTATCCAATATAGATACATATGAACCTCCTAAAGGTGTATACTATTTGAAGGGAAATGTGTTAGGGGTTGTTTGGATTGTGCTTGAGAGGTATAAGGCTTAGATTGGCCTTTTTATTATGGTGGTGCTAATTTTACAACTATCGCATTAGCTGATACTTTTATCTTATTATTGTTGGTTCCTTTAGAGTGATCAAATTTGAAGTTTTTACTATGCAACTTTAATTTCGCTTCTTCCATATCTCTAATTTCTAGTTTACAAACCATCAAGAAGGCTTCACTAAAGGTTTTTAAATATTTCAACCATAATGTAGATGAGATATGTTTATCACATGATCTCATGAATAACTCAATGAGTTCAGGTTGCATAATCGAAAATGTGAGTTGGTTTATGAGACTCATGTATCTATCTATGAAATATGCTACAAATTCATCATCAAATTGTTTGATTGCATAAAGGTCAATGATAGTGACTTTTCTAGCAATGTTAGTAAAAAAGTGTTAAAAAAAGATTTGAGCTAGCTATCCAAAAGAGAGAAGGGAATGATGAGGAATTCAACTATATCAACCTAAGGTAGGTCTAGATAGTGACATGGGAAATGTCCTAAGAATAAGGGAATCATCATGAGCTATAAGATAGAAAGCATGACTAAATGCCTAAAGGTGTTGTTGAGGATCTTCCTTGTTCTAAAATTTGGTAAATTTTAGAAGCTCCCACTGTGGAGGATAAGGTCTAATAGGAGCCACTAGATTAATAGGTTCATTATAGATCTATTCATAAGTGAGCATATTTTTATTCCCAGAGGTATAAGCTTCCAAGTTGATCATCTTATTCATAAGGATATTCATAAGGTTTGATTGGGTATTGTATTGAGGGATATCCCCCAAGGCATTGTGTTGTGTGTGTTGATAAGTAGTAAAGAGAGTGGAAAAGGGATAATATAAAGGATAACCAATGGAGGTGGTCATCATCAATTGAGATGCCACCACATACTATGGCGCTTGTACGGGTATATAAGTAGACCCAAGAGCTTGCAAAGGAACTATGTATTAGGTAGTCAATGGGATATCTTTTTGAGCAAGTTGAATTATAAAAATTTATTGTAAAGGTTGATTTTGGGGATTCAAAGTAATGTTAGTTTGGAGGGGTAAAAGGGTTGTTGGGATTGAGATAACTAAGTTTTTAAGTGTCATGGTGATAGGCTGAGGTATGGTCACATTCTGAGTTTGGGTGCTAGTTAGGGATGGACCACTAGACATTACCAGAGGTAGATTTCCTATAGGTTATATAGTGTTTGTGTTAGAACTCATTAGGGAGGATTGTTATGGGAGGACACCATAGCTATGATAAACCCTTCACCTTATTCCAAAGTAATGCCAAAAATATACATGAAATCTTATGTATAAGGGAAGAGTTGGATGCATGTATCTTTAGAGCTAAAGTAACAGTTAAGTCCAATTGGATTACTATCCAATATGGTAGCAAATTCATGATCGCCCTAAGTATAATACTAGGGAATACCTTCACCTATGGATTTAAGGTAAGTAGGAGGACTAAGATAATTATATCCATGGATGAGGAAGAAGTAAGTGGTTTGATTTGCTTTAGCAACTAATTTCATGTCAAAACCATGTGATGATGAAAGAAAAAATGAGAAATATAAGAAAAGAAGCACATAATTATCTTTTTTATTATCTCATATTTAGTGAAAAAGAAAGGCACACATGCTAAACATGTAATTATAAAGATATTACTTTTTAAGAAAAAAGGTTACTGAAGCTCCTTAGAAGTGGAAATCTAAAGATTGTTTTAGGTTTGTTTAGGCTCAAAAATATCTCTGTACTAGAATTGATACACAGCCATATATTGGGGTCTACCCCCTCACTTCACACACCATAGCGATAAGGGTGTTGGGTGCTAGGCTAGTATATATTGAATAAATAGGGTTTATGCTCAGTCAATATACTGAATTGGTTTTCTCCTTGGTGATGAAATCCATGTAGGATAGCTAGAATGAAGGTTAACTCTAGGTGATGAAATCCCAATTGTTTCCCTTATGTCAATGTTTGATGGATTTATTATGTATGTGGTTTGGTATGTGTGTGAAAGAATTGATTGCTATGATAATTCAACGCACTTGGATTATTCTATATGAATTACCTAAACAAGAAAAATGGATTTAATTAATTGTATCCTTTAGAAAGGAAAAGCAAACAATTTTGGATTTTATTTTGAATGAAAACAATAATCAAGATAAAAAGAGAGAAAGATGGATAAATTCACAATGAATTAAAATAATAAAAACGAGACCTTGTGGGTCCCATCGGGCATGCCAGAATGCTATAGTAGTTTTTTAGTTTTTATCTTAATAAAATTAACTTACTAAGAAGTTGAGTGGAAAGTAGGGTTTATGTAGGATACCTATAGACTAGAAGATGTTGCACACTGCTTTGAATCCAACGACTATGAGAGATTATTTTTGGCTGGGAAGAATAACCTAAACATAAATTAAAAACTTGGACAAAATGGATTAATAGATAATTGGGTGAGCTACCTAGTTAGAAACTAGTCTTGAAACATTGTGTGCTTCCTCAAGTGGATGTCAGCTCACTTGTTTACCCAATAAAGTGGATAAACAACATATGAAATTATAATAGATAAAATCTATGATAAGAATGATAATTAATATTAAATCCTCATTTAAACTATCAATGTAAGAAGAGTATTCATCCCAATAGGCTTTAGCAACATCTACGTCTTCTTGTATAACATCAAATTAGTTAGAAGTGGCTTCAACTGAGGGAGAAAAAATAATGGCACATAGTGCTAATTTGAAGGATATGTCATTCTAATCATAAAATAAGGGTTGGGATACTATGGGAAGATCTATAATATTGATTACATCATGTACTATGCCTAGTAGATTCATCTACATACAAAGGCCATATTTAAATGACAAAAAATAAGTAAGGATTGCAAACAAGGATCTAAAATTAAGGTCTTCTTGTATAACATAAAATTAGTTAGAAGTGGCTTCAACTGAGGGAGAGAAAATAATGGCACATAGTGTTAATTTGAAGGCTAAGTCACTCTGATCAACAAATAAGGGTTGGGATACTACGGGAAGATCTATATTACTGATTACATCATGTACTATGCCTAGTAGAATCATCTAGATACAAAGGCCATATTGAAATGAGAAAAAATAAGTAAGGATTGTAAACAAGGATCTAAAATTAATGTTTTGGGCTCTAATTATTAAAAATAATGGATCAATGTTGATCCTAATAAGATTGATGCTAATTATAAGGATCAATACCAATTCTGAGGGATGGTACCAATTAATAATGAATCAGTGTTGATTCTCTCTATGATTAAGTTTTTCAAAATAGAGAATATATTAGATGATAAAAGCTAAAATATGAATAATGAGGGGTATGGATAATGTCGTAAGGATTAAATATATAGGTAACATCAAAAATAATTGATAGAAATGAAATAAACAAAATGATTACTTACCTTCAATTCATTTCCAAATAGAATGAAATTCTCCTCATGGATGTAGGCAGTCTTTCAGGCTCATGATGATGGGTGTGGATTGAATGCAATAAAATTTTAGTAGAGTGTCATTAAGGACATCTTTAATTCTCTAAGGAATCTAACAATAATTTGACATTAAGAGAATCTAGGTCCAAAAGCCAAAGGTTGGTTAAATATTTATGGATTAATGTCGATGTAGAAAATTGACATCAATTGAGGGGGAATCAATGCCGCTTCACCCAAATTGGCATATTTGTTCCAACCATAGGTAAAATTGGCTTTGATGAGTATGAAGTTGTTGGTAACAATGTTGTATGGGGTTAAAATGGTTATGGGGTATATTCTCTAGGCTATTAATGGATTTAAGAGGCTAGGAAGGGTAGAAAGGTAATATTAAAAACAAGTTACCAAGTTATGAATGGTAAATATACTTATCCTTAGGATAAGAATTATTAAGGATAATAAATAAAAATAAGAACCTACAACACCTAATTAATCATAATAGGGTATAAAATTATAGCATCTACATAATCCTTCATAAATATTAGGCCATCAAACCTGAAACTAATGTTAATAACTTTGAGTTAGGACCCTTAACCAACTACTATGAGACTCTTGGATCTTCATGCAAAGGTTTCACATGCCAATGATCATAAAAAAATCCTTCTCAAGTCTGTAATGCTTCATTATAGCACTTGAGAGACCTAAAATTCAGTTTTCATGATTTATCCTTATGATTTTGACATCAAAATTGGTTAACATACTTGAAACAACCTCTCACACCTCTGGTAAATCTCACATTAGCTCTATCACCTTGGAAACTGAGTGTGACCCCTCATTAAGCCACACTAGGTCTCTTTGCATACTAGGCGTAAACCTGTAAGCCATACTTAGACATTGAACACATCTTCAAACCTCTTGAACTATTCTAAAAACCCCATAATCATGTCATATAACTTCATACCATGCTCACACACTACCAAGATTCTTCTCTTAAGCCTCAAACTGATCACCTCATCATGTTACCAAGCCTATGCCTTCTCACTAGGTCTCTTCATGTAATTACTAAGCCTCAAAACTAATCTTGGAACTCTTATGAAGGATTATTTACCTCATTATAATTATTACACAAATTCATAGACTATCTCATGCATGTATTGACATAATTAACCAACTTTCACTATGCTTTATGCATACATCTTCTCATAGGGCTAGAATAGGCTTCACAAGACACCTAGTACTTAAAGAATTGAAATCAAACAAGCTAACTCTCAATGATATCAACCAAGAAATTTATTCAAATATAATTATCTTAATACAAAATTACTCTCAATAGGCTCATGAGCTTAGCACACCACAACATTATGCAAAGACCTTATGCAGAACTTAAGGACTTACTAGACCATACTTAAGCCATCATGATCACTTACCATGTATATTCTCAGGACCACCTTTGGGAAATTAATGAATTTAAATTGAATTTGACATCAATGATAACATCAATGCCTCATCACAACAATAGGAACATAACTCAACAATCTCCCCCTTTGTCATTGATAGTAAACACTCAACCAAAACTAATCAATCTCACCTCCCCAAGCTAGATCTTCCTCAAACTAACATTTCTCCCAAACTATAACTTTATCCCCCTTTGACATTAATGAAAAAGGGTCATCTCTAAAAACTATTTGATCCTTGGACCTAAAATAATTGAAAACACATCTTTTCTCTTCAAACAAGATCATTCTCTCTTTTTGACAAAAAATCAACACACCTAAATACTCCCCCTAAGCTCGTGCATACCTCAACATCTTCTTCTTAAAAAATTGATATGAATCCCCTTTGACCTCATATTTTTTTCCCTTCTATCCTAATATTGGAGTTAAATCACCTTCTTATTAGCTCCCCCTAAGCACTTGACTATCTTTATGACTACTAGGAGCAGGAATCACACTTAATTCCTATTTCAAATGCATAAAAGTAGCCTTTGGAAGAGGCTTAGTTAAGATATCTTCAATATGATCCTTGGTAGACACAAAGACAAAATCAATCTTAAAACTTTATTCACTTAGATGTTCTCTCAATAAATGATATTTTATAGGAATGTGCTTAGTCTTTGAATGCATGACAGGATTCTTTGAAACGCTTATAGCACTTGTATTGTCACAAAGAATGGGACTAGGACTATCAAACTCCATGTTGTATTCCCTTAAGCGTTATCTCATCCTCATCACTGGAGTGAAACATGAAGCTAATAAAATTTACTTAGCTCACAATTAGATAATGCCACTGACATATTAAGATTGTAATATTATTATTAAAAAAAAATAACTAACATTGTCATATTCATTATAGTTTATTCTAAAAGATTGAAAAATTAAAGATACTCTATATATTTATTATAATTCTTTTTAGAGTTTTTCACAATATTTTAGATCTTTTTAGTGTTTAAAAATTTTACCTTGTATTTAAAATGGGTCACTAAGAAAAACATTATATTTTACAGCTTACTAAAAATGTAAATTTAGTGATACGTTATTAATTTTATTCTTTAGTATTAGTATTTGTTGAAATTATTTAGTTAAGGATAATTTGTTTAGATTCAATTATAATGATTTCTTGACCCTATAATTATGATTATTATTAAGTTAAAGATAATTTTTTTGGACTCGATCACAATGATTCCTTTACCCTGAGAAAACAATAACATATGAAGCAATTTGACCTCAACATCAAACAATAAATATTTATATAATCAATTACAAGAAGCTTTACAAAATACAAACAAATATTAAATAGTAAATAGAGATGTAATGATGTGCAATAATATAATAGGGGCCTTGTGCCCATCTCTATACAACTATATTGTTTGAAAATTCAACGATGAAGGTGACATTGCACATCACACTCACTAAAATAAGACATAAATTTAGTGTAATTTTATTAATAAATAAAACTTAATATTTTATCCCTAACATGAAAAACCATAACAATATTTTCTACCAAACAAAAAAATTATATCAAATAAATAGAATTTAATAATAAGATTGATAAATAACTTTAGTTTAAGAAAACAAACAAATTATTAATGAACTCCATATTGAAAACATATTAAATATGTTTTATATTTTGAAATAATATAACAATTAGATATAACACACTTCCATTTTTTATTAATAAGCATCTCTATATTAATATAAAATAATATATAGTACAATGCTAATGATACAAAAAATGGGTGAAAAAGTCACATCCCATGAGCAAGTCACAACGAGGGTTAAAAAAAATGCCTCAAGAAAAGTCATAAAAGTGGTCACAAAATGACAACACCAAAAAATTACATCACATTAGTTTCCAGCAAAGCAAAGAAACCAAAGTAACATTTAAGCATCATAAACAAATAGAGATATAAAGGGAGGTAGAGAAGATCGCAGACTCAAAGGCTTATCACCCCATCCTCCCATTGTAGGAATATCCCCGTCAATAGGTAAGGGATCCCAACCAAAGTTTTGCTACTCTTTCAAAGTCTCATTCTAATTTTTTTAGGGGAAATAGTTAGAGCTAGGCCTAGGAATTTACCTTTGGGAGGTAGACCCCAGCATCTGTTACCACCATCTTGGGATGTGGGAGGAGATCCCTAACCCCAACCATCACCTCCATATTGGGAGGAACCACTCGAACCACCATGAATAGGATAAGATCAGTAAGGTGATGATCATCATGGAGAGTAACTCCTACATCTGGGTTTGGACCACTACTATCTTGGCCCCTATCCTCATCCCTGATGGAGTGAAGGATGTCATAGGGGTTCAGGTGGTTCTTGACTAATTACACATGGAGCATTTTCCCAATGATCAAGAAAATGATTGAGGTGGTTGAGCTTCAGATGGACCTTGTTTGTTTGCCTTTGAATCTAAAGAGTGAAATTAGAGAGAATGATAATTTTGTTAGAAATAGAAAAATTATGTTTCATCTCTTTATGATTAAAGCAAGCATAATTCCTAACTGTCCATATTTGAAACAAAATGTCAGCTCGTAAGATCTATAAAAAATGATTATATTTTATAGGAAACAAAGCTGAGTCCCCTGAGAGAGCCATTTTCCACTAAATAATTATGGATGAAAATGCTAAAAAGGGAGTGAATCCTGATTCACCATGTAGACTGAGCATATGGGAAAAACTAAAAAAAATACTTAATAGTCTCTAGTTGTCGACAAGCTGGGCAGATGGGATAAGGCACACCCAAATGCTTGAGTCAATCACCCATAGGCAAACCCTAGTAAATAAGGCACCATAAAAAATGAGCTATTTTAGGCTCAATAGAAGTAGACCACACTTTGTTGAAATGTTGGGCCTAGATTCCATCATGGGAATGAAGATTTGATCTGATATTGAGCATATCAACTAAAATATGTTGAGGGGCAAGTAATTGATATCCCAACCATGGATAATATCAAGTTAAGGGGTGGTTGTAAGCCAATATCAATCCCTCCACCAAGGAAAATGAGAATTAACTCCAATTTAATGCAAATATTCATCAGTTATGGAGCCTTGAATTTATGCAATAGTCTCTGCATCTAAATTTATTAATTGGTATTTATTTTGAGGTTGATGCCAAGTGAGCCAAAACCTACTCTCTGTATAAAAGAGATCACTAATAACCTTTATGCCTTTTCTAAAAAGGTGTAACCCTTTAATCTAAGGGACTAAGGAAAAGGGAACATTGTAAAAATTAAGACAAGGTGACCACCAAAGAGATTGAGAGTTAATGGAGAGCCCATTTCTCAATCCTTCACCAACCCAACTGAGGTGAGGCTTAAGCTCCTCCCAAGACTTCCATAAACTTTGAACTACAAAGAAACCCTTAAAATTTCCTCTATGACTCAATGGATAAGAGAGCCTAATGTAGCTTATAAGGCTCAATAATCTAAAATAAACTTTAATGATAAAAGTATCTTTCTACAACAAAGCAAGCAGGCCCAAGGTGATGTCATAGCTCCTAGAGGATAACCAAATATTAGTGTTCCTTCTCTTAACATAGTAGATAAAATGAAAAATCTACATGTAAGTATGATTATGTGTGATACTTTGTCTATTCATGGTAAAATGGATATGTTGCAAGAGGATATATTTAAGCTTATATCAATAGTAGGAGCATCAAAATGATGTACTATTGTGTTCACAAAAACATTTAAGCCTAGTGAGTCATAACAAGGCAAAGTGAATAAGCCTCCTACTATTTATGTTTCAGTGATCATTGGTGACCATTTGGTGCATAATTGTATGATAGAAATTGGGGCCAACAACTTGGTTATGCCAATGTAAATAGTATATAGGCTAGGCCTCAAATATGAGACCAATACTAAAGGTGTGTTACAACTATATGGTTTAACGACTAAGATGGTGTTATAAAAGGTTTGATCTTAACTCTTCATTCTTGTCCTATTTTATCCATTTCTCAAGATGTGGTTTTTATTGACTTTGTTATGTACCTAGGGATATGATATATTATTGTATATGGGTTGATGGAGATGTCGACATGTGGCACACATCCCCTTAGTTAGTTATATGGGTACAATATATTAGGATAATAGAGTAACTTATGGAAGTAGTACATTGGGTAATGGTCGGCCTACATTGGGATTAGGAGGTTACCCATCCATGGGTTAGATAGATGTATATATATAGGAGATGATTATCATGGTAAAGATATCAAGTAAGCATTGAGTCTTTTATTGTAAGAGGATATTAGAGTTTGTCCACTCAAAGAGACATTGTGGAGTTATTCCTTCCTAAAGGAGTATTACATGGTGTTTCCCTACCTTAAGGGTATTTATGCATATATTGAATATCAAGATCTTATCAAGTGCTATCAGAGCTTTAATTTGGGCAGTTTGTGTGGAGTGAAACCCTAATTTCACTATATCTTCTAAAATATAGGGATTTTTTATTCGAAACTTTTGTTGGAGATGTAAAGAGATATAAGAGAAGCACAGTAAAAATTTCAAAAAAAATTGAGTTTTTTTAAGTGAATTGTTGTGATTTTATGGTTTTTAATATATTCAATCTACATATCAAAATTTGTGATATTTTTTCACACAATTTTGACTGAGGTTCCAATATCATAATGGGAATCTACAGTAAAAAATTGGGATTTTTTGGATCAGTTTTGTATGAGTTATTGATATTTTAGGGTTTCATGAACCTTAATTTTTTTTGTGGATCATGGAGTTGCAAAAAAATTTAGGGGAAGATGATATTGATGCTAGAGAATGGTGGCTCCTTTTGGAGAATCATTTTTAAAAAAATTGGGTAAAGATGATTACTTCCTTTTTTGTTTGGGCATGGACTACATTCGTTTGATCAGTTGAGCTGTACAGAAAGGTTTTCTTCATGAAAATAAATAGACCAAATCTTTTTAGATCGATGGGCTATAAAACAAGAAGTAGAAAAAGAAAAAGAAGAAGAAGAAATAGAAGAATCAATAGAAGAAGAAGAAGAAGAAGAAGAAGAAGAAGAAGAAGAAGAAGTAGTAGTAGTAGTAGTAGAAGTAATAGAAGAAGAAGCAGATGATGATGATGATGATGATGATGATGATGATGATGATGATGATGATGATGATGATGATGATGATGATGATGATGATGATGATGATGATGATGATGATGATGATGATGATGAGAAGAAGAATTGGATAATAAGGGTTCAAATAATTTGGCTCCAAAGAAATCCAAGTCAATTTTTTAATTTCATGGATGCATTCAAAAGAAGAAGGTGGTTGTGTCCATAAACCCTACCAGCAAGTATAACTTCATTAACATGAATGTGGCATGGCATCTACATGTTCAATCAAATAATATCAAGGAGGTTAAAGTAGATGGTAATAATATTTCACTATTTAAACATTTGAAGCTCATTATGGAAAAATATGTTTTGCATTCAAATTTTTATGCTTTGGATATGGATGATATGGATATAGTTCTTGGATATTCATGGTTAGAGACTTTGGAAACAATGAATATTAATGTTCAAAAAAATTTCATGACATTTTGGTATAATAAAAAGAAGATCACTTTACAAGATATCATAGTGAAAAAGGCACCAATAACAATCCAGGTAGATCATAAGGATGAGATTGAAATAGGTGATGAAGATTTAGATGATATAGATAAAGACACACTACAAATGAACACTTCATATACTCAAGAGACAAAGAAGGAAAAGGTGGAAGAGGTAGAATCAAAGGTGGATAAGCTCAAGGTATTTGAAAATTTTGAGATATATATACACCCACATCATCATGAGAGGAAAAAATCATGGAACTAGGTGAGGAAGTGTCATAACAACAATCATTTTGTCTATACAGAAAAAAAAATTCCAATCATTATGGATATGCATGGAATCCAAAGAAAAAATACTATGGCACATGGAATGAATGGGGAAATCACTATGAATATGAATGGAAGAATACCTACTATGGTCATGGTTGGAATCAGAGAAGCACAACAGAATATGGTACATGGAATAAAAAGAGGAATAATTATGCTTGGACACCAAATCAATCTAATTATGATCATGAATCAAATTAGAGGAACACAATGGATTTTGGACACAAGCTTGGAGAGATATCAACTGCCAAGATCACATATGGATGGTTAGATGATTGAGATAGGAGACAAGTGTGCAATGATTTGAAGCACACTCATTATTTGGTTTCTTCCTATGTTTCAGAGATGAAACAAGTCAAGGAGGGAAGTAATGCTATGTACCTAGGGATATGATATATTATTGTATATGGGTTGATGGAGATGCCGACATGTGGCACACATCCCCTTAGTTAGTTATATGGGTATAATATATTAGGATAATAGAGTAACTTGTGGAAGTAGTACATTGGGTAATGGTCGGCCTACATTAGGATTAAGAGGTTACCCATCCATGGGTTAGATAGATGTATGTATAAAGGAGATGATTATCATGGTAAAGATATCAAGTAAGCATTGAGTCTTCTATTGTAAGAGGATATTGGAGGTTGTCCCCTTGAAGAGACATTGTGGAGTTATTCCTTCCTAAAGGAGTATTATATGGTATTTCCCTACCTTAGGGGTATTTTTGCATATATTTAATAATCAAGATCATTACAGAGTTTCCACCATACTTTTCCTTTTTCTTGTCAAGGTACTTCAGGAAAAATATTGGTGGTTATTTATCATAAAATTCATCCTACATGGCTTTTAGGAAAAGATATGGCACCAAAGTTACCATAAGATTAGAACCTATATCAAGGTTTCACATTGAGCCATATAAAATAAATGTCACCAATGTCAATTGTACCATAATTAATGAGGAGGATCACCCTAGTGACTAGGATCCAATTGTTCCTTTTGAAGACATTTTATATCTCTTCCTTGATGAATGGGGGGTAAAAAATCATGAGTTTGACCCATATAGAGGTGTTGAAGAGGCTAGTCTCGGTGTCTATTCTTTACATGAATAAGGTATAACCATACCCTTTATTTATAAGTCTAATGATGATAGTAATGGTTTGTGGAAATATTTTTCTGATGGATAAAGAAGAAATATGGAGTAGGGGTATGTATTATGATTATTTATCGATCAAATGAAAGGTTCTATTTAGTCATTAGATTTCAATTTAGTTCTACTTGCAATGCAACTGAATATGAAGCTCTTATACATGGGATTCAATGGCCAAGGATGAAAGAAGTAAAGGAAGTGCAAGACATTGGAGATAGTGAACTAGTTGTCCACCAAGAAAGTGGTAGGATTTCTTCCAAAAAAACATTGTTGAAGTCATAAAAACATAGGGTGTGGGACCTTATTGAATATTTTGAGGCTTTTAACATTCAATAAATCCCAAGGGAAGAGAACCATCATGTTGATACGCTGGCATCAGTTTGAGCATAATTTGACATCTTCAATTATTTAAATAATGTTTGAATCATAACCAATAGGGGGTGAATCAATGTGCAAACATTTATTTAAACTCCACTCATCATTTATTAACCATTCAAACTAATATTGAGATATAGCGATGTATAATCAACCATTAATATGAGTATGAATTAGGAACATTAAACATGAACACAAGAGATACATGGTAAAACCTCATGAGTAATAAAACCCATTGATACATAGCTTTCACTATAATCCTATAAGTAATGAATCAATATTTATTAAAGCACCAACTCAACTAGTCCTTTAGTAAACACCAACTTACAAGGAGCCACCAACCCCCTAAGTGAATCATAACCAACTTAGCCACCTATAACCTTTGATCACCTTTGCACACCTATTTCTTAGTCAACTAATGATTATAACCTTCTTTTTCTCTTCAAACTCTTTTATCCCTCTCAAACAGCCTTCTAGGCTTCCTCGCTCAATATGCCTCTTACTAGGCTTATTTGGTCAAGTCATGATTTCATCACCTATAAAAATACTATTATAAATGTACGACATTTTATTGAATTCTTAAAATTTTATCTAAGACCTCTTATTCCTCATCAACGTTATATACTATTTGCTTCAAAATCTAAACCATCAACTAGTCCAAATAGGCCTATTAGGCCTTGTTATTATATAAACCACTAGATCACTCACACTTTTAGTTTGCAAAGACACTAATTCATTAGGTTAATTTTTAAAAATTTCTTAGGAAATGGTACACATATTAATCAATAAAAATAAGATCAGGTTGGCCAAACTCACTTAGACCTCTTTCTTCTTATAGGCCTACTAGAGACCTAATTGCAATTAGGTCTATCCATTCCATGGAACATCTTAAACCTCTATGGCCCAGATGGCCCACACTAAAGAACTAAAAACTTTCAAACACTTATATGGAAACCTTAAATTAACTATTTCATGCTCAAAAAGTCATAAATCTTTTGCTCACACCTTGAAAGCACGGTTAGGCCTCAAAGACCTATTAGGCCTAATTACCCCAAAAATATTATCTTCTAAAACAAATCTCAAACAACCTATAGAAACAAATTGTAAGAAAAATACACATATTTATGTAAAATTCATGACCTCATGGTCATCAAGACATACATTAGACATCTTCTATCAGGCTCCAAAGACCAAGGAACAACAATCTTACTAGCACATAGAAAACTACATGAATGCTCCAAAACACAGTCCTAATGAATATTGTATTCAAATGCTATAAAGACACTTCAAAGACATATCATTAACATGCATAGTTCTTATGTGACCTCTATAAAATCCTCCAATAGATAGATCACAAGTTATAGTGTCAAATATTGATCTTGCAGATGAATATCACAAACTTACCTAATCATTGCCTTATTTACATAAGAGAGGTCAACTTATGAGAAACTTTCTCAACATATCCTCTAATAATAAAAAAACCTTAACAACCTGATGTGTGATATAGGTATTGAAAAAAAACCCAATGAAATTGGATCCATCCCTAATCCATGTCAATACATTCTTAATCTCATTCCCATTTCTACCTTTTCACTATCTTTCTCACTAGGCCTTTTTAGTGATAAGTCAACTTACATAACCAGTTTAGCATATTTAAAGTCTTTAACTTGATAAAAAAATCACCATGGTCATAAGATATAAGTCTCAATATTTAACCTGCATCCACTTTTATGCTTTTACCTGCTTAACCCTGCTTTCTACATCAAAATGTTTAGAGACAAGGGTTTTCCTATAGGGACCACTCATTCATCTGTTAGACCAATGCCATTTAGAGGTACCTAAGGGAGTACTCTACATGATCCAATCAAAAAAATAGGTCATATAATTCATTCTAATCCATTTCTAACAAGATATTTCATATTAGGTCTTTATTAGGGTTTGAGGAGGGTTTAGACTTCCTTCTATTCTTAACAATCTATTATAATAGTTTTTTTTATTTTTCTCTTAATAAACTTAACTTAATAAAAACTTGAGTGGAAATTAGTATTTATGTAGAATACCTATAGATTAGAAGATGTTGTGCACTGCTTTTAATCTAGTGATAGTGAGAGCTTATTTTTGGCTGGGAAAAATAACTTATATACAAATAAATAACTTGTACCAAATGGATTAATAGATAATTGGTGAGTTGTTTGGTTAGAAACCAATCACAAGAAGTTGTGAACTTCCTCAAGTGGATGTCGGCTCACTTGTTTATGCAATCAAGTGGATAAATAATATATGAAATTATAATAGATAAAAGATATGATAATAATGATAATTAAGATTCAATCCTCATTTAAGCTATCAATGTAAGCAAAGTATTTATCTCAATAGACTATAGCAACATCTATGTCTTCTTGTATAACATCAAATTGGTCAAAAGTGGCCTCAATTAAGGGAGATAAAATAATGGCACATAGTGATAATTCAAAGGTTATGTTGTTATGATCAACAAATAGGGGTTGGGATACTATGGGAAGATCTGTAATACTGATTACATCATTTAATATGTCTAGTAGAGTCATCTACATATAAAGGCCATAGTTAAAATGACAAAAAATTAGTAAGGATTACATACGAGGATATAAAATTAAGGTATTAGGATTTTATTATTGAAAATATTGGATTGATGTCGATCCTGATAGAATCAATGTCGCTTCTAAGGATCGGTGTTGATTCAGAGGATAGGTGTTGATTCTAAATGAATCAGTGTCAATTCTCTCTATGACTGAGTTTAATAAAAATAGAGAATAGATTGCATGACAAGAGCTAAAATATGAATAATGAAGGATATGGATAATGTCCTAAGGATTAAATACATAGGTAACAAAAAAAATGATTGATATAAATGAAAGAATAAAATGATTACTTACCTTCAATCTGTTTGAAAATAGAATGAAATTTTCCTCACGAAGGTAGGCAGTCTTTCAGGCTCATGATGATGGGTGTGGATTAAATGTAGTTAAATTTTAGTAGAGTGTCATTAAAGATGTCTTTAATTCTCTATGGAATCTGATAGTAATTCAAGGATCAGAGTTTTTAGGTCCAAAAGTTAAAGTTTGGTTGAATATTTATGGATATATGCTAATATGTAGAATCAACACCGATCAAGGGAGAATCATCACCATTTCACCCAAATTGGTATATTTGTTTAAACCATTAGTAAAATTATATTTGATGAGCATGAATTTTTTGGTAACAAGGTTATACAGGGGTAAAGTGGTTATGGGGTAGATTTTATAGGTTATTAATGGATTTAGGAGTTTAGTGAGGGTAGAAAGGTAATAGTAAAGGCAAGTTACCAAGTTATGAATGGTAAATATACTAAACCTTAGGATATGAATTATTTAAAACAATAAATAAAAATAAGGACCTATGACACCTAATTAATTGTAATAGGGTATAAAATTATAATGTCTACATTTGCCCTTTTTTATGGAGTGGTATCAAATACATGTCACGAGATAAAAAACCATGAGAGGTCCACTACCCCAAGTTTATGTGAGGAGGTATCCCTCTTCAAACTGGGAACTAACATAGAATAATGAGTGGGTGCCAAGTTAGAAAAATTTAATAGTGGTGGGATAGGTAGACAACAAATGAGCTTTAATAAACACATATGCATTGCATGAAGTACATGTTTTTCATGGATATGATACAAGGTAATATAGGTAGAGATGCCCCAAGGTAAATCTCATAATAAAATACCAAAACTATGAATAGGTGAGCTTAAAGGAAGGAAGAAAAAGAGAACAAGTGATAGGATTTGGATGACTGAAGCATTCTATGTGATACACATTGTACGCATTACCTATAGACAATTATTCTCAAGAGTAACTACACTCTTGGGATCCACTGCGGGGAGATACCCAAAAGAGTACATGCCTTACGTAAGTTGTAGGACCAACAGGGAGTCAAAATATTTTAAATTAAAATGGTATAGGATAAATAATAAGGTAAATGTGGAAAGATACTAGGAAAAAGCTAAAAAACGGGTTTAGATGCATTAAAAAATAAAAATAGTGAAAAAAGAGGGAAAATTGACACCAATCTGAAATGAATCAGTGCTGATCCACCAAATTGATATTGATCCAAAATAGATCAGCAATAATTTGAAGTTGGGTATATAAGTGAGTTTGATGTGAAAGGGTCTCATTTGTTAACTATGAAAAATGAAACTAAAGAGCTCAAATGATGATTTTGTGACAAATTGAGATGTAGGCTAACAAGAGTGCATTGAGGTGATGATGATGCTCATAGGATGAGGTATGTGTATTATTTTATTATTATTTTTTTTAATTTTAAAAATATTGAATTTTTTTGGCATTTTGGAAGTAGATAGGTTGTATAACTAGGTTAGGATGTTGATAGGTAATCGACATCAATTCTCAAGTGAATCAGTGATGATTCACTAGGAATTGAAACCATTTCATCGAAATAACACTAATTTTTATATAATGACATCGATCCTTAAGGGATCAGTGGTGATTCACAAAAAAATGTGAAGGGCTTATATTAGAGTCTAGGGTTAGAGGTAGTTAGAGTTTTTAGGAGAATTTAGGCTTCTAAGGGATGTTGGTTATAGGCGTGGGCTCTATTACAAATGTGGGATTGACTGCCACCTCTAATGGAGTGACTAAAGGTGTAGTTAGGTGATGATGAATGGGCCCATGTAGAGGCCATAGATCTGGGAGGAGTGCATCACTATAGATTTATCTATCAAGATACAATCTTGTTGGTTATATTGTTTTAACACTAGGATGTTATGACTAGGACCGTTTAGATCTTGGCTGGAGAGATGACCATTAAAAAGGAGGATATCTACCAGAACTTGAGATTATTGGTGTAAGGAGCACATATAATACTTATGGACAAGTAGGGATGAGGGGCAATATTGACACATTTATATAAGGATATGGAAGGTATCAATTTTGTTACAAGTGGATTTGTATTTAAGCTGCTATATGCAGCTATGGGGAGAGATCTAATCTCCATGATATTGTTGGCCATATCTAGTTATGCACTCCTAGATTTAGGGGGGGAACATTTTTGTGGATATTGACTAGTGTAGTTGCATATATGCTAGAGCACTGCACATTTTTTTCTTAGGTATCCACTTTGATAGAATAGATTTATAGGGAGCTCTAGGTATGGAGGACCTAGAGGAGTTATAATTTATATGTTATTATGATTTTATAGTGTTGGGATTATGAGCACATTAGAATATTAGTAGGACACTAAGTATAATGTGGCCTTCTTATGATGGAAGGTGAATTTATATCAATTCTTTAGAGATGGTATTACTTAGGACCTATATTACTATCAAGGGGTCCTAAATGGTTTGAGAGGTTCAGACATTATCTAAAATCCTTACATAATATTTATTGTATGGCTCAGGGTGGAGGTAGAGCTTATAAGTGTATGGAGGGAGAGGTGGATGTCAGGGAGGAGAACAGAGCACTTAGATTACCTCCACTATGGATGAGTGTGATAGTAATTTGGGTTAGCATAGGACATCCCATGGGCCCCACATGTTTACAAGAAATATGAGATAGAGCTGGGGCTCCTAATAGTAGTCACTAGATATTTCCTTATAGAGGAAGAGTTGGAGCCAACATGGCTTGATGTGGAGGATGCGAGGTGTACTCCCACAAATACAACATGGTGGATAGGATAGTGGGTAGTGTGGAAAGATAGGGTGGTTAAGCCATGCTAAGAGGGTGGGGACAAGGAGATGGAGGAGGCTGAAGAGGATGGAGAGGGAGAGGAGGGGATGGGAGAGGAGGAGGTGATGGGAGAGGAGGGAATCATAGGAGGGGATGGAGTGATAGGAGAGGATGTAGGGGATGTAGGAGAGTAAGTAGAGGTAGAAGAGGAATTTATAAACATATCTACACTTATCATAAAGAGGAATGCATTGAAAATCTTAGTGTATGACTTTATAGGGATATCTAGTTGGAGCATAGGGAGCCTTGGTTGTACTGCAGGGAGAAAGAGATGTCTTATAGGGTAGGTTAGATATTCTATAAGCTAATTTTGATGTTTTATAGTTGAGGCATGATCTATAAGTAGTGTCTTAAGATTGATATAGTGGGGAGAGGGATAACCTAAGTATGGGGGAAAGGGATCCCTCAATATAGATAGTTGGAGAGCGATCAGGGCCAAGCATAGATAGGCTAGGACAATGAACATACAGAGATATAGGGAATTAATGGTAGAAATGTGCTACTATGATCAGATTGTACTAGATCTACATCTAGAGATCCCATGCTATGCATCCCATGTAGCTATATAGGATAAGTCCTCCAAGTGTACTCATATAGGATTTGTGAGCACAAGCAATGTATCTCAAAAGAGGGATCAGAGGAGAGATAGGTGGGGAGATGTGAGTGGAGATGGGGATAGATCACTAAGGAGCATACACATGAGCCAGATTCAGTTCATGGAGTAGACTCCTAGATGTATCATATTGTATTATATTGTGTTGGTTGAGAGCCACATTCATTGTATATTATTTGTATCACCCAGAGAGATAGAT
Organism: Torreya grandis; assembly: GCA_037957365.1. Taxonomy (NCBI): domain Eukaryota; kingdom Viridiplantae; phylum Streptophyta; class Pinopsida; order Cupressales; family Taxaceae; genus Torreya; species Torreya grandis. The sequence continues at coordinate 229,394 of JARHVA010000708.1, read as the reverse complement.
TCATTTGTATATATATGATGTACACCTATTCATTCATTCACATGTATGGACTAAAATTATTATTGTGAGTTATGTGTTTTATGGATTATGTTTATGAGTTGGTTAAGGATGTTATGGATTACATTATGATTTGCTTATGGAGTAAAAATTATGAGTTGATTATGGATGTTATCATGTATTAGATTATGATTTGCTTATGGATTTATGTTATGGATTACATGTGTTTTGCTTATGGATTTAAGATTATGCTATGGATTACATGTGTTTTTCTTATAGATTTTATGGATGTTGTTATGGATTAGATTATCGATTCAATCATGATTATCGATTCAATCATGATTATAGATTATGACATGTTATATATTTTTATAGATGTTATGGATTATTATGGATGTTGATTAGATCATGGAGTATGTTTTGGATGCTTATGGATTTTAGATTATGTTATGGATTAGATTATGAGTTTCTTATTGATTTTATATTATGTTACCATGGATTAGATTAGATATTTGATCATGATTATTGATTATGGATCATGTTATATATTCTTATGGGACATGTTTATTAGGGATATGGATTAAATCATGGATTATGTTTATTCTGGATTTTAATTTTGATTATGTTTTTTTTAGATTTATGCATTATGACCAATGTTTATAGATTATGTTTATTGTTATTATTGAAGTTACATAGATTATGGATTATGGACAAGAACTTGATTTATAGATTTTACGTTTGTGTGATTATGGAAAAACAATGCTTATGATTAATGGATTCTGGATTATGTCATCATGGATTAGTTTATATATATATATATATATATATATATATATATATATATATATTGGATTAAGATGTTCTTTGATATATGAAAATTTTAATTAGCATAGATTTAATGTAAAAATGGTTTATTTCTCTTATTAGCTCATACCATGACCCAAAAAAACCACTTGACATGAATACATGTATGCACATTACTAACTGATTGTTAATAAAGAAATTATCAACCTTAGGTCAACCAAGTTTAGGATCTTATTAGTTTGTGATGTAAATTTGTAGGTATTTTCATTGATAGGAAGTTAATTATTTTTTAGAAGAAAATGATTTCATCTTATATACCAAAAACTAAGGTCAACCCTAGAATACCTTTATGCCAATCTACTTAGACTAATCAATACGGGAAGTATACTAATTTAAAGAAAGTTGATCAATGTGTGAACCTTACTTGGGATGTTTTATGTATGATAGCCATCCTTCAAGGGAGTGGTCTATATTTTAAGACATGTCTATTGAAACAATTGTCCTTCAAGGGAGCAGTCTGTACTTTTGACACTTTATGCATTTTTGTAGATTTTGTAGAGTTTATAGTTATCCTTTGAAGAATTAGGATATTATTTTTGAATTTTTTGTAGATGAGTTTATTTTATTTTCACATTATCACATTATTATTGTCTTTTTATGGATTAGATTTGAGGAATTTTTGAATAATTTCCCAAAGTTTTGACACAAAAGAAAAAAACCTCTCATTTTCAATGTGAAATAATGATAGGGTTTTTAAGGAATAACGATTTCCAGCTCCTTCTGATTCATAGGTGGAGCTTTACCAAAATAGAGTATGCTATGAATAGATCAAGGGTATTTATATTCAAGGTTAAAAATGGGTAATGCTTCCATATAACCACATGTCTTTATGCATCATTATTTGGTATAAGAATAATAGGGATATGATTATATTGCCTTAAACCAAAAGAAATGAAACTAGGTAGATCAAAGTGATTAAGACTTACTAACAATAGAAAACACACTTGCAATGCATTAAGAGGTTCTCATTCTAATTTCCCATCAATAGAAGCTAAATGATATGCACCTGATCCGTATTTATGGGTGATAATGTATGGTCCAAGCCAATTTGGAGAAAATTTTCCTCTTTTGCTTTTTTCCATATTAGTGACATGTTGAATTTATTTTAAGACAAGGTCATAAATATTAAATTCATGTTCTTTTAGATGATTATTGTAGGTGCACTTTATTCATTCCTTATATACATGTAGATGGTCGAGGTTGGCTACTTGACACTTGTATAATATTTCAAGCTGGGTTAATCTTTCCTAACAAAAATCACCCTGAAAAATGATATCTTTAAGGAACACATGAAGAGAATGAATCTAGACTTTAAGAAGAAGTAAAACTTTAGTACCATAGACTAGGGAAAAAGGAGTAGCACCTGTAGGGGTATGAATACTACTTTGATAGGCCCATAGGGTAAATGGGATATGAAGATGCTAGTTCTTTCCTACTTGATTAACAAAATTGGTTAGGATTTTGATAATATTTTTATTGGATGCCTTAACCTATCCATTCAATTGAGGATAGCAACATGAAGATAAGCTTAGATTCATGCTAAAAGAATTAAATGGCTCTTGAACCTTTTTATTTTTAAAATATTTTCCATTGTCTATGATGATCTTATGATGAATGCCATAGTGACAAAATCATGTTCTAACTAATAAAATTAATAATTTTATCCACTTTAGTCATGATAAGGGGGATAGCCTCTACCCACTTAGTAAAATGATTAGTGGAGGTATGATAAATCCATGATGCTAGGGAAATTTAGTATTGATCTGACCTATAACATCAATCCCCCAGTGGGAAAAAGGCCACAAGTCCTGTGTGACTTGTAATGATTTACTAGGGGCATGGGATAGGTTAGCATGTTGCTAACATTTTATGTACTTCTTAACATATTCACAACAATCATGATTTACAGTTGGCCAATAATAACTAATCATAAAATTCTCTTAGTGATGGTATGACCACTAAAATTTTTACCACATGAGCCATCATGGGCTTGTTTAATAGCAAGAGTAACCTCATGATTTTGGAGACAATGAAGAAAGATACCATCAAAACCATGCTTATAGAGAACACCCCATAGTATAATGAAATGTGTGATGTACTATTGGAAAGCTCACTTGGCATTCTTGGATAGATCTAGAGGGAAAATGCCTTTTAATAGATAATCAAATATCTATGCATATCATAGATCTAATGGATTTTAAAACACACTATGGATGGAAGGAAGGTTAATTCTGGTAAAATAAGCTTGATTAATACTATGGATGAGGATAAAAAACTTATACTCTTGATATGATGATGGGATAAATGAGGCCAAATAAGACATGGTATCTTCAAACTTTTTGGTTGATCAGGGAGTGGCTTGAATGGCATAATGTTCAAAAGTAACTAGTAATTGGTCAGTCAAGGTATTTTATTTATAAATGGTATCATTATTTCATTGATATATGCCCTTAATATTATTAACCACAATCTAGGAATAACCAAAGATATTTAATGTCTTAATACCCAAGGCTAAAGAAGTTTGGAGATCAATGATCAAAGTCTCATATTATGTCATATTATTAGTGTAATTGAAGTCAATTTTAAATTATAGAGGTATATGTGTCCCCCTAAGAGGGATTAGGATAACTCTAGCTCCCCCACCATACTCTAATTTGGATCCATCAAAGAAAAGAGTCATTTGATATCATGGATCTATTTGAGACATGGAAGCTATGGATTTGTTTGGAAATTCATAGTTAACACTTTGGTTATTGGTAAGAGGTACCTCAACAAGATGATTAGTAATAATTTAACCTTTAACTATTTTATGATGAATAAACTCAAGATCAAATTCCACCAAAAGCATAAGCCATTTGGCCATTCACTAATCCAGGTAAGGCTTCAAGTGCATGAAATTTAAATAATCGGTGCTAGTGACCACATAAGTTTTATGAGTGAGCAAATAATGACAAATTTTGGAGGCTACAAATACCAAATCCATCCATAACGTTTCTATGTGTGAATAATTCATATTGTATTAAACAAGTGTGTGAATGATATAGTAAGCTACCTACTCTTTATGTTGCTCATGATGATGGGAAACCATAGCTCCAAAAGCATGATTTCTAGCAAAGATATACAAGAAAAAAGGATGCTCCTCCTTTAGAGGAGTGAAAACTAGTGGTGAATGAAGGTAGCTCTTAATATCCTCAAAGACATCCTAACAAATTATGTCTTAATTGAAACAAATATCCTTCCTTAATAATTGATGGAATGGTTGACATCAATCAGATAGCTAGGAGATAAAACAATGAATAGACTATAATTTTCCTTGTAAACTATAATTTTATGGATGATATCATAAAAGATGTACGTCATGTCTCTTTAATAGGTGGCTCCTGCATTCTTTAGGCTGAAAGGCATAAATCGATAGAAGAAAGTCCCCTAGGGAATAATAAATGAAGTCTTATGTTGGTCTTATAGTGTGATAAAGATCTGATTGTATTTGAAGAAACCATCCATAAGTGATAATATTTGGTGACTAGTTGTTAAATCCACTATTTGGTCAATATTAGGGAGAGGTAAATAATCTTTAGGACAAGTGAGGTTTAGGTCACAAAAATTAACACAGAGATGTACTCCTCCTATAAGATTAGTGATAAGGATGATATTATAAATCCACTGAGGGTGTAACAACCCCTCAAGTTGTACTTAAGAAAATGCAGTAGTTTTTTTTAAAACAAATAATTTAACAATCATCTCTCATAATATAACTAAGAATACAACATAACTAAGAATTATAGTACTTCTAATTCAAATATTTCTCACAATATTGATCTTATACAATTTCAAGGAAAGAATTTACAATAGGACACAACTATGGCTGGTCTCACAAAACAACACTCATTGTTCAAGTATATCAAATACATAATATAATTACATTCATCCATGCATATATCCTAATATAATAAATAAATACCAATTTCTTTGGAGCTCAAGTCGATCCAACCCATGTATCATTGATAATCACAAATGTCATCTCTAGGTAGTACTGCAATGGGGAGGGAGAACATCATTCAAGAATTTTCCCATTTCAACCACAAAGAAACAATCTAATGATCTAAATGGTGTGAGAATCTAATGATCTGTGTTAGTTCCCTGTGTGCTTGTAAGATTCACTACTACTACATGACATGTATCATAAAGAAAATAGGTTTTAAACATGATATCGCACAACATGAGAATCAAACATATGAAATAATAATGTACATCTAACATTACTTTTGCCAAAGTTTTTAGATAATATATGATCATTAGATTAGTCAATTTCATCACACACCATTTGATTGGACTATATATTGGTGGTTCTACCTAGGCTAGTGGAATTCATCTCACTACCTATTAACATCATCAATAAGGTTTCTAAAAATAAACATATATAACATAGTATATGTTTCCAAGATTCATACAAATGTTTTTCCTATACTAGGTATAGAAAAATATTCTATATTCATTTATTTTACCAGTGCATAATGAATCTTTGACACAACAATAACATTTTTTATACAGATACATTTGCAAACAAGATCATAATCTAAAATATGTGAAACTTGATTTATAAAATTATATGTAACCGAATACAATCATGGATAGGACATACCATTCAAGTATGTATTTTACAAAGACATAGATTATTTAAATGCTACTCATAGCATACTACTAAATTAATAATCCAACTTGTCCTTAAACATAACAAGGTTTATATCACTAAATATATACAAAGACAAATAATCTTAAACCATGATCTAAATGAATACTTATACACACAAAAATACATACATACATACATACATACATACATATATATATATATATATATATATAAGTAAATGATGATCTTTTTACATATTTAGTAAATCATAATTTATACTCATCTTAACCAAATGATTTACCATTTTATATAACTCAGTAAAAGATTATTAAATATATGTAATGTAAATGTACCCCTACCATCTCATAAAATATAAATTAGTATATGTTTATTTTTATAAACCATATTGATGATGTTAATAGGTAGTGAGATGGATTCCACTAGCCTAGGTAGCACCACCAATAGACAGTCTGATCAAAAGTTGTGTGATGAAATTAATCAATCTAGTGATTATATATTATCTAAAAACTTTGGAAAAAGTAATGTTAGATGTACATTATCATTTCATATTTTTGCTTTTCATGTTATGTGATATCATGTTTGAAATGTATTTTTCATTAAGATACACGTCATATAGTAGTAGTAAATTTTACAAGCACATAGGGTACTAATATGTCTCAATAGATTCTCGCACCATTTTATCTACCTATCCATGAAGGGAGGCTCATTCCCTCATAGGTAATTCTATAGGGGATTTTTGTTTTGTGGTTGGAGTGAAAAAATACTTGGATGATGCTCTCCTTCCCCACTACAGTACTACTTGGAGATGATATTTGTGATTATCAATGATACATGGGTTAGATCAACTCGAGCTCGAGAGAGCTTGGTATCTGTTTAATGTATTAGGTTATATTTGCGAAGGAATGTAATTATATTATCTTTTGGATATACTTGAAAAGTGAGTATTGTATTTTGAGACCAGTTGTAGCTGTGTCTTATTGTAAATTATTTCCTTAAAATTGTATAAGATTAATATTATGAGAAGTATTTGAATTAGAAATACTTTTATTCCTAGTAATGATTTAGATATGTTGTATTGTTTAATTCTATTATTTAAATGTTTAAAAAAAGAAAATAAATTGCTTTTTCTTAAGTACAACTTGAGGGATCATATCATAGGGTAATCGATAGGATGGATAAAGTTAATGAATAAGAGATGTTATAACTCCTACTTGACTAAGAGCACAACATGAGGGTGCATCTTTCAAAGTTTTTTCTTTACAAGATTGACATCAAGTGAAAATATTATGAATAATAATAGTAGTGTCAATACCAAGCACATCCTCATAGGACCAAGCAAATGCTACACTATGATTTGTTGGAAAGGTATCAAAATCTCAGTGCTTCTAAGGATCTAAACATCTACTGATCTTAACTATTCATGAAAGCTCATGAGATCCTATGTTAATGTCAATAGTAGATTTATTTAAGAGACTAGAGGTTTCAAATGGAATGAAATTACGTAGATGGGAGTTCTCCATGCCTAAACAAGTTAATACCAACTCATCATCTTGACACTGAAGAACAACGATAGAAAGATAATCCTGTCCTATCATGTTTAGGTAGGCTAGAGGAATGGTTCTAACATCCACATCATGATGATAGATGAGAGGTTCTGTAGTGATGGCATTGACTAAAAAAAAAGTTTGGGGTAATAGGCACAACATCATCTATCAAAGAAGGGGTGTGTGGTGGTGAGGATGATGTGTCATCCTTGAGGATAGGAAGAAGAGTAATCTCTAGGGTAGTTTTGGTATTTTTAATAAAATTTGAGGCCATGCTTTTTTTGGGCTTTCCTAAAATATCCTAATGTAACCTTATCTGGGCCTTATTCATAGCATCCCATACCAAAACCTTTCCAAGAACACCATTGTAGGTATGTTTTTGCAAAAGTGAGGTTTATCAAGGAATGAAAAGTTTGAGGTAAACGGTTTAGCATGGGTTTAGTTAGAAAGTCTAAAATATTTTTGATCTATTCCTAAATCAAATGGGTGAGGAAAAAATATAGACCAAGGGGAATAATCTCTCCTAAATTAGGATAATATGTATGTTGTTTATTTGGACATCCATATTCCTGGGGAATGGGGAGACTATTGAGTGTTAATAGTTGATATTCTCTAATCAATAATTACTTAAAATTAGAGTCAACAGACTCCTTGCTAATCTTAAATGTAGGTATTATTGTACTAGATGATTCCTCATTGGAGGATGATGGCGTAGTGTTTTGTAAGGGGATTAAAATGTCATTTTGTTGAAAAGTGAGGTTGTATGTTTTAAATGGATGGGAATCGACTGAGGCATTATGTATTTTTCCTTCATGTTCAAACTTAATACATCGGTGCAAGGTAGAGGGGATACAACACATAGCACATATCAAGGGATGTCTTAATAGGATGTTGTATTGAAACTCCCCTGATATTATGTAAAATAGTTTAGATAGAATACATATGCCTACTTAAATCTAAAGAACTACCATTCATATTGTAGGTGTGACAATATCGTCGAACGCTCGTAGAATAGTGGGGGATTTGGATATAATGGTTTTAGGTAGTTGTAGGGTATATTTTTGTAAGGGGATTAAAATGTCATTTAGTTGAAAAGTGAGGTTGAAAGTTTTAAATGGATAGGGATCAACCAAGACATTGTGTATTTTTCCTTCATGTTTAAACTTAATACATCGATGCAAGGTAGAGGGGATACAAAACATAGCACATATCCAAGGATGTCCTAATAGGATGTTGTATTGAAACTCCCCTTTTATTATGTAAAACAGTTTAGATAGAATATATACACCTACCTGAATGTGAAGGACTACCATTCCTATTGTAGGTGCAATAGTATCATTAAATGCTCCTATAATAGTGGGGGATTGGGATATAATGTTTTTAGATAGTTTTAGTTGTTTAAACACATGGGAAGAGATAATATTTATACTCACACCATTATTAATCATTACTCTCTTGATTCAAGTCCAATTAATTTGGGTAGTGATAAATAATGGGGATCCTGGTCATTGGGATATAATGGTGATATCTCTGAAACATGGAATGTTATGGATAATGGTTTTTGAAGTGACATAATGAAAGATGATAGAGTTTGGGATTCATCATCTTATATCTCGATGGCTCGTAAAGCTTTTATCATAGCCTCATGATGTTGTGAAGAATTTTGGACAAGTTCGTATAAAGACATCTTGACTATGAGCTAATGAAGCTTATTTAGAATAGATATATGTATAAATTCTAAAGCATTATTATTTTGTGATTTCCTTAAAATATAAATTTTAGGCTTTGAAGTGGGAACCATAGAACTATTTGTGGTAGGATTTGGGGATTTTACAATAGTTACTTTGGTTTTATCATAATTGTGGGTTTATGACCTTGGGCCTGGGATCATGTTGTTATGTGGATTGTATCTATCTAAAACAAAGGGAGATTTTTTATGTCTTCAAACTCATCTATATCTAAGATGGGTTGATGTTGGGTATTTTTAGGGGTTTTACCATGTTCTGACATAGTGGATAATATACTAGTTCCTGAGGTGGTTGTCACTCTAGTAGTTTGACTATAGGGATGGTTATGATCTAATTGTTCCATTAAAATATCATCTTTCTCTAATAAGTTTTGAACCATAACTTTTATCACATTACAAATTTTAGTATTATGCCTTTTTATTTGATGGCATACACATTTCTTATTTTCTTGATACCATATTGGTTTTTAGATATAAGGATTAATGGGTTTCATAGGTGGTATAGTGATAAGGGAGGTTTGGAGTAGTTGATCAAGGATATTGGTATAAGACTCCTTTCACAAATCCAAACCAGGATTCTCAATCTTTTTAGACACTAATAGGAAAGTTTTATTTGACCTTGATCCCTGACATTTGGAATGGGTTGCTTGAATATTTCCTACAGTATCTACTTTATGTTTGGGATAAGCTCTCACACCTAATCCTTGCCGATATTAAGGGTTAAAAGGATTATATATTAGCATGATCATGGTGGGTTTATACCTTTGTGATGACACATGCTCTTTGGTAGAAGATTCTATAATAGTGTATTTTAGTTTCATCGAAGGATGGGGTCTTAATATAGATGCTTTTATTCAAATTGGTGGTAATGACACCTTCCCTTTTTGAATCTGATTGAGGGTAGTGGGGGTATCCTTTTTAGGGAGCTCAATCCTAATAGGAGGTTGTTGTAAGTATTTTTATTGTGGTACCCCAAGGTTTTCATTTTAGATACTTATACCTTTTCCCTTGATTTCTATAAGTTTTATCTTTTCCTAAGCCATAAGGGGAACTTTTCTTGAGTTAATTTGAGGTAACGTGATATTTTATTTAGGGGGGATGGGTAAGCTAGATGTAAGTATTGAGATGACACATTGAATGTCATGCGTATCTTACAAAATGTCTAAGAAAGCCTTTTCTTAGATAGTATTTTCCTCTTTTATTTTTAGTTAATCATCATAAGTGTCCTTAACAATTATTTCCTTAGGTGGATCCCAAATAATGAGATCCAGAAAGTTTGAGTGCATTTTTGGGATGGATTTTCTTTATTTAAATAATTCAAATGTATCTCCTATAAGGAGATCTAAGACAAAATTATTACTAGTTTCCTTAGTCAAATTTTGATCATCGATTGTATTGATCACATGAGTCGCATGGTCTAAAGTGGTTCTTGAATTATCCTGTACAAACTTAGACATAGAAGCATGGTTAGGGAATGGTTATCTGAAAATGTCTATAGACTTATTAGGGGGCACATTTGGATTATCTAGTTGTAACTCCCCTTGATCAATAAGGTTTTTTACTAGACCCTTAAAATAATTACACCTACTGACATCATGACCTGTTACATGGTGATAGTTGTAGAAATCATTTTCCTTAAACCATGTAGGCTTAGGGAAAGAATCATTAAGAGGTATCACCATATGAATTTTGATGAGAGATGCCTTTCATATTTTATCCAATATAGATACATATGAATCTCCTAAAGGTGTATATTGTTGTGAAGGGAAATGTGTTAGGGGTTGTTTGGATTGTGCTTGAGAGGTAGAAGGCTTAGATTGGCCTTTTTATTATGGTGGTGCTAATTTTACAACTATCACATTAGCTGATACTTTGATCTTATTATTGTTGGTCCCTTTAGAGTGATCAAGTTTGAAGTTTTTACTATGCAACTTTACTTTCCCTTCTTCTAAATCTCTAATTTCTAGTTTACGAGCCATTGAAAAGGCTTCACTAAAGGTTTTTAAATATTTGAACCATAATGTAGATGAGATATGTTTATCACATGATCTCATGAATAACTCAATGAGTTCAGGTTGCAGAAGGGAAAATGTGAGTTGGTTTATGAGACTCCTATATCTATCTATGAAATATGCTAGAAATTCATCATCAAATTATTTGATTGCATAAAGGTCAATGTGTTAAGTTGTGAAGCTAAAAGCTTCATTGATGCAAATGTGGAGGTTACTAAGTGACATAGTAATTGACATCAGTCAGGCCAATCGACGTTGGTTATCTTTAGCTATATAGTAACTGGCATCGATTAAGAGTCAGCCAACATCGATCAGATAGGAACCGACATCGATTAGCTCCAGACAGATAGAGACCAGCATTAGTCATCTGTGCATTCTAGAACTATTTTAATTTTAGACGAACAGTTAGTTTGCATGTAAAGAATAATTTTAGTCTTGAGTTTGCGTTTCTAATTATTGTTTGGTTTGGGATGTATTTAAGAGACCCATGGGGCTATATTGTAATGTAAGCAAGATCAATTAGATCTACAGGGTGCAAGATCAAAAAGATATGTGGATCAGAGTGGGCAATAATGGTTGAGTTGATTGTCACTTGGAATGTAGGCAAAACAACCATTGAGTTGATTGTCACACGGAGGGAACAACAACTCGGTATTGAGTTGATTGTTGATTGTAATTGAGAGAGAGAGAGAGAACTCTTGAGGGAGAATTACTCTACACCCAAGAGGTGTGGGAAGAGTGAGATTTCTTCATTGTATTTCGTTCTGGAAGAGTGTAATTCAAATTGTATTATTTCTCGTATCATCTATTCTTTCTTGTTTCTGATTTTTAGTTACTTATTACTTTTGGTTTAATTTCGTGTTTAGTTGCTTATACAAAGGTAATCAATTGCTCTCCAAGGAGAGGATCCTAACAATTGGTATCAGAGCTTGGTTACACTAACAATTGGTATCAGAGCTTGGTTCACTAACAATTGGTATTAGAACTTGGTTCACTAACAATTGGTATCAGAACTTGGTTCACTAACAAGTCGTATCAGAGCGTGTTAGTGTTTGTTGATTGCAAGTCACTCACAGGGGTTTCTGTTTGAGTGGGAGTAAAGCAATGGTAGAAGAAAGTAAGCTAAGAATGGAGAAATTCAATGGCAAAAATTATCAATTATGGAGGATGCAGATAGAAGATTATTTGTATCAGAAAGATCTGTACTTACCATTGGGTGGAGTTTCAAGTAAGCCCACAAATATGCAAGATGAAGAATGGAATGTTCTTGATAGAAAGGCTCTGGGATCTATAAGGTTGAGCCTGGAATTGTTTGTGATTTCCAACTTATCACAAGTAAAGACAATGGTAGAGTTAATGGATACTTTGGCAAATTTATATGAAAAACCCTCAGCTTCGAATAAGGTATTTCTTATGAAGCAATTATTTAATTTGCAAATGCAGGAAGGTGGATCGGTATATAGTCATCTTAATGATTTCCATGGTTTGGTAAACTAATTAAATTCAATCAAAATAGTTTTTGATGATGAAATTAAGGCTCTCTTAATCTTATGCTCTTTACCTGAAAGTTGGAATAGCTTGGTAATGGCAGTTAGTAATATTGTGTCTGCTTCAAATGTCTTGAAAGTTGATGATGTTGTTAGTGTAATCTTGAATAAAGAAATTCATAGGAAAAGCACAGGGGAAACATCAGGTAATGCTTTAAGTGTTGAAAACAGGGGATGGCAAAGAGAGAAGGGCAAGCAAGGGAAATCAAGGTCAAAGATAGGCAGTAGATCCAAATCCAGAAATGGAGGTATAACCTGTTGGAATTGTGGAAAGAAAGGACAAATAAAGAAAGATTGTTGGTTGAAAGAAGATCAACATGAAGGTAATAAAGAAGCAAATGATGCAGGTATTGTTGCATAGGATGCTCTTATATTTTATTTGGATAGTCAGGTAGAATCATGGGTTTTAGATTCTGGTGCTTCTTTCCATGCAACCCCAAATAGAGAATTTTTTCATGATTATGTCCATGGAGACTTTGGAAAAGTTTATTTAGGGGATGGTGAATCTTGTCAAATTATTGGCAAAGGAAAAGTGTAGCTGAAATTGCAAACTGGAAACACATGGGTGTTGAAGGATGTCATGCATGTACCCATCCTGAAGAGGAATCTGATTTCTGTAGGAAAGTTGGGTGATGAGGGTTGCACAGTAACTCTCACAATGGAATCTTAGAAAATTTCCAAGGGTGCACTTGTATTAGCAAGAGGTAAGAAAGTATGTACACTTTATCTATCTACTTGTATTACTGATTCTCCTTCTATTTTATCTACTTCAGATGTAAATGCAAAGATGTGGCTCTATAGGCTTGGTCACATGAGTGAGAAGGGAATGCATGTTCTTGAAAGATCCCAAACTAGAATTGAATGCAAATAAAATTGATTTCAACTACTTACAACATTCAATCAAATGGACAAAGATATAAATCTGAATGTAATTTATAATATAGTCCAAATGTCATAAAATTATTACAGATGTGGTCTCAAAACCCAATTATTATATCAAACTACCAAACTGGAAATAAAAACTTGGGTCTGCATGCTCGGCCTACTGTGTCCAAGAAAACACAATCGCCGATGTCGGTGATGTTGATGCTGACGTCGATCGATACACTATCATCGTCGGTCATCTAGTGGTGATCTTTGCCTACCTATGACTGCCTATGTCTGCCTGACTGCCGGCATCAGTCACTGATCGGCCGATGTCGGTCTATATGCTGATGCCAGTCACTTAAGTGCCGATGTCGGCCTCTATAATACCCTGCGGCTGAACTGTGCCCTTTCCTTTTCTGGATCTGCTGGTACGGCCTGGTGCCGATCTATACAGATTCCATATTGAACCTGATCTGATGATATAAATATATAAATCTGAAATCAAAACAATGAATAAATACCTGGAAACCTTTGCATAGGCTGAACCCTGATATACTCAGTGAATGGACTCTGAAGCTCCAGATCTGATCAATATGCCCAATCTAAATTCTATCACGAATCCACCTCTGAAAAGGGCTGGGTTTTCATCTAACTCTTCTCCAATCTATTGAAGGTTTGCATCCTCAGAGATTTTAGCTGAATCACTAATTCAAGCTTCACAATACTCAAAATAATTTTTTGCAACAAAGATATTAGATAATCCAAATGCTTTGCCTTCCCCTTCTTTTAAAGGCTTCCAGGAAACTTCTAGAAGAAGTCAACTTTATTTCCATAATAATTAAATTAATTAATTAAACCACTTTATTATAAATTTGGGGACATTACATTTCTTAAGTCAAAAGGTAAGCTTTCAGATTTGATAGATCTAGATTTTTGTTAGCATTGTATGTTTGGGAAACAGAAGAAAGTGAGGTTTCTAAAAATTGGGTCAACAAAGAAGAAGCACATGTTGGATCTTGTTCACATAGATGTGTGGGGACCAGCTCAGGTAGCTTCTATTGGAGGATGACAATGTTATATTTCTTTCATTGATGATGCTACAAGAAAAGTATGGGTCTATTACATAAAGTGGAAATCCGATGTTTTTGACACATTTAAAAATGAAAAGCCTTGGTTTTCAAGGAGAAGGTGATGGACAGTGATCAGCTCAAGAGGCTGAATAATTCTAAGCAAGGTAATGTTGATTTAGACAAATTTATGATCCAAAATGAGCTCGTGGGTAAAAATCATCACTCACAAGAAAACACAGACACCGACATCGGTTAGATAGAGATCGACATCGATCAGGTAGGAACCAACATCGGTTTGGTGGAGACCAAAGTCGATGATGTCAAGTAGGTGGAAATTGACATTGGTCAGGTGAGAACTAATGTTAGTCATGTCAGTCAGGTGGAACCGACATCGGTCAGGTACAGACCGAGAGATGATCAAGATCAATCACTTTTAGAATGAAATTTGGGTAGACAACAAGCTGTCAATGAGTCTCAAATGCCTATGAGGAGGTCTAAAAGGGTAAGTAAGCCTCAAATTCATTATTCCCCTTATTTATACTACTTGTTTCTCACTGATGGTGGAAAACTAGGAAGTTTTGAAGAGGCAATGCAGGTGGAATCCAGGAAATAGTGGGAGCATGGCATGAATGAGGAAATTGATTCCTTGGAAAAGAACCAAATGAGAGATTTGGTTGAGTTGCTAGCCAGAAAGAAAGCGCTGAAAGATGAATGGATTTACAGGTTAAAAAAAGGAGAGAATGGATAGGTGAGATAGAAGGCCAAGTTATATGGTCTTGAGCAAGCTGCAAGACAGTGGTATTTGAGGTTTGACAGGTTTATGACAAAGCAAGGCTTTAGTCAATGTCAATGTGACCATTGTGTTTACTTTACTAGGTTGGATAATGATAGCTACATTATCCTATTACTGTATGTGGATGATATGCTTGTTGCAGGTTCATACATGTAGGGAATTGTTAAGCTAAAGGTAAAATTAGCTCAGACATTTGCCATGAAGGATTTAGGAGTAGAAATCCTTGACATGAGCATTAAGAGAGAGGGAAAATCACAATTTGATTTTGTCTCAAGAGGATTATGTGAATAAGGTGTTGGCGAGGTTTAATTTGCAGGATGCAAAACTGGTAAGCACACCTATGATTATAGTTCAAGCTGAGCACAGAATAGTGTCCTAAATCACATGATGAGGTTGAGTACATTGTATGTACTAGACCTGATATTGCCCAAGCAATGGGAGTTGTCAGCAAGTGTATGGCCAATCTAGGAAAGAAGCACTAGAAATTAGTTCAGTGGATTCTCAGATATCTGAGAGGGACCAGTAGCAGGTATTTATCCTATGCAGGGTCAAGCACTTCTCTACATGGGTATGTAGATTTGGATATGGCAGGTGACTTGGATGGCAGGAGAAGCACCACAAGATATGTGTTCACTATTGGTGGAATGGCGGTTAGCTAGATTTTAGAGTTGTAGAAGGTTGTTGTAGTCATGGTGGCTAGCAAGGAAATGATATGGATGACTTGGTTCATGGAAGAGTTGGGAAAGGAGCAAGAGAGATACAGATTATACAGTGATAGTCAAAGATAAATTCATTTGGCAAAGGATTCAGCCTTTCATTCAAGAACCAAACATATACAGCTTAGGTACCACTTCATTCAATAGGTATTGGAGGGTGGTCAGTTGAAGCTAGAAAAGATCCATTCGGATATGAACCCTGCTGATATGTTAACAAAGCCGAGAACAAAGGAGAAGTTGAATCTTCATTCAAATTTTATTGGTCTTCAAGATTAAACTTGAAGATGGAGAAATAAGCCAAAAATAAATTAGAGGATGTTTTTGTATAGGTACAGGTACAGGTGTAGTTGTTTATCTCCAAGTGGGAGATTGTTAAGTTATGGAGCTAAAAGCTTCACTGATGCAAATGTAGAGGTTGTTGAGCAACACAGTAACTGACATTGATCAGGCCAATTGACATTAGTTATCTTTAGCTATATAGTAACCGACATCAGTTAGGAGTCAGCTGGCATCGGTCAGATAGGAATCGACGTTGGTCAGCTCCAGACAGATAGAGACCGGCATCAGTCATTTGTGCATTCCAAAACTGTTCTAATTTTAGATGAACAGTTAGTTTGCATGTAAAGACTAATTTTAGTCTTGAGTCTGTGTTTCTAATTATTGTTTGGTTTGGGATCTATTTAAGAGACCCATGGGGTTGTATTGTAATTTAAGCAAGATCAATTAGATTTGCAGGGTGCAAGATCAAGAAGATCTGTAGGGTGTAAGATCAAGAAGATCTATGGATCAAAGTAGGCAACAACTATTGAGTTGATTGTCACTTGGAATGTAGGCAAAACAACCATTGAGTTGATTGTCACATGGAGGGAAAAATAACTCGGTATTTAGTTGATTTTTGATTATAATTGAGAGAGAGAGAACTCTTGAGGGAGAATTACTGTACACCCAAGAGGTGTGGGAAGAGAGAGATTTCTTCATTGTATTTTCTTCTAGAAGAGTGTAATACAGATTGTATTATTTCTTGTATCATCTAATCTTTATTGTTTATTATTTCTAGTTACTTATTACTTCTCGTTTAATTTCATGTTTAGTTGTTTATACAAAGGTAATCAATTGTTCTCCAAGGAGAGGATCCTAACACAATGATAGTGACTTTTCTAGCAATGTTAATAAAAAAGTGTTAAAAGAAGATTTGAGCTAGCTATCCAAAAGAGAGAAGGGAATGATGAGGAATTAAACTATATCAACCTAAGGTAGGTCTAGATAGTGACATGGGAAATGTCCTAAGGAGAAGGGAATCATCATGAGCTATAAGATAGAAAGCATGACTAAATGCCTAAAGGTGTTGTTGAGGATCTTCCTTGTTCTAAGATTTGGTAAATTTTAAAAGCTCCCACTGTGGAAGATAAGGTCTAATAGGGACCACTAGATTAATAGGTTCATTATAGATCTATTCATAAGTGAGCATATTTTTATTCCCAGAGGTATAAGCTTCCAAGTTGATAATCCTATTCATAAAGATATTCATAAGGTTTGATTGGGTATTGTATTGAGGGATATCCCCCAAGGCATTGTGTTGTGTGTGTTGATAAGTAGTAAAGAGAGTGGAAAAGGGATAATATAAATGATAACCAATGGAGGTGGTCATGATCAATTGAGATGCCACCACATACTATGGGTCTTGTAAGGGTATATAAGTAGACCCAAGAGCTTGCAAAGGAACTATGTATTAGGTAATTATGGGATATCTTTCTGAGCAAGTTGAATTACAAAAATTTATTGTAAAGGTTGATTTTGGGGATTCAAAGGAACGTTAGTTTGGAGGGGTAAAAGGGTTGTTGGGATTGAGATAACTAAGTTTTAAGTGTCATGGTAATAGGCTGAGGTATGGTCACATTCTGCGTTTGGGTACTAGTTAGGGATGGACCACTAGACATTATCGGACGTAGATTTCCTATAGGTTATATAGTGTTTGTGTTAGAACTCATTAGGGAGTATTGTTATGGGAGGACACCATAGCTATGATAAACCCTTCACCTTCTTCCAAATTAATGCCAAAAATATACATGAAATCTTATGTATAAGGGGAGAGTGGGATACGTATAGCTTGAGAGCTAAAGTAATAGTTAAGTGCAATTGGATTACTATCCAATATGGTGGCAAATTCATGATCGCCCTTAGTATAACACTAGGGAATACCTTCACCTATGGATTTAAGGGAAGTAGGAGGACTAAGATAATTATCCATGGATGAGGAAGAAGCAAGTGGTTTCATTTGCTTTAGCGACTACTTTCATGTCAAAACCATGTGATGATGAAAGAAAAAATGAGAAATATAAGAAAAGAAGCACACAATTGTCTTTTTTATTATCTCATATTTAGTGAAAAAGAAAGGCACAAATGTTAAACATCTAATTATAAAGATTTTACTTTTTAAGAGAAAAGGTTACTAAAGCTCCTTAGAAGTGGAAATCTAAAGATTGTTTTAGGTTTGTTTAGGCTCAAAAATATCTTTGTACTAGAATCGATACACGGCCATATATTGGGGTCTACCCCCTCACTTCACACACCATAGCGATAAGGGTGTCGGGTGCTTAGCTAGTATATATTGAATAACCATGGTTTATGCTCAGTCAATATACTAAATTGGTTTTCTCCTTGGTGATGAAATCCATGTAGGATAGCTAGAATGAAGGTTAACTCTAGGTGATGAAATCCCAATTGTTTCCCTTATGTCAATGTTTGATGGATTTATTGTGTATGTGGTTTGGTATGTGTGTGAAAGAATTGATTGCTATGATAATTTAACCCACTTACACTATTCTATATGAATTACCTAAACAAGAAAAATGGATGTAATTATTTGTATCCTTTAGAAAGGAAAAGCAAACAATTTTGGATTTTATTTTAAATGAAAACAATAATCAAGATAAAAAGAGAGAAAGATGGATAAATTCACTATGAATTAAAATAATAAAAATGAGACCTTGTGGGTCCCATTGGGCATGCCAGAATGTTATAGTAGTTTTTTAGTTTTTCTCTTAATAAAATTAACTTACTAAAAAGTTGAGTGGAAAGTAGGGTTTATGTGGGATACCTATAGATTAGAATATGTTTCACACCACTTTGAATCCAATGATTGTGAGAGATTATTTTTGGCTGGGAAGAATAACCTAAACATAAAATAAAAACTTGTACAAAATGGATTAATAGATAATTGGGTGAGTTACCTCGTCAGAAACTAGTCCTGAAACATTGTGAGCTTCCTCAAGTGGATGTCAGCTCACTTGTTTACCCAATAAAGTGGATAAACAACATATGAAATTATAATAGATAAAATCTATGATAAGAATGATAATTAATATTGAATCCTCATTTACACTATCAATGTAAGAAAAGTATTCATCCCAATAGGCTTTAGCAACATCTACGTCTTCTTGTATAACATCAAATTAGTTAGAAGTGGCTTCAACTGAGGGAGAGAAAATAATGGCACATAGTGCTAATTTGAAGGCTATGTCACTCTAATCAGCAAATTAGGGTTGGGATACTATGGGAAGATCTATAATACTGATTACATCATGTACTATGCCTAGTAGATTCATCTACATACAAAGGCCATATTTAAATTACAAAAAATAAGTAAGGATTGTAAATAAGGATCTAAAATTAAGGTCTTCTTGTATAACATAGAATTATTTAGAAGTGGCTTCAACTGAGGGAGAAAATAATGGCACATAGTGCTAATTTAAAGGCTATGTCACTCTGATCAGCAAATAAGGGTTGGGATACTATGGGAAGATCTATAATACTGATTACATCATGTATTATGCCTAGTAGAATCATCAACATACAAAGGCCATATTTAAATGACACAAAATAAATAAGGATTGTAAACAAGGATCTAAAATTAAGGTCTTGGGCTCTAATTATTAAAAATAATGGATCAATGTTGATCCTGATAGGATTGATGCTAATTATAAGGATCGATACCAATTTTGAGGGATGGTACTGATTCATAATGAATCAGTGTTGATTCTCTCTATGATTAAGTTTTTAAAAATAGATAATATATTGGATGATAAAAGCTAAAATATGAATAATGAGGGATATGGATAATGTCCTAAGGATTAAATACAGAGGTAACATCAAAAATGATTGATAGAAATGAAATAAACAAAATGATTACTTACCTTCAATTCATTTCCAAATAGAATGAAATTCTCCTCATGGATATAGGCAGTCTTTCAGGCTCATGATGATGGGTGTGGATTGAATGCAATAAAATTTTAGTAGAGTGTCATTAAGGACATCTTTAATTCTCTAAGGAATCTAACAATAATTTGATATTAAGAGAATCTAGGTCCAGAAGCCAAAGGTTGGTTCAATATTTATGGATTGATGTCGATGTAGAAAATTGACATCAATTGAGGGGGAATCAATTCCGATTCACCCAAATTGGCATATTTGTTCCAACCATAGGTAAAATTAGCTTTGATGAGTATGAAGTTGTTGGTAACAATGTTGTATGGGGTTAAAATGGTTATGGGGTATATTCTCTAGGTTAGTAATGGATTTAAGAGGCTAGGAAGGGTAGAAAGGTAATATTAAAAACAAGTTACCAAGTTATGAATGGTAAATATACTAAACCTTAGGATAAGAATTATTTAGGATAATAAATAAAAATAAGGACCTACGACACCTAATTAATCATAATAGGGTATAAAATTATAGCATCTACATAATCCTTCATAAATCTTAGGCCATCAAACCCAAAACTAATGTTAAGAACTTTGAGCTAGGACCCTTACCCAACTACTATTATATTCTTGGATCTTCATGCAAAGGTTTCACATGCCAATGAGCATAAAACAATCCTTCTCAAGTCTGTAATGCTTCATTATAGCACTTGAGAGACATAAAATTCACTTTTCATGATTTATCCTTATGATTTTGACATCAAAATTGGTTAACATACTTGACACAACCTCTCACACCTCTGGTAAATCTCACATTAGCTCTAGCACCTTGGAAACTGAGTGTGACCCCTCATTAAGCCATACTAGGTCTCTTTACATACTAGGCCTAAACCTGTAAGCCATACCTAGACATTGAACACATCTTCAAACCTCTTTCACTACTCTCAAAACCTCATAATCATGTCATATAACTTCATACCATGCTCACACACTACCAACATTCTTCTCTTAAGCCTCAAACTAATCACCTCGTCATGCTACTAAGCCTATGCCTTCTCACTAGGTCTCTTCATATAATGACTAAGCCTCAAAACTAATCTTGGAACTCTTATGAAGGATTATTTGACTCATTATAATGATTACACAACTTCATAGACTATCTCATGCATGTACTGACACAATTCACCAAGTTTCACTATGCTTCATGCATACATCTTCTCATAGGGCTAGACTAGGCTTCACAAGACACCTCATACTTAAAGACTTGAAATCAAACAAGCTAACTCTCAATGATATCAACCAAGAACATTATTAAAATAGATTTATCTAAATACAAAATTACTCTCAATAGGCTCATGAGCTTAGCACACCACAACATTATGCAAAGACCTTATGTAGAACTTAAGGACTTACTAGACCATGCTTAAGCTATCATGATCACTTACCATGTATATTCTCAAGACCACCTTTGGGAGATTAATGATTTTAAATTACCTTTGACATCAATGATAACATCAATGCCTCAACACAACAATATAAACATAACTCAACAATCTCCCCCTTTGTCATGGATAGCAAACACTCAACCAAAACTAATCAATCTCACCTCCCCAAGCTAGATCTTCCTCAAACTAACATTTCTCCCAAACTAGAACTTTATCCCCCTTTGACATTAATGACAAAGGGTCATCTCTAAAAATGATTTGATCTTTGGACCTGGAATAATTGAAAACACATCTTTTCTCTTCAAACAAGATCATTCTCTCTTTTTGACAAAAAATCAACACACATAAATACTCCCCCTAAGCTCATGCATACCTCAACATCTTCTTCTTAAATAATTGATATGAATCCCCTTTGACCTCATATTTTTTGCACTTTTATCCTAATATTGGAGTTAAATCACCTTCTTATTAGCTCCCCCTAAGCACTTGACTATCTTTGTGACTACCGGGAGCAGGAATCACACTTAATTCCTATCTCAAATGCATAAAAGTAGCCTTTGGAAGAGGCTTAGTTAAGATATCTTCAATATGATCCTTGGTAGACACAAACACAAACTCAATCTTAAAACTTTATTCACTTAGATGTTCTCTCAATAAATGATATTTTATAGGAATGTGCTTAGTCTTTGAATGTATAACAGGATTCTTTGAAACACTTATAGCACTAGTATTGTCACAAAGAATGGGAGTAGGACTATCAAACTCCATGTTGTATTCCCTTAAGGTTTAGCTCATCAAAATCACCTGAGTGAAACATGAAGATAATAAAATGTACTTATCCTCACAATCAGATAATGCCACTGATGGTTGCTTCTTGCTTGTCCATGAAACTAGGCATTCACCTAAGAAGAAGGCTCCTCTACTAGTGCTCTTTCTACCATCTAGACTCCCAACCCAATCTAGATTTGTATAGGCAACTAGATCAAACTTTTTGCTTCTTGGGTACCACAACCCATAATTCATAGTTCCCTTGAGATATTTAAGTATCTTCTTTACTATTTGTAGATGAATTTTCGTAGGATTTGCTTGAAATATTCTCATAATACGTACTACTTGTATTATGTCAAGTCTAAAGGTATTAGTATACAACAAACTCCCAATCATTGATCTATATTTTGTCTGATTGAATCTTGAAGATTCATCCCCTTTGTTTAGCTTACATCCTATAACCATAAGTGTACTCATATCCTTTGATGAAACAA
This sequence comes from Torreya grandis, assembly GCA_037957365.1. Lineage (NCBI taxonomy): Eukaryota > Viridiplantae > Streptophyta > Pinopsida > Cupressales > Taxaceae > Torreya > Torreya grandis. The sequence goes on along the minus strand of JARHVA010000708.1, from coordinate 206,677 downwards.
AAACCTTCATGGATTTTTGATGATTGTCTTCAGACTTGACTACTTATACATAGGTCTTTATTCTACTAGCATTGTCACTCCTTGATAGATTATTGACTTTTGGAAACTAACATTCCTTGAACTCCTTTTGGTCCTTTTTAAAACCAAGACATGTCTTATCATGAGAGGACCTTTGACTATTCAAAATATTGTTAAACTTTCTAGAACTCTCCTCAAATTTTTGATATGTCTTTATCTTGAATATATCTTGCTCTATTTATTCTTCTAAAGACTTTACTTCCATTCTAAGTTGGGTGCATTATTACATATGATTCTTCTATTTTGAATAAAATTTACAATATATTTCAATGATTATGGATAGATCTTCATTGTAATCATAATAAACACTTTCATTATCACAATCCATACATGTTCTTCAAAGATCTTCCATAGGCTATTAGACCTGCACAAGGAACCTACTCTAATACCAATTTTTGGAAGCACAACCACTGAGGGTGTGGGGGTGAATTAGTGTACAAACTTTTCTTTAAACTCCACTTATCATTTATTAACCATTCAAACTAATATAGAGATATAAAAATGTATAACATAAGACATGAACATAAGAGCTACATGGGAAATCCTCATGGTGAATAAAACCCACTGATACATATATTGGACTACAATCCTATAAGTAATGAAACAAGATTTAGTGAGGCACCAAACCCACAAGGGGTAGCAACCCCTCACCAGTCAAGCACCAACTCAACTAGTCCTTTAGTAAGCACCAAATTGTAAGGAGGCACCAACCCCCTAGGTGACTCAGTACAAACTCAACCATCTATAACATATGATCACCTTTGGATACCTTTTTATTACTTAAATAATGATTATAACCTTATTTTTCTCTTCACACTCTTTTATCCCTCTCAAATAGCCTTTTAGGTTTCCTCGTTCAATATGCCTCTTACTAGGCTTATTAGGTCAAATTGTGCTTTCATCACCTAAAAAAACACTATTATACCTTTATGACATATTCATTACATTATGTATATGGTCTATAATACGTATTACTCCTAAAAATCTTCTATTCCATTTGCTTCAAAATCCAATCTATCAACTAGTCCAAATAGGCCTATTAGGCCTTGTTCTTATACAAACCACTAGATCAATCACACTCTTAGTCGAAAAAGACACTAATTCATTAGGTTTAATTAAAAAATATGTATCTGGCCATGTTACACATATTAATCAATCAAAATATTATCACCATTAGGTCTAAAAAAGTCACTTAGACCTCTTTCTTCTTTTAGGCCTACTAGAGACCTAATTACAATTAGGTCTATCCATTCCATAGAATCACTTGAACCTCTATGGCCTAGATGGCCCTGACCAGAGAAATAAAACATTTAAAACACTTATCTATAAAACTCAACTAACCTCTTCTATGCTCAATAAGTCATAAATCCTTTGCTCACACCTTGAAAACACTATTAGGCCTCAAAGACCTATTAGGCCTAATTACCTCAAAAATAGTGTCTTCAAAAATGAAGCACAAATTACCTATAGAAACAAATTATAGGAATAATACACATATATATGGAAATTTCATGATCTAATGGTCATCAAAAATTCCATTAGACATTTTATATCAAAATCCAAAAACTCAACTTGAAGTCTCGTTAAGGACTTTATGATTTTCCTTATAATTTTGAATTTTTTATTCATTAAAATATCTAAATTTATAATTTTAATTTACATTATTCTACCATCTAAAAACACTTAAAATTAAAATTTTTAAAAAATATAAAAATAATATTTTATTTAACTTATTTTTTAATAATACATGTATTTAATTTATTATTAAAATAAAAATAAAAATACAAATATATCTTGAGTGATTAAATATTCTTGAATTTGAAATTAAAATTGACCCTTCAAACTTGATCACCACAATCGACTCACTCCGTTTGCATACAATCCATGTGGCAAACGATGCCAAATGTTGCAAAGAGATAGCTTCAAAGTAGCTTTCCCTTATTCAGCATGGCCATTAGACTCACTGTCATACATGGCTACAGGGGCCTCGATTGAATTGATGATGTCTTTTCACGCTGATAGTTATCTGCAAAATCATTAAAAAATGGTAGCACTGACCATGGACCACCCATTTTTATTTATTTATTATTATTTAATAAAATAAATCTTATATATAAATATATTAAAATTGTAAGATTACTATTAAAAAAATATTAATTGACATTGTCATATTCATTATAGTTTATTCTAAAAGATTGAAAAATTAAAGATACTCTATATATTTATTGTAATTCTTTTTAGAGTTTTTCACAATATTTTAGAGCTTTTTAGTGTTCCAAAATTTTATCTTGTATTTAAAATGGGCCACTAAAAAGAACATTATATTTTACAGCTTACTAAAAATGTAAATTTAGTGATGCGTTATTAATTTTATTCTTTAGTAATAGTATTTGTTGAAATTATTTAGTTAAGGATAATTTGTTTGGATTCAATTATAATGATTTCTTGACCCTAGAATTACGATTATTATTAAGTTAAAGATAATTTTTTTGGACTCGATCACAATGATTCCTTTACCCTGAGACAACAATAACACATGAAGCAATTTGACCTCAACATCAAACAATAAATATTTATATAATCAATTACAAGAAGCTTTACAAAATACAAACTAATATTTAAATAGTAAATAGAGATGTAATGATGTGCAATAATATATTAGGGGCCTTGTGCCCATCTCTATACAACTGTATTGTTTGACAAATTCAACAATGAAGATAACATTGCACATCACACTCACTAAAATAAGACATAAATTTAGTGTAATTTTATTAATAAATAACACTTAATATTTTATCCCTAACATGAAAAACCATAACAATATTTTGTACCAAACAAAAAAATTATATCAAATAAATAGAATTTAATAATAAGATTGATAAATAACTTTAGTTTAAGAAAACAAACAAATTATTAATGAACTCCATATCGAAAACATATTAAATATGTTTTATATTTTGAAATCATATAACAATTAGATATAACACACTTCCATTTTTTATTAAGAAGTATCTCTATATTAATATAAAACAATATATAGTACAACGCTAATCATACAAAAAATGGGTGAAAAAGTCACATCCCATGAGCAAGTCACAGCAAGGGTTAAAGAAAATGCCTCAAGAAAAGTCATAAAAGTGGTCACAAAATGACCACACCAAAAAATTACATCACATTAGTTGCCAACAAAGCAAAGAAACCAAAGTAACATTTAAGCATCATCAACAAACATAGATATCAAGGGAGGTAGAGAAGATCGTAGACTCGAAGGCTTATCACCCCATCCTCCCATTGTAGGAAGATCCCTGTCAGTAGGTAAGGGATCCCAACCAAAGTTTTGCTACTCTTTCAAAGTCTCATTTTGATTTTTTTAGGGGAAAAAGTTAGAGCTAGGCCTAGGAATTTACCTTTGGGAGGTAGACCCCATCGTCTGTTACCACCATCCTAAGATGTGGGAGGAGATCCCTAGCCCCAACCATCACCTCTAGATTGGGAGGAACCACTCTAACCACCATGACGAGGATAAGGTCAGTAAGGTGGTGACCGTCATGGAGAGTAACTCCTACATCTGGGTCTAGACCACTACCATCTTGGCCCCTGTCCTCGTCCCTGATGGGGTGAAGGATGTCATAGGGGTTTAGGTGGTTCTTGACTAATTACACATGGAGCATTTTCCCAATGATCAAGCAAATGATTGAGGTGGTTGAGATTTAGTTGGACCTTGTTTGTTTGCCTTTGAATCTAAAGAGTGAAATTAGAGAGAATGATAATTTTATTAGAAATAGAAAAATTATGTTTCATCTCTTTATGATTAATCAAGCATAATTCCTAACTGTTCATATTTGAAAAAAAATGTCAGCTCATAAGATCTATCAAAAATGATTATATTTTATAGGAAACAATGCTGAGTTCCCCAAGAGAGCCATTTTCCACTGAATAATTACAGATGAAAATGCTAAAAAGGGAGTGAATCCTGATTCACCATGTAGATTGAGCATATGGGCAAAACCAGAAAAAATACTTAATAGTCTCTAGTTGTCGACAAGCTGGGCAGATGGGATAAGGCACACCCAAATGCTTGAGTCAGTCACCCATAGGCAGACCCTAGTAAATAAGGCACCATAAAAAATGAGCTATTTTAGGCTTAATAGAATTAGACCACACTTTGTTGAAATGTTGGGCCCAGATTCCATCATGGGAATGAAAATTCGATCTAATATTGAGCATATCAACTAAAATATGTTGAGGGGCAAGTAATTGATATCCCAACCATAGAGAATATTTAGTTAAGGGGTGGTTGTAAGCCAATATCAATCCCTCCACCAAGGAAAATGAGAATTAACTCCAATTTAATGCAAATATTCATCAGGTATGGAGCCTTGAATTTATGCAATATTCTCTGCATCTAAATTTATTAATTGGTATTTATTTTGAGGTTGATGCCAAGTGAGCCAAAACCTACTCTCTTTACAAAAGAGATCACTAGTAACCTTTATGCCTTTTCTAAAAAGGTGTAACCCTTTAATCTAAGGGACTAAGGCAAAGGGAACATTGTAAAAATTAAGACAAGGTGACCACCAAAGAGATTGAGAGTTAATGGAGAGCCCATTTCTGAATCCTTCACCAACCCAACTAAGGTGAGGCTTAAGCTCCTCCCAAGCCTTCCATAAACTTTGAACTACAAAGAAAACCTTAAAATTCCTTCTATGACTCAAGGGATAAGAGAGCCTAATGTAGCTTATAAGGGTCAATAATCTAAAATAAATTATAATGATAAAAGTATCTTTCTACAACAAAGCAAGTAGGCCCAAGGTGATGTCATAGCTCCTAGAGGACAACCAAATATTAGTGTTCCTTATCTCAACATAGTAGATCAAATGAAAAATCTACATGTAAGTATGATTATGTGGGATACTTTGTCTATTCATGGGAAAATGGATATGTTGCAAGAGGATATATTTAAGCTTATATCAACATTAGGAGCATCAAAATGAGGTACTATTGTGTTCACAAACACATTTAAGCCTAGTGAGTCATAACAAGGCAAAGTGAATAAGCCTCCTACTATTTATGTTTCAGTGATCATTGGTGACCATTTGGTGATAGGACCTAGGCTCACAAAGCTCTGATACCACTTGTCAGGATTAGGAGCATAATTGATTACCTTGTATAAGAAACTAAACATGGAATTAAACCAGAAGTAACAAGTAACTAGAAATCAGAAACAACACAAAATTTGAGAGACAATACAGTCTTGTATTCAACTCATCCAGAAGGAAATACAATAAAGAGATTACACTCTTCCAACACCTCTTGGGCATACCAATAACTCTCCCTCAAGAGTTCTTTCTCTCACAACCAATTACAACCACAACTCAAACATAGAGTTGTACCCTACACCAGTCAGTAACAATACTGCCAGTCAAACAAGTACTCAAAGTACTCCAAGTAGATCTCCCTTGATCTTGCAACAACTTGCAAATCAAACAATCTTACTTACCATGTAGATCTCCCTTGTTCTTGCTATACCGCAGATCAACCTAGTTTTGCACACCTACAAACCTAGATCTTACAATCGAAAGGATCTCTTCCTTGTCCTTGATTACAATATAGCCCCATGAGTCTATTATATAGATCCCATTCAAACAATAATTAAACTTCTAATTACAATAATTATAAATGCAGACTCAAGACTAAAATTAGTTTTTTACATGCAAACAAACTGTCCGTCTAAAATAAGACCAGTTCTAGAAGCACATGCAAACGCATGCACACACAGGTTGTCGACGTCGGTGCCTGTCTGACCGATGTTGACCGACCAATAACCGACATCGGTTACTGCAAACACTGAAGATGATCGACGTCGGTTGCACTGTCGATGTCAATTTCTCTGTAACTCAGCAACTTCCTCCATGTTTGCATCAATGAAGCTTTTAGCTCCACAACCTAACAATCTCCCACTTGGAGATAAATAGTTGCATCTGTACCTGTACTTGTACATCATCTAATTTGTTTTTTGGCTTGTATCCCTCTTCAAATTCAATCTTGAAGACCAACCACCACCCATCCTGTGGTGCTCCGCCTGTCATCCAAGTCCCCTGCCACATTTAAATCTACATACCCATGTAGAGAAGTGTTTGACCCTGCATCGCATGTATATCTATTATTGGTCCCTCTCAGATACTTGAGAATCCATTGAACTGCTTTCCAATGCTTCTTTCCTAGATTGGCCACAAACTTGCTGATAGCTCCCACTGCTTGGGAAACATCAGGTCTAGTACACATGTACTTAACCTCATCATGTGAATTGGGACACTATTCTGTGAACTATCCATCCATAGGTGTGGTAATTGGTTCTGCATCCTGCATAACGAACCTTGCCACTACCTTATTCACACAATCATCCTGAGACAACATCAACCTGTGATCTTCCCTGTCTCTAGAAATACTCATGCCAAAGAATTTTGTTGCTCCCAAATTCTTCATGACATACCTCTGAACTAACTTTACCTTTAGCTCAGTAACTCCCTGCATGTGTGACCCTGCAACAAGCATACACACAACATATAGTAATAGGATAATGTAGCTAATATTATCCAACCTGGTAAAGGAAACACAATGGTTACATTGACATTGACTAAAGCCATGCTTTGTCATACACCTATCAAACCTCTATTGTCTTACAGCCTGCTCAAGACCATATACCTTGGCCTTTTGTCTCACGTGTCCATTCTCTCTCTTCTTTAACCTAGGAATCTATTCGTCTTTCAGTGCTTTCTTTCCAGCTAGCAACTCTACCAAATCTCCCATTTGGTTCTCATCCAAGGAATAAACTTCCTCATTAATGCCATGCTCCCACTGTTTCCTGGATTCTACCTGCTCTACTTCTATAAAACTTTCTAGTTCTTGACTATCAGTGAGCAACAAGTAGTCTAAAGAAGGGGAATAATGAATTTGAGGCTTACTTACCCTTTCAGTCCTCCTCATGTGCATTTGAGACTCCTTGACAGCTTGCTATCCACCCAAAATCCATTTTTTGGTCGACCTTGGTCTGCACCCGACCGATGTCGATCCCACCTGATCGCCGATGCCAGTTCCCTTACCGATGTCGATGTCCAGCTTGTTGCTGACATCAATTCCCTGACCGACATTGGTATCCACCTACCTGACACCATTGACTCTGGTCTGCACATGATCGATGTCGGTACCTACCTGTTTGACATTGATTCCACCTGATCGACGTCGGTAACTGTGTTTTCCTGTGAGTGATAAATTTTTACCCGTGAGCTTACCTTGGATCATAACCTTGTCCAAACTGCCCTGCTTAGAATTATTTAGCCCCTTAAGCTGATCTCTGTCTATCATCTCCTCCTTGAAAACTAAGGCTTTCCTATTCTTGTCAAAAACATCAAATTTCCTCCTTGTGCAATAGACCTGATCCTTTCTTGTAGCATGAGTTTCAAGAAACCTCATTTTCTTCTATTGTTTACAAAAATCTTGATCTATGCTTCTTGAATCTGAACTCTTACCTTTTGACTCAAGAACATGCATCCCCTTCTTATTCATGTGACCAAGCCTACGGAGCCACATCTTCGTATCTACATCTGAAGTAGATAAATTAGAAGGAAAATCAGTAATACAAGTAGATAGATAAAGAGTACCCACTTTCCTACCTCTTGCTAAAACAAATGCACCCTTGGAAACCTTTCAAGAATCCACTGTGAGAGTTACTGTGCATCCCTCATCACCCAACTTTTCAACAGAAATCAAGTTTCGCTTCAGAACTAGGACATGCATGACCTCCTTCAACACCCATGTGTTGTCTGTTTGCAATTTCAGCTGCACTTTCCCTTTGCCAACCATTTGACAAGGCTTACCATCCACTAAATAAATCTCTCCAAAGTCTCCTTGGACATATTCATGAAAAAATTATCTATTTGGGGTTGCATGGAAAGAGGCACTAGAATCTAAAACCCAAGATTCCACTTTATCCAAGGAACATACAAGAGCATCCTGTGCAACAATATCTGCAACATCTGCTTCTTCATTTCCTTCATGTTGATCTTCAACCAACCTGTAATTTTTCTTTATGTGCCCTGCCTTTCCACAATTCCAGCAGATTATTCTGCCATACTTGAATTTGGATCTCCTACCTATCTTTGACCTTAATTTCCCTTGCTCGATCTTCTCTCTTTGCCTTCCCCTACTTTCAACACTTAAAGCATTACCTGATGATTCACCTATGCTTTTCCTACGAATTTGTTCATTCAAGATTACACTAACAACATCATCAACTTTCAAGATATTTGAAGTAGACACAGTATTACTAACTTCCATTACCAAACTATCCCAACTTTTAGGTAAAGAGCATAAGATTAAGAGAGCCTTAATTTCATCATCAAAAGCTATATTGACTGAAATTAACTAGTTTACCAAACCATGGAAATCACTAAGATGACTATGTACCGATCCACCTTCCAGCATTTGCAAATTAAATAATTGCTTCATAAGAAATACCTTATTCGAAGCTGAGAGTTTTTCATATAAATTTGCCAAAGATTCCATTAACTCTACCATTGTCTTAGTCTATGATAAGTTGAAAATCACAGATGATGCCAGGCTCAACCTTATAGATCCCAGAGCCTTCCGATCAAGAACATTCCATTCTTCATCTTTCATATCTGTGGGCTTGCTTTCAACCCCACCCAACGATAAGTACAGATCTTTCTAGTATAGATAATCTTCTATCTGCATCCTCCATAATTGATAATTCTTGCCATTGAATTTCTCCACTCTTAGCTTAATTTATTCTGCCATTGCTATACTCCCACTCAATCAAAAACCCCTGAGAGTGACTTGTAATCAACAAGCACTAACCTGCTCTAAAACCAAGGTGTTAGTGAACCTCACTCTGAGAACCTGCAACCTCACTCTGATACCACTTTGATAGGACCTAGGCTCACAAAGCTCTGATACCACTTATTAGGATTAGGAGCACAATTGATTACCTTGTATAAGCAACTAAACACATAATTAAACTAGAAGTAACAAGTAACTAGAAATCAAAAACAACACAAAATTTGAGAGACAATACAGTCTTGTATTCAACTCATCTAGAAGGAAATACGATAAAGAGATTACACTCTCCCAACACCTCTTGGGCATACCAGTAACTCTCCCTCAAGAGTTCTTTCTCTCACAACCAATTACAACCACAACTCAAACACAGAGTTGTACCCTCCACCAGTCAGTAACAATACTGCCAGTCAAATAAGTACTCAAAGTACTCCAAGTAGATCTCCCTTGATCTTGCAACAACCTACAAATCAAACAATCTTACTTACCATGTAGATCTCTCCTAATCTTGCTATACCATAGATCAACCTGGTTTTGCACACCTGCGAACCTAGATTTTACAATCGAAAGGATCTCTTCCTTGTCCTTGATTACAATATAGCCCCATGAGTCTATTATATAGATCCCATGCAAACAATAATTAGACTTCTAATTACAATAATTAGACTTCTAATTACAATAATTAGAAACACAGACTCAAGACTAAAATTAGTCTTTTACATGCAAACAAACTGTCCGTCTAAAATAAAACCAGTTCTGTAAGTGCATGCAAATGCATGCACACACAGGCTACCAACATCAATGCCTGTCTGACTGATGTCGGTCGGCCAATAACTGATGTCGATTACTGCGAACACTGAAGATGACCGACATCGATTGCACTAGCGACATTGATTTCTCTGTAACTCATCAACCTCCTCCATGTTTGCATCAGTGAAGCTTTTAGCTCCACAACCTAACAATCTCCCACTTAGAGATAAATAGCTGCATCTATACCTGTACCTCTACATCATCTAATTTGTTTCCTAGCTTGTATCCCTCTTCAAGTTCAATCTTGAAGACCAACCACCACACATCTTATGGTGCTACGCCTGTCATCCAAGTCCCCTACCACATCCAAATCTACATACCCATGTAGAGAAGTTCTTGACCCTGCATCGCATGTATACCTACTACTGGTCCCTCTCAAATACCTGAGAATCCACTGAACTGATTTCTAGTGCTTCTTTCCTAGATTGGCCACAAACTTGTTGACAATTCCCACTGCTTGGGAAACATCAGGTCTAGTACACATGTACTTAACCTCATCATGTGAGTTGGGACACTATTCTGTGAACTGTCCATCCATAGGTGTGCTAATTGGTTTTGCATCTTACATAACGAACCTCACCACTACCTTATTCACACAATCATCCTGAGACAACATCAACCTGTGATCATCCCTATCTCTAGGAATACTCATGCCAAAGAATTTTGCTGCTCTCAAATTCTTCATGACATACCTCTGAACTAACTTTACCTTTAGCTCAGCAACTCCCTGCATGTGTGACCTTGCAACAAGCATACACACAACATAAAGTAACAGGATAATGTAGCTAATATTATCCAACCTGGTAAAGGAAACACAACGGTTACATTGACATTGACTAAAGCCATGCTTTGTCATACACCTGTCAAACCTCTATTATCCTACAGCCTGCTCAAGACCATATACCCTGGCCTTCTGTCTCACATGTCCATTCTCTCTCTTCCTTAACTTGGGAATCCGTTCATCTTTTAGTGCTTTCTTTTTGACTAAAAACTCTACCAAATCTCCTAGGTTCTCATCCAAGGAATCAACTTCCTCATTTATGCCATGCTCCCACTGTTTCCTGGATTCTACCTGCTCTGCTTCTTTAAAACTTCCTGGCTCTTGACCATGAGTGAGCAACAAGTAGTCTAAAGAAGGGGAATAATGAATTTGAGGCTTACTTACCCTTTTAGTCCTCCTCATGGGCGTTTGAGACTCCTTGATAGCTTGTTATCCGCCCAAAATCCATTTTTTGGTCGACCCTAGTCTGCACCCAATCGATGTCGATCCCACCTGATCACCAATGTCAGTTCCCTTACTGACATTAGTGTCCACCTTATCACCAATGTTAGTTCTCTGACCGACATCGGTATCCACCTACCTAACACCACCCACTCTGGTCTACACATGATCGATGTTGGTACCTGCCTGTTCGATGTCGGTTCCACCTGATCGACGTCGATAATTGTGTTTTCCTGTGAGTGATGATTTTTTACCCATGAGCTTACCTTGGATCATAACCTTGTCCAAACTGCCTTGCTCAAAATTATTCAACCACTTGAGCTGATCTCTGTCCGTCATCTCCTCCTTGAAAACCAAGGCTTTCTTGTTCTTGTCAAAAACATCAGATTTTCTCTTTGTGCAATAGACCCGATCCTTTCTTGTAGCATGAGTTTCAAGAAACCTCACTTTCTTCTGTTGCTTACAGAAATTTTGATCTATGCTTCCTAAATCTAAACTCTTACCTTTTGACTCAAGAACATGCACCCCCTTCTTATTCATGTGACCAAGCCTACGGAGCCACATTTTCGCATCTACATTTGAAGTAGATAAACTAGAAAGAGAATCAGTAATACAAGTAGATAGATAAAGAGTACCTACTTTTTTACCTCTTGCTAAAACAAGTGCACCCTTGGAAACCTTCCAAGAATCTGCTGTGAGAGTTACCGTGCATCCCTCATCACCCAAATTTCTAATAGAAATCAAGTTCCACTTCAGGACTGGGACATGCATGACCTCCTTTAACACCCATGTGTTGCCCGTCTACAATTTCAGCTACACTTTCCCTTTGCCAACCATTTGACAAGGCTTACCATCCCCTAAATAAATCTCTCCAAAGTCTCCTTGGACATATTCATGAAAAAATTCTCTATTTAGGGTTGCATGGAAAGAGGCACCAGAATCTAAAACCCAAGATTCTATTTTATCCAAGGAACAACAAGAGCATCATGTGCAACAATATCTACAACATTTGCTTCTTCATTTCCTTCATGTTGATCTTCAACCAACCTGTAATTTTTCGTTATGTGCCCTGCCTTTCTACAATTCTAGTAGATTATTCGGCCATACCTGGATTTAGATCTCCTGCCTATCTTTGACCTTGATTTCCCTTGCTTGATCTTCTCTCTTTGCCTTTCCCTGCTTTCAACACTTAAATCATTACCTGATGATTCACCTGTGCTTTTCCTGTGAATTTCTTCATTCAAGACTACACTAACAACATCATCAACTTTTAAGATATTTGAAGCAAACGCAGTATTACTAACTGCCATTACCAAACTATCTCAACTTTTAAGTAAAGAGCATAAGATTAAGAGAGCCTTAATTTCATCATCAAAATCTATATTGACTGAAATTAACTAGTTTACCAAACCATGGAAATCAGTAAGATGACTGTGTACCGATCCACCTTCCAGCATTTACAAATTGAATAATTGCTTCATAAGAAATACCTTATTCAAAGCTGAGGGTTTTTCATATAAATTTGCCAAAGATTCCATTAACTCTACCATTGTCTTAGCCTGTGATAAGTTGGAAATCACAGATGATGCCAAGCTCAACCTTATAGATCCCAGAGCTTTTTGATAAAGAACATTCGATTTTTCATCTTTCATATCTGTGGGCTTGCTTGCAACCCCACCTAATGGTAAGTACAGATCTTTTTGATATAGATAATCTTCTATCTGCATCCTCCATAATTGATAATTCTTGGCATTGAATTTCTCCATTTTTAGCTTACTTTCTTCTACCATTGCTATACTCCCCCTCAATTAGAAACCCCTGAGAATGACCTGTAATCAACAAACACTAACCTGCTCTGAAACCAAGGTGTTAGTGAATCTCACTCTAAAAATCTGCAACCTCGCTCTGATACCACTTTGATAAGACCTAGGCTCACAAAGCTCTGATACCACTTGTCAGGATTAGGAGCACAATTGATTACCTTGTATAAGCAACTAAACACGGAATTAAACCAAAAGTAACAAGTAACTAGAAATCAAAAACAACACAGAATTTGAGAGACAATACAGTCTTGTGTTTAACTCATCCAGAAGGAAATATAATAAAGAGATTACACTCTTCTAACACCTCTTGGGTGTATAAGTAACTCTCCCTCAAGATTTATTTCTCTCACAACCAATTACAACCATAACTCAAACACAGAGTTGTACCCTCCACCAGTCAGTAACAATATTGCCAGTCAAACAAGTACTCAAAGTACTCTAAGTAGATCTCCCTTGATCTTGCAATAACCTGCAAATCAAATGATCTTACTTACCATGTAGATCTCCCCTGATCTTGCTATACTGTAGATAAACCTGGTTTTGCACACCTGCAAACCTAGATCTTATAATTGGAAGGATCTCTTCCTTGTCCTTGATTACAATATAGCCCCATGAGTCTATTATATAGATCCCATGCAAACAATAATTATACTTCTAATTATAATAATTAAAAACACAGACTCAAGACTAAAATTAGTCTTTTACATGCAAACAAACTATTTGTCTAAAATAAGATCAATTCTGGAAGCGCATGCAAATGCATGCACACAGAGGCTGCCGACGTCGGTGCCTGTCTAATCGATGTCGACTGACCAATAACCGACGTCGGTTACTGTAAACACTGAAGATGACCGATGTCAGTTGTGTTGTCGACGTCAATTTCTCTGTAACTCAGCAACCTCCTCCATGTTTGCATCAATGAAGCTTTTAACTCCACAACCTAACATTTTGTGCATAATTGTATGATAAAAATTGGGGGCAACAACTTGGTTATGCCAATGTAAATAGTATATAGGCTAGGCCTCAAATATGAGACCAATACTAAAGGTGTGTTACAACTATATGGTTTAACCACTAAGATGGTGTTATAAAAGGTTTGATCTTAACTCTTCATTCTTGTCCTATTTTATCCATTTCTCAAGATGTGGTTTTTGTTGACTTTGCTATGTACCTAGGGATATGATATATTATTAGATATGGGTTGATGGAGATGCCGACATGTGGCACACATCCCCTTAGTTAGTTATATTGGTACAATATATTAGGACAATAGAGTAACTTGTGGAAGTAGTACATTGGGTAATGGTCGGCCTACATTGGGATTAGGAGGTTACCCATCCATGGGTTAGATAGATGTATATATATATAAGAGATGATTATCATGGTAAAGATATCAAGTAAGCATTGAGTCTTCTATTGTAAGAGGATATTGGAGGTTGTCCCCTCGAAGAGACATTGTGGAGTTATTCCTTCCTAAAGGAGTATTATATGGTGTTTCCCTACCTTAAGGGTATTTATGCATGTATTGAATATCAAGATCTTATCAAGTGGTATCAGAGCTTCGATTTGGGCAGTTTGTGTGGAACAAAACCCTAATTTCAGTATATCTTTTAAAATATAGGGAATTTTTATTCGAAAATTTTATTAGAGATGTAAGGAGATATAAGAGAAGCACAGTAAAAATTTCAAATTTTTTTGAGTTTTTTTAACTGAATTGTTGTGATTTTATGGTTTTTCATATATTCAATCTACAGGTCAAAATTTGTGATATTTTTTCACACAATTTTGACTAAGGTTCCAATATCATAATAGGAATCTACAGTAAAAAATTGGGATTTTTTGGATTAGTTTTGTATGAGTTATTGATATTTTAGGGTTTCATGAACCTTAATTTTTTTGTGGATCATAGAAGAATCAATAGAGGAAGAAGAAGTAGAAGTAGTAGTAGAAGCAATAGAAGAAGAAGTAGATGATGATGATGATGATGATGATGATGATGATGATGATGATGATGATGATGATGATGATGATGATGATGATGATGATGATGATGATGATGATGATGATGATGATGATGATGATGATGATGAAAAAGAAGAAGAAGAAGAAGAAGAAGATGATGATGATGATGATGATGGTGATGATGATGATGATGATGATGATGATGATGATGATGATGATGATGATGAGGGTTCAAATAATTTGGCTCCAAAGAAATCCAAATCAATTTTTCAATTTCATGGATGCATTCAAAAGAAGAAGGTGGTTGTGTCCATAAACCCTACCAGCAAGTATAACTTCATTAACATGAATGTGGCATGGCATCTACATGTTCAAGCAAATAATATCAAGGGGGTTAAAGTAGATGGTAATAATATTTCACTGTTTAAAGATTTGAAGCTCATTATGGAAAAATATATTTTGCTTTTAGATTTTTATGCTTTGGATATGGGTGATATGGATATAGTTCTTGGATATCCATGGTTAGAGACTTTGGGAACAATGAATATTAATGTTCAAAAAAATTTCATGAAGTTTTGGTATAAGAAAAGGAAGATCACTTTACAAGATATCATAGTAAAAAGGCACCAATATCAATCCAGGTAGATCATAAGGATGAGATTGAAATAGGTGATGAAGATTCAGATGATATAGAGAAAGACACACCACAAATGAACACTTCATATACTCAAGAGACAAAGAAGGAAAAGGTGGAAGAGGTAGAATCAAAGGTGGATAAGGTCAAGGCATTGGAAAAATTTGAGGTATACATACACCCACATCATCATGAGAGGAAAAAATCATGGAACCAGGTGAGGAAGTGTCATAACAACAATTATTTTGTCTATACAGAAAATAAAATTTCCAATCATTATGGATATGCATGGAATCCAAAGAAAAAATAATATGGCACATGGAATGAATGGGGACATCACTATGAATATGAATGGAAGAATACCTACTATGGTCATGGTTGGAATCAGAGAAGCACAACGGAATATGGTACATGGAATAAAAAGAGGAATAATCATGCTTGGACACCAAATCAATATAATTATGATCATGAACAAAATCAGAGGATCACAATAGATTTTGGACACAAGGTTGGAGAGATATCACCTGCCAAGATCACATATGGATGGTTAAATGATCGAGATTGGAGACAAGTGTGCAATGGTTTGAAGCACACTCATTATTTGGTTTCTTCCTATGTTTCAGGGATGAAACATGTCAAGGAGGGAAGTAATGCTATGTACCTAGGGATATGATATATTATTGTATATGGGTTGATGGAGATGTCGACATATGACACACATCCCCTTAGTTAGTTATATGGGTACAATATATTAGGATAATAGAGTAACTTGTGGAAGTAGTACATTGGGTAATGGTCGGCCTACATTAGGATTAGGATGTTACATATCCATGGATTAGATAGATGTATATATATAAGAGATGATTATCATGGTAAAGATATCAAGTAAGCATTGACTCTTCTATTGTAAGAGGATATTGGAGGTTGTCCCCTCGAAGAGACATTGTGGAGTTATTCCTTCCTAAAGGAGTATTATATGGTGTTTCCCTACCTTAGGGGTATTTTTGCATATATTTAATAATCAAGATCATTACATACTTTCCACCATACTTTTCCCTTTTCTTGTCAAGGTACTTCATGGAAAATATTGGTGGTTATTTATCATCAAATTCATCCTACATGGCTTTTAGGAAAAGATATAGCACCAAAGTTACCATAAGATTAGAACCTATATCAAGGTTTCACATTGAGCCATACAAAATAAATGTCACCAATGTCAATTGTACTATAATTAATGAGGAGGATCACCCTAGTGACTAAGATCCAATTGTTCCTTTTGAAGACATTTTATATCTCTTCCTTGATGAATGGGGGGTAAAAAATCATGAGTTTGACCCATATAGAGGTGTTGAAGAGGCTAGTCTCAGTGTCTATTCTTTACATGAATAAGGTATAACCATACCCTTTATTTATAAGTCTAATGATGATAGTAATGGTTTGTGGAAATATCTTTCTGATGGATCGAGAAGAAATATGGAGTAGGGGTAGGTATTATATTTATTTATCAATCAAATGAAAGGTTCTATTTAGTCATCAGATTTCAATTTAGTTCTACTTGCAATGAAAATGAATATGAAGCTCTTATACATGGGATTCAATGGCCAAGGAAGAAAGAAGTAAAGGAAGTGCAAGACATTGGAGATAGTGAACTAGTTGTCCACCAAGTAAGAGGTAGGAGTTCTTCAAAAAACACATTGTTGAAGTCATAAAAACATAGAGTGTGGGGCCTTATTAAATATTTTGAGGCTTTTAACATTCAATAAATCCCAAGGAAAGAGAACCATCATGTTGATAGGCTGGCATCAGTTTGAGCACAATTTAACATCTTCAATGATTTAAATAATGTTTGAAGCATAACCACGGTGGGGGCGAGGGGGAGAGGGGGAAGGCAGGGCAGGGGGTGAATCAATGTTAAAACATTTATTTAAACTCCACTCATCATTTATTAACCATTCAAACTAATATTGAGATATAGCATTGTATAATCAACCATTAATATGAGTATGAATTAGGAACATTAAACATGAACACAAGAGATACGTGGTAAAACCTCATGAGTAATAAAACCCATTGATACATAGCTTTCACTATAATCCTATAAGTAATGAATCAATATTTGTTAAATCACCAACGCCTCACTAGTCAAGCACCAACTCAACTAGTCCTTTAGTAAACACCAACTTACAAGAAGCCACCAACCCCCGAAGTGAATCATAACCAACTTAGCCACCTATAACCTTTGATCACCTTTTCACACCTATTTCTCACTCAAATAATGATGATAACTTTCTTTTGCTCTTCAAACTCTTTTATCCCTCTCAAACAGCCTTCTAGGCTTCTTCGCTCAATATGCCTCTTACTAGGCTTGTTTGGTCAAGTCATGATTTCATCACCTATAAAAACACTATTATAAATGTATGACATATGTATTAAATTCTTAAAATGGTATCTAAGACCTCTTATTCCTCATCAACCTTATATTCTATTTTCTTCAAAATCTAAACCATCAACTAGTCCAAATAGGCCTATTAGGCCTTGTTATTATATAAACCACTAAATCACTCACACTTTTAGTTTGCAAAGAAACTAATTCATTAGGTTTAATAAAAAAATATGTCTTAGGAAATGTTACACATATTAATCAATCAAAATAAGATCACCATTAGATTGGCCAAACTCACTTAAACCTCTTTCTTCTTATAGGCCTACTAGAGACCTAATAGCAATTACGTCTATCCATTCCATGAAAAAACTTGAACCTCTATGGCCCAGATGGCCCACATTAAAGAACTCAAAACTTTCAAACACTTATATTGAAACCTTAAATTAACTATTTCATGCTCAAAATGTCATAAATCTTTTGCTCACACCTTGAAAGCACCATTAGGCCTCAAAGACCTATTAGGCCTAATTACCCCAAAAATATTATCTTCTAAAACAAATCTCAAACAACCTATAGAAACAAATTTTAAGAAAAATACACATATTTATGTAGAATTCATGACCTCATGGTCATCAAGACATACATTAGACATCTTCTATCGGGCTCCAAAGACCCAGGAACAACAATCTTACTAGCACATAAAAAACTACATGAATGCTCCAAAACATAGTCCTAATGAATGTTGTATTCAAATGCTATAAGGACACTTCAAAGAAATATAATTAACATGCATAGTTCCTATGTGACCTATATAAAATCCTCCAATAGATAGATCACAAGTTATAGTGTCAAATATTGGTCTTGCAGATGAATATCACAAACTTACCTAATCATTGCCTTATCTACATAAGAGAGGTCAACTTATGAGCAACTTTCTCAACATATCCTCTAATCATAAAAAAAACCTTAACAACCTGATTTGTGATATAGGTATTGAAAAAAAACCCAATGAAATTGGATCCATCCCTAATCCATGGCAATACATTCTTAATCTCATTCCCATTTCTACCTTTTCACTATCTTTCTCACTATGCCTTTTTAGTGATAAGTCAACTTACATAACCGGTTTAGCATATTTAAGGTCTTTAAATTGATTTAAAAAAACCACCATGGTCATAAGATATAAGTCTCAATATTTAACCTCCATCCACTTTTATGCTTTTACCTAGTTAACCCTGCTTTCTACATCAAAATTTTGAGAGACAAGGGATTTCCTATAGGGACCACTCATTCATCTGTCAAACCAATGCCATCTAGAGGTACCTTAGGGAGTACTCTACATGATCTAATCAACAAAATAGGTCATATAATTCATTCTAATCCATTTCTAATAAGATATTTCATATTAGGTCTTTATTAGGGTTCGAGGAGGGTTTAGACTTCCTTCTATTCTTAACAATATATTATAGTAGTTTTTTTATTTTTCTCTTAATAAACTTAAATTAATAAAAACTTGAGTGGAAATTAGGGTTTATGTAGAATACCTATAGATTAGAAGATGTTGTGCACTGCTTTGAATCTAGTGATTGTGAGAGCTTATTTTTGGCTGGGAAAAATAACTTATATACAAATAAATAACTTGTACAAAATGGATTAATAGATAATTGGTGAGTTGTTTGGTCAAAAACCAATCCTAAGAAGTTGTGAACTTCCTCAAGTGGATGTCAGCTCACTTGTTTATGCAATCAAGTGGATAAATAATATATGAAATTATAATACATAAAAGATATGATAATAATGATAATTAAGGTTCAATCCTCATTTAAGCTATCAATGTAAGCAAAGTATTTATCTCAATAGACTATAGCAACATCTATGTCTTCTTGTATAACATCAAATTGGTCAGAAGTGGCTTCAATTAAGGGAGATAAAATAATGGAACATAGTGATAATTCAAAGGCTATGTTGTTATGATCAACAAATAGGGGTTGGGATACTATTGGAAGATCTATAATACTGATTACATCATTTAATATGTCTGGTAGAGTCATTTATATATAAAGGCCATAGTTAAAATGACAAAAAAATAGTAAGGATTACATACGAGGATATAAAATTAAGGTATTAGGATTTGATTATTGAAAATATTGGATTGATACTGATCCTAATAGAATCAATGTCAATTTTAAGGATCGGTGTTGATTCAGAGGATAGGTGTTGATTCTAAATGAATCAGTGTCAATTCTCTCTATGACTGAGTTTAATAAAAATAGAGAATAGATTGGATGACAAGAGCTAAAATATGAATAATGAAGGATATGGATAATGTCCTAAGGATTAAATACATAGGTAACAAAAAAAATGATTGATAGAAATGAAAGAATAAAATGATTACTTACCTTCAATCTGTTTGAAAATAGAATGAAATTTTCCTCATGAAGGTAGGCAGTCTTTCAGGCTCATGATGATGGGTGTGGATTAAATGTAGTTAAATTTTAGTAGAGTGTCATTAAGGATGTCTTTAATTCTCTAAGAAATCTGATAGCAATTCAAGGTTCAGAGTTTTGGGTCCAAAAGTTAATGTTTGGTTGAATATTTATGGATTGATGCTAATACATAGAATCAACACCGATCAAGGGAGAATCAGCACCAATTCACCCAAATTGGTATATTTTTTCAAACCATGAGTAAAATTAGATGTGATGAGCATGAAGTTTTTGGTAACAAGGTTATACAGGGGTAAAGTGGTTATGGGGTAGATTTTCTAGGTTATTAATGGATTTAGGAGGTTAGTGAGGGTAGACAGGTAATAGTAAAGGCAAGTTACCAAGTTATGAATGGTAAATATACTAAACCTTAGGATATGAATTATTTAGGATAATTTAAAAAAAAAAGGACCTATGACACCTAATTAATTGTATTAGGGTATAAAATTATAATTTCTACATTTGCCCTTTTTTATGGAGCAGTATAAAATACGTGTCGCGAAATAAAAAACCATGAGAGGTCCACTAACCTAAGTTTATGTGAGGAGGTATCCCTCCTCAAACTAGGAACCAGCATAGAATAATGAGTGGATGATAGGTTATAAAAATTTAATAATGGATGGGATAGGTAGACAACAAATGAGCTTTAATAAACACATATGCATTGCATGAAGTACATGTTTTTCATGGATATGATACAAGGTAATATAGGTAGAGATGACCTAAGGTAAATCTCATAATAAAATACCAAAACTATGAATAGGTGATCTTAAAGGAAGGAAGAAAAATAGAACAAGTGATAGGATTTGGTTGACTGAAGCATCCGATGTGATACACATTGTACGCATTACCTATAGACAATTATTCTCAAGAGAAACTACACTTTTGGGACCCATTGAGGGGAGATACCCAAAAGAGTACATGCCTTACGTAAGTTATAGGACCAATAGGGAGTCAAAATATTTTAACCTAAAATGGTATAGGATAAATAATAAGGTAAATGTGGAAAGGTACTAGGAAAAAGCTAAAGAACGGGTTTAGATGCACGAAAAATTAAAAATAGTACAAAAAGAAGGAAAATTGACACCAATCTAAAATCAATCAGTGTTGATCCACCAAATTGATATTGATCCAAAATAGATCAGCAATAATTTGAAGTTGGGTATATAAGTGAGTTTGATGTGAAAGGGTCTCATTTGTTGTTTATGAAATATGAAATGACACTAAAGAGCTCAAATGATGATTTTGTGACAAAATGAGATGTAGGATAACAAGAGTGCATTGAGGAGATGATGATGCTCACAGGATGAGGTAGGTGTATTATTTTATTATTATTTTTTTTAATTTTAAAAAACTTGAATTTTTTTGGCATTTTGGAAGTAGATAGGTTGTAGAACTAGGCTAGGATGTTGATAGGAAATCAACATCGATTCTCAAGTGAATCAGTGATGATTCACTAGGAATTGAAACCATTTCATTGAAACAACACTAATTTTTATATAATGGCATCGATCCTTAAGGGATCAATGATGATTCACAAAAAAATGTGAAGGGCTTAGATTAGAGTCTAGGGTTAGAGATAGTTAGAGTTTTTAGGAGAATTTTGGCTTTTAAGGGATGTTGGTTATAGGCATGGGGTCTATTACAAATGTGGGATTGAGTGACACCTCTAATGGAGTGACTACAGGTTTAGTTAGCTGATGATGACTGGGCCCATCTAGAGGGCATAGATCTGGGAGGAGTGCATCACTGTAGATTTATCTATCAAGATACAATCTTATTGGTTATATTGTTGTAACACTAAGATGTTATGACTAGGACCATTTAGATCTTGACTAGAGAGATGACCTTACAAAGGAGGATATCTACCAGAAACTAAGATTGTTAGTGCAAGGAGCACATATAATACTTGTGGACAAGTAGGGATAAGGGGCAATATTGACACATTTATACAAGGATATGGAAGGTATCAATTTTGTTACAAGTGGATTTGCATTTAAGCTGCTATATGTAGCTATGGGGAGAGGTCTAATCTCCATGATGTTGTTGACCATATCTAGTTATGCTCTCCTAGATTCAGGGGGGGAACATTTTTGTGGATATTGACTAGTGTAGTTTCATATATGCTAGAGCACTGCACATTGTTTTCCTAGGTATCCACTTTGATTGAATAGATTTACAGGGAGCTCTAGGTATGGAGGACCTAGAGGAGTTATAATTTATATGTTATTGTGATTTTATAGTGTTGGGAATATGAGCACATTAGAATATTAGTAGGACACTAAGTATAATGTGGCCTCCTTATGATGGAAGGTGAATTTATCTCAATTCTTTAGAGATGGTATTCCAAAGGACCTATATTACTATCAAGGGGTCCTAAAGGGTTTGAGAGATGCAGATATTATCTAAAATCCTTACCTAAGATTTATTGTATGGCTCAGGGTGGAGGTAGAGCTTATAAGTGTATGGAAGGAGAAGTGGATGTCAGGGAGGGGGATAGAGCACTTAGATTACCTCCACTATGGATGAGTGTGATAGTATTTTGGGTTAGCATATGACATCCCATCAGCCCCACATTTTTACAAGCAATATGAGATAGAGCAGGGGCTCCTAATAGTTGAGGCATGATCTATAAGTAGTGTCTTAAGACTGATATAGTGGGGAGAGGGATAACCTAAGTATGGTGGAAAGAGATCCCTCAATATAGATAGTTGGAGAGCGATCAGAGACAAGCATAGATAGGCTAGGACCATGAGCATACAGAGATATAGGGAATTGGTGGTAGAAATGTGCTACTATGATCAGATTGTACTAGATATACATCTAGAGATCCCATGCTATGCATCCCATGTAGCTATATAGGGTAAGTCCTCTAAGGGCACTCATATAAGATTTGTGAGCACAGGAAACGTATCTCACAGGAGGGATCAGAGGAGAGATAGGTGGGGAGATGTGAGTGGAGATGAGGATAGAACACTAAGGAGTATACACTTGAGCTAGATTCAGTTCATGGAGTAGACTCCCAGATGTATCATATTGTATTATATTGTGTTGGTTGAGAGCCACATTCATTGTATATTATTTGTATCGGCCAGAGAGATACATTCATTTGTATATATATGATGTACACTTATTCATTCATTCACATGTATGGACTTAGATTATGATTTTGAGTCATGTGTTTTATGGATTATGTTTATGAGTTGGTTAAGGATGTTATGGATTACATTATGATTTGTTTATGGAGTAAAAATTATGAGTTGGTTATGGATGTTATCATGTATTACATTATGATTTGCTTATGGATTTATGTTATGGATTAAATGTGTTTTTCTTATCAATTTTATGGATGTTGTTATGGATTAGATTATGGATTCGATCATGATTATAGATTATTACATGTTATAGATTTTTATAGATGTTATGGATTATTATGGATGTTGATTAAATCATGGAGTATGTTTTGGATGATTATGGATTTTAGATTATGTCATGGATTAGATTATGAGTTTCTTATTGATTTTGTATTATGTTACCATGGATTAGAATAGATATTTGATCATGATTATAGATTATGGCTCATGTTATATATTCTTATGGGACATGTTTATTAGGGATATGGATTAGATCATGGATTATGTTTATTATGTATTTTAATTTTGATTATGTTTTTTTGAGATTTATGATTTAAGACCAATGTTTATAGATTATGTTTATTGTTATTATGGAAGTTACTTAGATTATGGATTATGGACAAGAACTTGATTTATAGATTTTATGTTTATGTGATTATGGATAAAAAATGCTTATGATTAATGGATTATCTCATCATGGATTAGATTATATATATATATATATATATATATATATATATTTATATATATTGGATTAAGACCCGTATTGATTAGTCTAAGTGGATAGGCATAAAAGTATTCCAGGGTTGACCTTAGTTTTTGGTATATAATTTGAAATCATTTTCTTCTAAAAAATTATTCACTTCCTATTAATGAAAATACCTATAAATTTACATCACAAACTAATAAGATCCTAAACTTGGTTAACCTAAGGTTGATAATTTCTTTATTAACAATCAGTTAGTAATGCGCATACATGTATTCATGTCAAGTGGTTTTTTTGGGTGATGGTATGAGCCAATAAGAGAAATAAACCATTTTTACATTAAATCTATGCTAATAAAAATTTTCATATATGTAACTGAATACAATCATGGATAGGACATACCATTCAGGTATGTATTTTACAAAAGCATAGATTATTTAAATGCTACTCATAGCATACTACTAAATTAATAATCCTACTTGTCCTTAAACATAACAAGGTTTATATCACCAGATATATAGAAAGACAAATATCTTAAACCATGATCTAAATGAATACTTATACACATAAAAATACATTCTTTTATATATATATATATATATATATATATATATATAAAGTAAATGGTGATCTTTTTACATATTTAGTAAAATGTAATTTATACTCATCTTAACCAAATAATTTTCCATTTTATATAACTCAATAAAAGATTATTTAATATACGTAATGTAAATGTACCCTTACCATCTCATAAAATATAAATTAGTATATGTTTATTTTTATAAACCATATTGATGATGTTAATAGGCAGTGAGATGGATTCCACTAGCCTAGGTAGCACCACCAATAGACAGTCTGATCAAAACTTGTGTGATGAAATTAATTGATTTAGTGATTATATAATACTATGGGAAGCTTGCCACCACTCACTGCCAATGCAATTGCACTCACTAAAAATAAAATGGACATGACACTTGATGACATTATGAAAATGTCAAAGAAAACCAAGCCAAAGGCAAGGAAGCAGCAAAGCTCGAATAAGAGCCAGTGACCTTTTCCAAATAAATATGGTGCAAGGGACAATGCTTCCAAGGCCCATGTCCAATAATCTGTGGCTGATATTGATATATATATATATATATATATATATATATATAATGATGATCTTTTTACTTATTTAGTAAAATGTAATTTATACTCATCTTAACCAAATAATTTTCCATTTTATATAACTCAGTAAAAGATTATTAAATATATGTAAATTAAATGTACCCCTACCATCTCATAAAATATTTGAATTCCAGTGGTCACTTTTTAATGTAAATTTGGCTATGTATGGAAAATAGAGAAATATGCTTGGAGAACCAACTTTGAACTGACTATCACTCTTCTTGAAAACTATCATGTGTTAAAAAATTTAGGTCTTGACATGGTGTCTAGAAAAATTTATGGCAGTTCAAAGTTGGTTTCCCAAGCATATTTCTCTATTTTCCATACATAGCCAAATTTACATTAAAAAGTGACCATTGGAATTCAAATGTTTTATGAGATGGTAGGAGTACATTTAAATTACATATATTTAATAATCTTTTACTGAGTTAAATAAAATGGAAAATTATTTGGTTAAGATGAGTATAAATTACATTTTACTAAATATGTAAAAAGATCATCATTTACTTTTATATATATATATATATATATATATATATATATATATATATATATATATATATATATATATATATATATATATATATATATATATATATATATATATACATAAATAAAAGTAAATGATGATCTTTTTACATATTTATTAAAATGTAATTTATACTCATCTTAACCAAATAATTTTCCATTTTATATAACTTTGTAAAATATTATTAAATATATGTAATGTAAATGTACCCCTACCATCTCTTAAAATATAAATTAGTATATGTTTATTTTTATAAACCATATTGATGATGTTAATAGGTAGTGAGATGGATTCCACTAGCCTAGGTAGCACCACCAATAGACAGTTTGATCAAAAGTTGTGTGATGAAATTAATTGATCTAGTGATTATATATTATCTAAAAACTTTGGACAAAGTAATGTTAGATGTACATTATCATTTCATATGTTTGATTTTCATGTTATGTGATATCATGTTTGAAATGTATTTTTCATTAAGATACATGTCATGTAGTAGTAGTAAATTTTACAAGCACATAGGGTAATAATATGTCTCAATAGATTCTCACACCATTTTATCTACCTATCCATGAAGGGAGGGTCATTCCCTCATAGGTAATTCTATAGGGGATTTTTTTTTTGTGGTTGGTGTGAAAAAATACTTGGATGATGCTCTCCTTCCCCACTACAGTACTACCTAGAGATGATATTTGTGATTATCAGTGATACATGGGTTAGATCAACTCGAGCTCGAGAGAGCTTGGTATCTATTTAATGTATTATGTTGTATGTATGAAGGAATGTAATTATATTATGTTTTTGATATACTTGAAAAGTGAGTATTGTATTTTGAGACCAGCTGTAGCTATGTCTTATTATAAATTCTTTCCTCAAAATTGTATAAGATTAATATTATGAGGAGTATTTGAATTAGAAGTACTTTTATTCCTAGTAATGATTTAGATATGTTGTATTGTTTAATTCTATTATTTAAATGTTTAAAAAAATAAAAGAAAAAATGCTTTTTCTTAAGTACAACTTGAGGGATTGTATCATAGGGTAATCGATAGGATGGATAAAGTTAATGGATAAGAGATGTTACAATTCCTACTTGACTAAGAGCGCAACATGAGGGTGCATCTTTCAAAGTTTTTTCTTTACAAGATTGACATCAAGGAAGTGACAATATTATGAATAATAATAGTAGTGTCAATACGAAGCACATCCTCATAGGACCAAGCAAATGCTACACTATGATTTGTTGGAAAGGTATCAAAATCTTGGTGCTTCTAAGGATCTAAACATCTACTGACCTTAACTATTCATGAAATCTCATGAGATCCTATGTTAATGTCAATAGTAGATTTATTTAATAGACTAGAGGTTTCAAATGGAATAAAATTATGTAGATGGGAGTTCTCCATGCCTAAACGAGTTAAGACCAACTCATCATCTTGACATTGAAGAACAAGGATGGAAAGATAATCCTGCCCTATCATGTTTAGGTAGGCTAGAGGAATGGTTCTAACATCCACATCATGATGATAGATGAGAGGTTTTGTAGTGATGGCATTGAATAAAAAAAGTTTGGGGTAATAGGCACAACATCATCTATCAAAGAAGGGGTGTTGGGTGGTGAGGATGATGTGTCATTCTTGAGGATAGGAAGAAGAGTAATCTCTAGGGTAGTTTTGGAATTTTTAACAAAAGTTGAGGCCATGTTTTTTGTGGGTTTTCCTAAAATATCCTAATGTAACCTTATGTGGGCCTTATTCGTAGAATCCCATACCAAAACCTTTCCAAGAACACCATTGTAGGTATGTTTTTGCAAAAGTGAGGTTTATCAAGGAATGAAAAGTTTGAGGTAAACGGTTTAGCATGGGTTTAGTTAGAAAGTCTAAAAGATTTTTGATCTATTCCTAAATCAAATGGGTGAGGAAAAAATATAGACCAAGGGGAATAATCTCTCCTAAATTAGGATAATATGTATGTTGTTTATTTGGACATTTATATTCCTGGGGAGTGGGGAGATTATTGAGTGTTAATAATTGATATTCTCTAATTAATAATTGCTTAAAAGTAGAGTCAATGGACTCCTTGCTAATCTTAAATGTAGGTATTATCGTACTAGATGATTCCTCATTGGAGGATGATGGCATAGTGTTTTGTAAGGGGATTAAAATGTCATTTTGTTGAAAAGTGAGGTTGTAAGTTTTAAATGGATGGGAATCGACTAAGGCATTATGTATTTTTCCTTCATGTTCAAACTTAATACATCGGTGCAAGGTAGAGGGGATACAACACATAGCACATATCAAGGGATGTCTTAATAGGATGTTGTATTGAAACTCCCCTTATATTATGTAAAATAGTTCAGATAGAATACATATGCCTACTTAAATCTGAAGAACTACCATTCATATTATAGGTGTGACAATATGGTTGAACGCTCATAGAACAGTGGGGGATTGGGCTATAATGGTTTTAGATAGTTGTAGGGTAGTTTTTTGTAAGGGGATTAAAATGTCATTTGGTTGAAAAGTGAGGTTGCATGTTTTCAATGGATAGGGATCAACCGAGACATTGTGTATTTTTTCTTTATGTTTAAACTTAATACATTGATGCAAGGTAGAGGGGATACAACACATAGCACATATCCAAGGATGTCCTAATAGGATGTTGTATTGAAACTCCCCTTTTATTATGTAAAATAGTTTAGATAGAATATATACACCTACTTGAATGTGAAGGACTACCATTCCTATTGTAGGTGCAATAGTATTATTAAATGCTCCTATAATAGTGGGGGATTGGGATATAATGGTTTTAGGTAGTTGTAGTTGTTTAAACACATGAGAAGAGATAATATTTATACTCACACCATTATTAATCATTACTCTCTTGATTCAAGTCTAATTAATTTGGATAGTGATAAGTAATGGGGATCTTGGTCATTAGGATATAATGGTGATATCTCTAAAACATGGAACGTTATGGACAATGGTTTTTGAAGTGACATAATGAAAGCTGATAGAGGTTGGGATTCATCATCTTATATCTCGATGGCTTGTAAAGCTTTTATCATAGCCTCATGATGTTGTGGAGAATTTTGGACAAGTTCGTATAAAGACATCTTGACTATGAGCTAATGAAGCTTATTTAGAATAGATATATGTATAAATTCTAAAGCATTATTATTTTGTGATTTGCTTAACATATAAATTTTAGGCTTTGAAGTGGGAACCATAGAACTATTTGTGGTAGGATTTGGGGATTTTACAATAGTTACTTTGGTTTTATCATGATTGTGGGTTTATGACCTTGGGCCTGGGATCATGTTGTTATGTGGATTGTATCTATCTAAAACAAAGGGAGATTTGTTATGTCTTCAAACTCATATATATCTAAGAGGGGTTGATGTTGGGTATTTTTAGGGGTTTTAGCACGTTCTGACATAGTGGATAATATACTAGTTCCTGAGGTGGTTGTCACTCTAGTAGTTCAACTATAGGGATGGTCATGATCTAATTGTTCCATTAAAAGATCATCTTTCTCTAATAAGTTTTGAACCATACCTTTTATCACATTACAAATTTTAGTATTATGCCTTGTTATTTGATGGCATACACATTTCTTATTTTCTTGATACCATATTGGTTTTTAGATATAAATATTAATGGGTTTCATAGGTGGTATAGTGATAAGGGAGGTTTGGAGTAGTTGATCAAGGATATTGGTATAAGACTCCTTTGACAAATCCAAACCAAGATTCTAAATCTTTTGAGACACTGATAGGAAAGTTTTATTTGACCTTAATCCCTAACCTTTGGAATGGGTTGCTTGAATATTTCCTACAGTATCTACTTTATGTTTGGGATAAGCTCTCACACCTAAACCTTGCCAATATTAAGGGTTAAAAGGATTATATATTAGCATGATCATGGTGGGTTTATCCCTTTGTGATGACACATGCTCTTTGGTAGAAGATTATAAAATAGTGTATTTTAGTTTCATCGAAGGATGGGGTCTTAATATAGATGCTTTTATTCAAATTGGTGGTAATGACACCTTCCCCTTTTTGAATCTGATTGAGGGTAGTGGGGGTATCCTTTTTAGGGAGCTAAATCCTAATAGGAGGTTATTATAAGTATTTTTCTTGTGGTACCCCAAGGTTTTCATTTTTGATACTTATACCTTTTCCCTTGATTTCTATAAGTTTTATCTTTTCCTAAGCCATAAGGGGAACTTTTCTTGAGCTAATTTGAGGTAACGTGATAATTTATTCAGGGGGTAATAAGCTAGTGGGGATGGGTATGCTAGATGCAAGTATTGAGATGACACATTGAATGTCATGCATATCTTACAGAATGTCTAAGAAAGCCTTTTCTTAGATAGTCTTTTCCTCTTTTATTTTTAGTTAATCATCCTAAATGTCCTTAACAATTATTTCCTTAGGTGGATCCCAAATAATGAGATCCAAAAAGTTTTAGTGGGTTTTTGGGATGGCTTTTCTTAATTTAAATAATTCAAAGGTATCTCTTATAAGGAGATCTAGGACAAAATTATTACTAATTTCCTTAGTCAAATTTTGATCATCGATTGTATTGATCACATGAGTCACATGGTCTAAAGTGGTTCTTGAATTATCCTGTACAAACTTGGACATAGAAGCATGGTTAGGGAGTGGTTATCTGAAAATGTCTATAGATTGATTAGGGGGCACATTTGGATTATCTAGTTGTAACTCCCCTTGATCAATAAGGTTTTTTACTAGACCCTTAAAATAATTACACCTACTGACATCATGACCTGTTACATGGTGATAGTTGTAGAAATCATTTTCCTTAAACCAAGTAGGCTTAGGGAAAGAATCATTAAGAGTTACCACCATATGAATTTTGATGAGAGATGCCTTTCATATTTTATCCAATATAGATACATATGAATCTCCTAAAGGTGTATACTGTTGTGAAGGGAAATGTGTTAGGGGTTGTTTGGATTGTGCTTGAGAGTTAGGAGGCTTAGAATGGCCTTTTTATTATGGTGGTGCTAATTTTACAACTATCACATTAGCTAATACTTTGATCTTATTATTGTTGGTCCCTTTAGAGTGATCAAGTTTGAAGTTTTTACTATGCAACTTTACTTTCCCTTCTTCCAAATCTCTAATTTCTAGTTTGCGAGCCATCGAAAAGGCTTCTCTAAAGGTTTTAAAATATTTCAACCATAATGTAGATGAGATATGTTTATCACATGATCTCATGAATAACTCAATGAGTTCAGGTTGTAGAAGCAAAAATGTGAGTTGTTTTATGAGACTCATTTATCTATCTATGAAATATGCTACAAATTCATCATCAAATTGTTTGATGGCATAAAGGTCAATGATAGTGACTTTTCTAGCAATGTTAATAAAAAAGTGTTAAAAGAATATTTGAGCTAGCTATCTAAAAGAGAGAAGGGAATGATGAGGAATTAAACTATATCAATCTAAGGTAGGTCTAGATAGTGACATGGGAAATGTCCTAAGGAGAAGGGAATCATCATGAGCTATAAGTTAGATAGCATGACTAAATGCTCAAATGTGTTGTTGAGGATCTTCCTTGTTCTAAAATTTGGTAAATTTTAGAATCTCCCACTGTGGAGGATAAGGTCTAATAGGGACCACTAGATTAATAAGTTCATTATAGATCTATTCATAAGTGAGCATATTTTTATTCCCAGAGGTATAAGCTTCTAAGTTGATCATCTTATTGATAAAGATATTCATAAGGTTTTGTTGGGTATTGTATTGAGGGATATCCCCCAAGGCATTGTGTTGTGTGTGTTGCTAAGTAGTAAAGAGAGTGGAAAAGGGATAATATAAAGGATAACCAATGGAGGTGGTCATGATCAATTGAGATGCCACCGCATACTATGGGGCTTGTAAGGGTATATAAATAGACCCAAGAGCTTGCAACAGAACTATGTATTAGGTAGTCAATGGGATATCTTTCTGAGCAAGTTGAATTACAAAAATTTATTGTAAAGGTTGTTTTTGGGTATTCAAAGGAACATTAGTTTGGAGGGGTAAAAGGGTTGTTGGGATTGAGATAACTAAGTTTTTAAGTGTCATGGTAATAGGCTGAGGTATGGTCACATTCTGAGTTTGGGTACTAGTTAGGGATGGACCACTAGACATTACCGGAGGTAGATTTCCTATAGGTTATTTATTGTTTGTGTTAGAAATCATTAGGAAGGATAGTTATGGGAGGACACCATAGCTATGATAAACCCTTCACCTTCTTCCAAAGTCATGCCAAAAATATACATGAAATCTTATGTATAAGGGGAACGTGGGATACATATATCTTGAGAGCTAAAGTAATAGTTAAGTGCAATTGGATTACTATCCAATATGGTGGAAAATTCATGATTGCCCTAAGTATAATACTAGGGAATACCTTCACCTATGGATTTAAGGGAAGTAGGAGGACTAAGATAATTATCCATGGATGAGGAAGAAGTAAGTGGTTTGATTTGCTTTAGCGACTACTTTCATGTCAAAACCATGTGATGATGAAAGAAAAAATGAGAAATATAAGAAAAGAAGCACACAATTGTGTTTTTTATTATCTCATATTTAGTGAAAAAGAAAGCCACACATGCTAAAAATGTAATTATAAAGATTTTTCTTTTTTAAGAGAAAAGGTTACTGAAGGTCCTTAAAAGTGGAAATATAAACATGGTTTTAGGTTTGTTTAGGCTCAAAAATATCTCTGTACTAGAATCAATACACGGCCATATATTGGGGTCTACCCCCTCACTTCACACACCATAGTGATAAGGGTGTCGGGTGCTTTGCTAGTATATATTGAGTAACTAGGGTTTGTGCTCAGTCAATATACTAAATTGGTTTTCTCCTTGGTGATGAAATCTAAGTATGATATCTAGAATGAAGGTTAACGCTAGGTGATGAAATCCCAATTGTTTCCCTTATGTCAATGTTTGATGGATTTATTATGTATGTGGTTTGGTATGTGTGTGAAGAATTGATTGCTATGATAATTTAGTCCACTTAGATTATTCTATATGAATTACCTAAACAACAAAAAAGGATGTAATTATTTGTATCCTTTAGAAAGGAAAAGTAAACAATTTTGGATTTTATTTTGAATGAAAATAATAATCAAGATAAAAAGAGAGAAAGATGGATAAATTCACAATGAATTAAAATAATAAAAATGAGACCTTGTGGGTCCCATCGGGCATGCCAGAATGTTATAGTAGTTTTTTAGTTTTTCTCTTAATAAAATTAACTTACTAAAAAGTTGAGTGGAAAGTAGGGTTTATGTGGGATACCTATAGATTAGAAGATGTTACACACCGCTTTGAATCCAATGACTGTGAGAGATTATTTTTGGCTGAGAAGAATAACCTAAACATAAATTAAAAACTTGGACAAAATGGATTAATAGATAATTGGGTGAGCTACCTAGTCAGAAACTAGTCCTGAAACATTGTGAGCTTCCTCAAGTGGATGTCAGCTCACTTGTTTACCCAATAAAGTGGATAAACAACATATGAAATTATAATAGATAAAATCTATGATAAGAATGATAATTGATATTGAATCCTTATTTAGACTATAAATGTAAGAAATGTATTCATCCTAATAGGCTTTAGCAACATCTACGTCTTCTTGTATAACATCAAATTAGTTAGAAGTGGCTTCAACTGAGGGAGAGAAAATAATGGCACATAGTGCTAATTTGAAGGCTATGTCACTCTAATCAGAAAATAAGGGTTGGGATACTATGGGAAGATCTATAATACTGATTACATCATGTAATATTCCTAATAGATTCATCTACATACAAAGGCCATATTTAAATGACAAAAAATAAGTAAGGATTGCAAACAAGGATCTAAAATTAAGGTCTTCTTGTATAACATAAAATTAGTTATAAGTGGCTTCAACTGAGGGAGAGAAAATAATGGCACATAGTGCTAATTTGAAGGCTTTGTCACTCTGACTAGCAAATAAGGGTTGGGATGCTATGGGAAGATCTATAAAACTGATTACATCATCTACTATGCCTAGTAGAATCATCTACATACAAAGGCCATATTTAAATGACAAAAAATAAGTAAGGATTGTAAACAAGGATCTAAAATTAAGGTCTTGGGCTCTAATTATTAAAAATAATGAATCAATGTTGATCCTGATAGGATTGATGCTAATTATAAGGATCAATACCAATTCTGAGGGATGGTACCGATTCATAATAAATCGGTGTTGATTCTCTCTATGATTAAGTTTTTAAAAATAGAGAATATATTGGATGATAAAAGCTAAAATATGAATAATGAGGGATATGCATAATGTACTAAGGATTAAATACATAGGTAACATCAAAAATGATTGATAGAAATGAAATAAACAAAATGATTACTTACCTTCAATTCATTTCCAAATAGAATGAAATTCTCCTCATGGATGTAGGTAGTCTTTCAGGCTCATGATGATGTGTGTGGATTGAATGAAAAAAAAAATTAGTAGAGTTTCATTAAGGACATCTTTAATTCTCTAAGGAATCTAACAATAATTTGACATTAACAGAATCTAGGTCCAGAAGCCAAAGGTTGGTTAAATATTTATGGATTGATGTCAATGTAGAAAATCAACATCAATTGAGGTGGAATCAATGCCGATTCACCCAAATTGGCATATTTGTTCCAACCACAGGTAAAATTAGCTTTGATGAGTATGAATTTGTTGGTAACAATGTTGTATGGGGTTAAAATGGTTATGGGGTATATTCTCTAGGTTATTAATGTATTTAAGAGGCTAGGAAGGGTAGAAAGGTAATATTAAAAACAAGTTACCAAGTTATGAATGGTAAATATACTAAACCTTAGGATAAGAATTATTTAGGATAATAAATAAAAATAAGGACCTACGACACCTAATTAATCATAATAGGGTATAAAATTATAGCATCTACATAATCCTTCATAAATCTTAGACCATCAAACCTGAAACTAATGTTAATAACTTTGAGCTAGGACCCTTACCCAACTACTATGATATTATTGGATATTCATGCAAAGGTTTCACATGCCAATGAGCATAAAACAATCCTTCTCAAGTTTGTAATGCTTCATTATAGCACTTGAGAGACCTAAATTTCACTTTTCATGATTTATCCTTATGAGTTTGACATGAAAATTGGTTAGCATACTTGACACAACCTCTCACACCTCTGGTAAATCTCACATTAGCTCTAGCACATTGGAAACTGAGTGTGACCCCTCATTAAGTCACACTAGGTCTCTTTGCATACTAGGCCTAAACTTGTAAACCATACTAGACATTGAACACATCTTGAAACCTCTTGCACTACTCTCAAAACCTCATAATCATGTCATATAACCTCATAGAATGCTCCAACAATACCAAAATTCTTCTCTTAAGCCTCAAACTGATCACCTCATCATGCTACCAAGCCTATGCCTTCTCACTAGGTCTCTTCATGTAATGGCTAAGCCTCAAAACTAATCTTGGAACTCTTATGAAGGATTATTTACCTCATTATAATGATTACACGACTTCATATACTATCTCATGCATGTACTGACACAATTCACCAAGTTTCACTATGCTTCATGCATACATCTTCACATAGGGCTAGACTAGGCTTCACAAGACACCTAGTACTTAAAGACATGAAATCAAACAAGCTAACTCTCAATGATATCAACCAAGAACATTATTCAAATAGAGTTATCTTAATACAAAATTAATCTCAATAGGCTCATGAGCTTAGCACACCACAACATTATGCAAAGACCTTATGCAGAACTTAAGGACTTACTAGACCATGCTTAAGCCATCATCATCACTTACCATGTATATTCTCAAGACCACCTTTGGGAAATTACTGATTTTAAATTACCTTTGACATCAATGATAACATCAATCCCTCAACACAACAATAGAAACATAACTCAACAATCTCCCCCTTTGTCATTGATAGCAAACACTCAACCAAAACTGATCAATCTCACCTCCCCAAGCTAGATCTTCTTCAAACTAACATTTCTCCCAAACTAGAAATTTATCCCCCTTTGACATTAATGACAAAGGGTCATCTCTAAAAACTATTTGATCCTTGGACATGGAATAATTGAAAACACATCTTTTCTCTTCAAACAAGATCTCTCTTTTTGACAAAAAATCAACACACATAAATACTCCCCCTAAGCTCATTCATACCTCAACATCTTCTTAAAAAATTGATATGAATACCCTTTAACCTCATATTTTTTGCACTTCTATCCTAATATTGGAGTTAAATCACCTTCTTATTAGCTCCCCCTAAGCACTTGACTATCTTTGTAACTACTAGGAGCAGGAATCACACTTAATTCCTATCTCAAATGCATAAAAGTAGCCTTTGGAAGAGGCTTAGTTAAGATATCTTCAATATGATCCTTGGTAGACACAAACACAAACTCAATCTTAAAACTTTATTCACTTAGATGTTCTCTCAATAAATGATATTTTATAGGAATGTGATTAGTCTTTGAATGCATGACAGGATTCTTTGAAACATTTATAGCACTAGTATTGTCACAAAGAATGGGACTAGGACTATCAAAATCAATGTTGTATTCCCTTCAGGTTTATCTCATCCACATCACCTGAGTGAAACATGAAGCTAATAAAATATACTTAGCCTCACAATCAAATAATGCCACTGATGGTTGCTTCTTGCTTGTCCATGAACCTAGGCATTCACCTAAGAAGAAGGCTCCTCTACTAGTGCTCTTTCTATCATCTAGACTCCCAACCCGATCTACATCTATATAGGCAACTAGATCAAACATCTTGCTTCTTGGGTACCATAACCCATAACTCATACTTCCCTTGAGATATCTAAGTATCTTCTTGACTATTTGTAGAAGAATTTACTTAGGATTTGCTTGAAATATTCTCATAATACCTACTACTTGTATGATGTCAAGTCTAAAGGTATTAGTATACAACAAACTCCCAATCATTGATCTATATTTTGTCTGATTGAATCTTGAAGATTCATCCCCCTTGTTTAGCTTACATCCTATAACCATAAGTGTACTCATATCCTTTGATGAAACAAAACCCTTCATGGATTTTTGATGATTGTCTTTAGACTTGACTACTTATACATAGGTCTTTATTCTACTAGCATTGTCACTCCTTGATAGATTATTGACTTTTGGAAACTAACATTCCTTGAACTCCTTTCGGTCCTTTTTAAAACCAAGACATGTCTTATCATGAGAGGACCTTTGACTATTCAAAATATTGTTAAACTTTCTAAAACTCTCCTCAAATTTTTGATATGTCTTTATCTTGAATACATCTTGCTCTATTTATTCCTCTAAAGACTTTACTTCCATTCTAAGTTAGGTGCATTCTTACATATGATTCTTCTATTTTGAATAGCATTTACAATATATTTCAATGATTATGGATAGATCTTCATTTTAATCATAATAAACACTTTCATTATCACAATCCATACATGTTCTTCAAAGATCTTCCATAGGCTGTTAGACCTACACAAGGAAGCTACTCTAATACCAATTTTTGGAAGCACAACCACTGAGGGTGTGGGGGTGAATCAGTGTACAAACTTTTCTTTAAACTCCACTTATCATTTATTAACCATTCAAACTAATATAGAGATATAAAAATGTATAACATAAGACATGAACACAAGAGCTACATGGGAAATCCTCATGGTGAATAAAACCCACTAATACATATATTGGACTACAATCCTATAAGTAATGAAACAAGATTTAGTGAGGCACCAAACCCACAAGGGGTAGCAACCCTTCACCAGTCAAGCACCAACTCAACTAGTCCTTTAGTAAGCACCAAATTGTAAGGAGGCACCAACCCCCTAGGTGACTCAGTACAAACTCAGCCATTTGTAACATCTGATCACCTTTGGATACCTTTTTATTACTCAAATAATTATTATAACCTTATTTTTCTCTTCACACTCTTTTATCCCTCTCAAACAGCCTTTTAGGCTTCCTCCCTCAATATGCCTCTTACTAGGCTTATTAGGTCAAATCATGCTTTCATCACCTAAAAAAACACTATTATACCTTTATGACATATTCATTACATTATTTATATGGTCTATAATATGTATTACTCCTAACAACCTTCTATTCCATTTGCTTCAAAATCCAATCTATCAACTAGTCCAAATAGGCCTATTAAGCCTTGTTCTTATACAAACCACTAGATCAATCACACTCTTAGTCGAAAAAGACACTAATTCATTAGCTTTAATTAAAAAATATGTATTTGGACATTTTACACATATTAATCAATCAAAATAATATCACCATTAGGTCTAAAAAAATCACATAGACCTCTTTCTTCTTTTAGGCCTACTAGAGACCTAATTACAATTAGGTCTATCCATTCCATAGAATAACTTGAACCTCTATGGCCCAAATGGCCCTGTCCAAAGAAATAAAACATTTAAAACACTTATCTAGAAAACTCAACTAACCTCTTCTATGCTCAATAAGTCATAAATCCTTTGCTCACACCTTGAAAGCACTATTAGGCCTCAAAGACCTATTAGGCCTAATTACCCCAAAAATAGTGTCTTCAAAAATGAAGCACAAATAACCTATAGAAACAAATTATAGGAATAATACACATATGTATGGAAATTTCATGATCTAATGGTCGTCAAAAATTCCATTAGACATTTTATATCAAGATCCAAAGACTCAGCTTGAAGTCTCGTTAAAGGCTTATTGGTTTTCCTTATAATTTTGAATTTTTTATTCATTAAAATATCTAAATTTGTAATTTTACTTTACATTATTCTACTATTTAAAAACACTTAAAATTAAAATTTGTTAAAAATATAAAAATGATATTTTATTTAACTTATTTTTTAATAATACATGTATTTAATTTATTATTAAAATAAAAATAAAAATACAAATATATCTTGAATGATTAAATATTCTTGAATTTGAAATTAAAAATGACCCTTCAAACTCGATCACCACAACCGACTCACTCCGTTTGTGTACAATCCATGTGGCAAACAATGCCAAATGCGGTCATAAATGCGCAATCCGTTTGTACAAAGCTAATCATACAAAAATGGGTGAAAAAGTCACATCCCACGAGCAAGTCACATCGAGGGTTAAAGAAAATGCCTCAAGAAAAGTCATAAAAGTGGTCACAAAATGACCACACCAAAAAATTACATCACATTAGTTGCCAACAAAGCAAAGAAACCAAAGTAACATTTAAGCATCATCAACAAACATAGATATGAAGGGAGGTAGAGAAGATCGCAGACTCAAAGGCTTATCATCCCATCCTCTCATTGTAGGAAGATCCCTGTCAATAGGTAAGGGATCCCAACCAAATTTTTTGCTACTCTTTCAAACTCTCATTTTTATTTTTTTAGGGGAAATAGTCAGAGCCAGGCCTAGGAATTTACCTTTGGGAGTTAGACCCCAGCGTCTGTTACCACCATCCTGGGATGTGGGAGGAGATCCCTAGCCCCAACCATCACCTCCAGATTGGGAGGAACCACTCGAACCACCATGATGAGAATAAGGTCAGTAAGATGGTGACCGTCATGGAGAGTAACTCCTACATCTGGGTCTAGACCACTACCATCTTGGCCCCTGTCCTCGTCCCTAATGGGGTGAAGGATGTCATAGGGGTTCAGGTGGTTCTTGACTAATTACACATGGAACATTTCCCCAATGATCAAGCAAACGATTGAGGTGGTTGAGCTTCAGATGGACCTTGTTTGTTTGCCTTTGAATCTAAAGAGTGAAATTAGAGAGAATGATAATTTTATTAGAAATAAAAAGATTATGTTTCATCTCTTTATGATTAAAGCAAGCATAATTCCTAACTGTCCATATTTGAAACAAAATGGTAGCTCGTAAGATCTATCAAAAATGATTATATTTTATAGGAAACAAAGCTGAGTCCCCCAAGAGAGCCATTTTTCCACTAAATAATTATGGATGAAAATGCTAAAAAGGGAGTGAACCCTAATTCACCATGTAGACTGAGCATATAGGCAAAACCAAAAAAAATACTTAACAGTCTCTAGTTGTCGACAAGCTGGGTAGATGGGATAAGGCACACCCAAATGCTTGAGGCAGTCACCCATAGGCAGACCCTTGTAAATAAGGCACCATAAAAAATGAGCTATTTTAGGCTCAATAGAAGTAGACCACACTTTGTTGAAATGTTGGGCCCAGATTCCATCATGGGAATGAAGATTCGATCTGATATTGAGCATATCAACTGAAATATGTTGAGGGGCAAGTAATTGATATCCCAACCATGGAGAATATTTAGTTAAGGGGTGGTTGTAAGCCAATATCAATCCCTCCACCAAGGAAAATGAGAATTAACTCCAATTTAATGCAAATATTCATCAAGTATGAAGCCTTGAATTTATGCGATAGTCTTTGCATCTAAATTTATTAATTGGTATTTATTTTGAGGTCGATGCCAAGTGAGCCAAAACCTACTCTCTTTACAAAAGAGACCACTAATAACCTTTATGCCTTTTCTAAAAAGGCGTAACTCTTTAATCTAAGGGACTAAGGCAAAGGGAACATTGTAAAAATTAAGACAAGGTGACCACCAAAGAGATTGAGAGTTAATGGAGAGCCCATTTCTGAATCCTTCAACAACCCAACTGAGGTGAGGCTTAAGCTCCTCCCAAGCCTTCCATAAACTTTGAACTACAAAGAAACCCTTAAAATTCCCTCTATGACTCAAGGGATAAGAGAGCCTAATGTAGCTTATAAGGCTCAATAATCTAAAATAAATTATAATGATAAAAGTATCTTTCTACAACAAAGCAAGCAGGCCCAAGGTGATGTCATAGCTCCTAGAGGACAACCAAATATTAGTGTTCCTTCTCTCAACATAGTAGATCAAATGAAAAATCTACATGTAAGTATGCTTATGTGGGATACTTTGTCTATTCATTGGAAAATGGATATGTTGCAAGAGGATATATTTAAGCTTATATCAACATTAGGAGCATCAAAATGAGGTACTATTGTGATCACAAACACATTTAAGTCTAGTGAGTCATAACAAGTCAAAGTGAATAAGCCTCCTACTATTTATGTTTCAGTGATCATTGGTGACCATTTGGTGCATAATTGTATGATACAAATTGGGGCCAACAACTTGGTTATGCCAATGTAAATAGTATATAGGCTAGGCCTCAAATATGAGACCAATACTAAAGGTGTGTTACAACTATATGGTTTAACCACTAAGATGGTGTTATAAAAGGTTTGATCTTAACTCTTCATTTTTGTCCTATTTTATCCATTTCTCAAGATGTGGTTTTTGTTGGCTTTGCTATGTACCTAGGGATATGATATATTATTGTATATGGGTTGATGGAGATGCTGACATGTGGCACACATCCCCTTAGTTAGTTATATGGGTACAATATATTAGGATAATAGAGTAACTTGTGGAAGTAGTAAATTGGGTAATGGTCGGCCTACATTGGGATTAGGAGGTTACCCATCCATGGGTTAGATAGATGTATATATATATAGGAGATGATTATCATGGTAAAGATATCAAGTAAGCATTGAGTCTTCTATTGTAAGAGGATATTGGAGGTTGTCCCCTCGAAGAGACATTGTGGAGTTATTCCTTCCTAAAGGAGTATTATATGGTGTTTCCCTAACTTAAGGGTATTTATACATATATTGAATATAAAGATCTTATCAAGTGGTATCAAAGCTTCGATTGGGGCAATTTGTGTGGAATGAAACCCTAATTTCACTATATCTTCTGAAATATAGGGAATTTTTATTCGTAATTTTTATTGGAGATGTAATGAGATATAAGAGAAGCACAATAAAAATTTCAAATTTTTTTGAGTAGTTGTAAGTTAATTGTTGTGATTTTATGTTTTTTCGTATATTCAATCTATAGGTCTAAATTTGTGATATTTTTTCACACAATTTTGACTGAGGTTCCAATATCTTAATAGGCATCTATAGTAAAAAATTGGGATTTTTTGGATCAGTTTTGTATGAGTTATTGATATTTTAGGGTTTCATGAACCTTAATTTTTTTTGTGGATCATGGAGTTGCAAAAAATCTTAGGGGAAGATGATATTGATGCTAGAGAATGGTGGCTCCTTTTGGAGAATCATTTAAAAAAAAAATTGGGCAAAGATGATTACTTCCTTTTTTGTCTGGGCCTGCACTACATTGGTTTGATTACTTGAGCTGTACAGAAAGGTTTTCTTCATGAAAAGAAATGGAACAGATCTTTTTAGATCGATGGGCTATAAAACAAGAAGCCGAAAAAGAAGAAGCAGTAGAAAAAGAAGTAGAAAAAGAAGAAGAAATAGAAGAAGAAGTAGTAGTAGTAGTAAGCAATAAAAGAAGAAGCAGATGATGATGATGATGATGATGATGATGATGATGATGATGATGATGATGATGATGATGATGAATTGGATGATAAGGGTTCAAATAATTTGTCTCCAAAGAAATCCAAGTCAATTTTTAAATTTCATGGATGCATTCAAAAGAAGGTGGTGGTTGTGTCCATAAACCCTACCAGCAAGTATAACTTCATTAACATGAATGTGGCCAAGCATCTACATGTTCAAGAAAATAATATCAAGGAGGTTAAAGTAGATGGTAATAATATTTCACTGTTTAAATATTTGAATCTCATTATGGAAAAATATGTTTTGCATTCAGATTTTTATGCTTTGGATATGGATGATATGGATATAATTCTTGGATATCCATGGTTAGAGACTTTGGGAACAATGAATATTAATGTTCAAAAAAAATTCATGAAGTTTTGGTATAAGAAAAAGAATATCAATTTACAAGATATCATAGTGAAAAAGGCACCAATAACAATCCACGTAGATCATAAGGATGAGATTGAAATAGGTGATGAAGATTCAGATGATATAGATAAAGACACACTACAAATGAACACTTCATATACTCAAGAGAAAAAGAAGGAAAAGGTGGAAGAGGTAGAAGCAAAGGTGGATAAGGTCAAGGTATTGAAAAAATTTGAGGTATATATTGGTCTGTAAACTGAAAAATACAAGTGTATTACATTCAAAAATCACTTGTTCATGTTTATGAGATCCTTCAAATTTTCACTTTCTTGTGTTTAATTTGCATAAAGAAAGTAAAATCAGAATTCAAATGAAGATTAGAATGCAATAATAATCAGAAAAAATCAAAGATAACACCAGCAAGTTGATAATGGAGTCTAGATGCTCAAGATACAGCCAGTTGAAGAAATCATGCGACAAGTGTGTCAAAAGTGACGTGGCTCAATGGAGGAATGCCAAGTGGACCAATCTCCATTTGAAATGTGGCAAATAATTAGGGGGCAAAAATTTAGTTAGGTGTTATTTATCACATGTTATTTGAAATTTTCAAGCATGCCATGCCACCTTTCCATGTCTATCACGCCACCCAAGGAAATATTCAAACTTGGCACCTAAGGAGTCAAGGTGCCTAGAAAGGAG
This sequence comes from Torreya grandis, assembly GCA_037957365.1. NCBI lineage: Eukaryota > Viridiplantae > Streptophyta > Pinopsida > Cupressales > Taxaceae > Torreya > Torreya grandis. The sequence goes on along the minus strand of JARHVA010000708.1, from coordinate 163,307 downwards.
AGCCTGAGTGCCTAGAATGGAGGAAGGTAGTTTTGAACTTGACACCTGGTGCCTAAAAGGCTAAGGTCTTGACCGCTTCAGCCACAGTGGCTGAAATGTTATAAAAAGAAGTAATTTTTACTTGTATTGACACAAATTTTTGACTGTGTAAAGAGAATTAAGAGGATTAGAGACTTGTTTTTGCCTTGTACGGCCTTGGGATTTTGTTTTCAAGTCTAAAAGAAATATTTGCAGACATATAAAGATCAGAGAAGGTGAAATTAAATATTTGTAAAGGTTTTGAAGCCATTTGTTGCAGCATTTTAATAGAATGGTCCTCACTATTGGGCGGACCCGGAGATGTAGGCTATTGAAGCAGAACTCCGTTATCAACTTACTGGTGTTATCTTTGATTTTTTATGATTATTATTGCATTCTAATCTTTATTTTATTTTTGATTTTATTTTCTTTATGCAAATTAAACACAAGAAAATGAAAATTTGAAAGATCTCATAAACATGAACAAATGATTTTCGAATGTAATACACTTGTATTTTTTAGTTTATAGATCAGATTTTTGGTATTAGAGTAGTTGTTATTTAACAGTGATTGCTAGTGTATGTTGATAAGGTCTAAATCCCAAAAGGGTGAAGAAAAACTCATTGAGTATAATCCAGAGATTGGTTCAAGGCGTGCTTCAAGGATAGTCAAAGAAGAGATGGAATCTGAACAAGCTTTCCATCGAGCTTTCATGGACATGAGAAGCATGGTTGAGGAACTATACCGTGACAAACAAAGGAAATTCAAGAATGAAAAAGAAGGTGACTCACGAGAATCAAAAGGTAAAGAAACTGAAAAACCTTCTCCATCAGATGACGATAAAAAAATTGTGGAATCTCTTCCTTCACTAAAATTGGATATTAAGTTTGAATTACCAATGTTTAATGGTGAAGTTAATGCCAAAAAGTTGGATAATTGGGTCAAGCAAATTGAAGTTTATTGCAGGGTCCAAAATATTACAAGGGATGAGTCAAAAATTCATTTGGCTACTCTTCGTATGGGAGGTACAGCTCTCATCTGGTGGGAGAGTAAGTTGAAGGAAGCCAAGGTTCAAGAAGGTAACTTAATGTATACTTGGAATGAATTTATTGAAGAACTCAGAAAACAATTCTATCCTTTAGGCTATATACAACAAGCCATGATGGATTGGCAAAGTTTCAGACAAGGAAAAGGCCAAAGTGTTCAAGATTATACATAAGATTTTAGGAAAAAAACTTTACTTTTGAATGTTCCTCTATACACACAAGAAACACTGCTAAAATATATAGGTGGGTTGCATAGTTACTTAAGACATATGATTCTTATGTTCAATCCCACTAATTTAGATGCAGTATGTGTTCAAGCCACTCATTTAGAGGCTAGAGGGAAACAATCAAAAGAATCTTTTCCTAAAGTAAAAAGTAAGCAATCTAATGTTAAGCATTCCAAAGGGGAAAGTTCATCAGGAAAGGGTAAATAGAAATCCACTTATACTGTTAAAAAAGAAGAAGAAGGAAAACCATTTTGTAATCATTGAAAAAAATTTATGATGAGTCTAAGTGTTGGAAATTACATCTTGAGTTAAGGCCTAAAAAGTTTCAAAAGAAAGAAAAGAAGGCTAATGCTATGGTTCAAGACTTAGGATCAGATTTAGGTGATGAAACTAAGATCACAGCTATGGGTTTACATAATGATTTTTCTCTTTCAGTTTCTAGCACTAAGTCATCAAATGATGCATCTTCTTCTAGACAGAATTATGTGCATGTTGATAAGAAAAGAAATGAATTATTCCACATTAGAGTTGTTTCAAAGCATACTAAGATTGACACTCTATTTGATAGTGGTTCACAAAAAAATTTAATTTTTGAAGAGGTTGTTAAGAAGCTAGGCTTACAAACCAATCCCCATCCGAGGCCTTATCCACTAGGTTGGGTGTGTGACAATGCGAAGCTACAAGTCTCACAAACTTGTAGGCAAAGGTTTGCCATCACATCCAAGTTCATAGATGAGGTTGAGTTGGATGTTGTTCCATTGGACATATGTGGGATTGTTTTGGGAAGCCCATATCTTTATGATGGAAAAAAAATCTTCTATAGAGAGGAGAATAAGTACTTTCTTGTTAAGGATGGCATTAAATATATAGTTAGAGCACATCACATTAGAACAAGTCTTTCCTTGGTTACAATAGGGCAAATGAAAAGACTAGTTAATTCAAGCAAGACTTTTTGTCTCATGTTGATTAAGTCTAAGGAAAAAAATATACTCAAGCTTTGGAAAAGTGTGATCCTAGACACAAGAATGAATTGGTTGAAATCATTTCTACTTATGATGATGTATTTCAGGATCTTAAGGGCTTACTTCCCAAAAGGGGAGTTCAACATGACATTCAGCTATTGCAGGATTCTCCTCTCCCTAACATTGGCATGTTATCACTAGTGGAAAATGAGGAAATCAAGAAATAGGTAATGGATCTCTTGGATAGAGGTGTTATTCTTCCAAGTTCATCTCATGTTGGTTCGACAATTATTTTGGTGCCAAAGAAAAATGGCACATGGCGAATGTGTGTTGATTTTCATGCTTTAAACAAAATTACTATTAAGAATCATTACCATCTTCCTCGTATAGATGATTTGTTGGATCAATTAAAACATGCTATTTATTTCACTAAGCAAGATTTGAGAAGTGGATATCATCAAATAAGAATTAATGAAGGTGATGTATGGAAAACTGCCTTTAAGACAAAACAGGGATTGTTTGAATGGATTGTTATGCCTTTTGGGTTATGTAATGCCCTGGCTACATTCATGAGATTGATGAATGATGTTTTTAGACAGTTCCTTGATGATTTTGTCATAGTTTACTTAGATGATATATTGATTTTCAGCAAGTCATGGGAAGAGCATGTGATCCACATTAAGAAAGTCATGGATGCATTACGAAGGGAAAAACTCTATCTTAAAATGTCAAAATGTGAATTTGGAAAGACCTATTTTATATACTTGGGTTACATTGTAGGACATGGTAAATTGAAAATTGATCTTGCAAAAGTGGTAGTCATTGTTAATTGGCCTACACCCACTAACACAACTGAGGTTAGGAGTTTTCTTGGTGCAGTACAATTTTGGAGGAAGTTTATTGCTCAATTTTCATATATTGCATCACCTTTGCATTCTTTGACAAGTGTGAAACAAGTCTTTCAGTGGGGAGGCAAACATCAAAAAGCCTTCAATACTTTGAAAGAAAAGATAAGTACTGCTCCGGTCTTGGCACTTCCTGATATACAACAACCATTTGAGATCGAGACGGATGCAAGTGAGTATGCTATGGGAGTTATTTTAATGCAAGGTAAGAAACCAGTTTGTTATCATTTTGAAACCTTTACAAGTGCAGTAAGAAAATATCCAACTTATGATAAGGAATTGTATGCATTGGTTTAAAGTGTTAAAAAATGGAAACATTACTTAATGGGCAAAGAAACAATAATACATACAGATCATCAGCCCTTACAGTATCTCCAATCACAAACTAAGCTACAAAAATCTAGACATTTTCGTTGGATGGGTTTCTTACAACAATTTCATCTTGTGATCAAGTATAAGAAAGGAATTCAGAATAAGGTTGCAGATATGCTATCTAGGCCTCCTATGCTTGTTGCATCTATTCTTTTACACCATGGTTGTTTGTCTCATGAAATTTATAAAGAACAATATGCGAATGATCTTGATTTTCAAGATGTTTATAAAGACCTGATGAGTAGTAGACAAGTAGAAGAATTGGACTATCATGTACACAATGATCTTTTGTATCATTTGGGTAAACTGTGTATTCCTCAAAATGAGAGGGTGCACATGATTAGAGAAGCACATACTTCTCTTATTTTTGGTCATTTTGGAGTTGCTAAAATGGTTGCACATTTGAAAATGTATTATTATTGGCCTCGAATGCAGGAAAATGTTGCTAAATATATACGGGGATGTACTCTTTGGGCCACAAGTAAACCTAGTAATAGGAAATTGGGACTTTACACTCCTCTACCTATTCCTACTTGCCCCTGGGAAAGTATCTCTATGTATTTTGTGGGGAGATTGCCTATGACACAAAGAAAACATGACTATTTATATGTGGTTGTGGATAGATTTAGAAAAATGTGTGTTTTGATTCCTTACACTAAGTAGATTACTGGCGAAGGCACTGCATATTTGTTCTTTAAACATGTATGGGTTCATTTTGGTTTGCCTACTTCAATTATTTCTGATCAAAATTCTCAATTTATTGGGGAGTTTTGGTCAACTTTGTGGGGACTAATGGACACTAAATTAAAAAATATCACTACATTTCATCCACAAACTAATGGACAAACAGAGGTTGTGAACTGCACTGTGGATATTTGCTTAGGGGTTACAACAATAAAAATCCAAAGTTATGGGATGAACAATTGTGTTACATACAACATGCATATAACTAGGCACTTCATTCTTCTACTATGAAATCTCCATTTGAAGTTTGTTATGGATACTTGCCTAAATCTCCTATAGATGTTTGCTATGGACAGGATACAACTGTTGGTGAACCAAAAGAAGCCATTCGAGCCAAGAAGTTCATTGAACAAATACAGCTCATTCATCAGACTGTTCATACTCAATTGGAGAAAAGTCAAGCCAAGTACAAAGCCAGGAATGACAAACATCGTATTGATCACCAATTTGTTGTAGGTGATATGGTATGGCTTCACATTAGTAAGGAAAGACTAACAGGTGAAGGTAAAAAGTTGAAACCAATCCGGTATGGTCCTTTTCGAATAATAGAAAAAATTGGCACAAATACTTTTCAATTAGATTTACCATCTTACATGTAGATTTATTCAGTTGTAAATGTGGAAAATTTGAAATTGTATGAGCCTCCAATGATCATTGATCATGATGAAAGTGTATTCGTTCCTTCCGTTGATGATTTTTCTCCTGAATATCTAACATAATTGCAGGAAGATACTATACTTGATAGGAATATGCAGACTTCACGAAGAGGTAATGTTGAATATCTTCATGTTGGTCTCAAAGGGATGCACCCAAGCAAGGCTAGATGGATGGAAGTCAGAAAGGTGAGGGAAAAATACCCTCACCTCATTACCAATTAATTTCAACTTTCAGAGGTCCAAAAGTTCCCAGTGGGGAGGAATGATCCAAGTGGATCCATGTACCGTTCTATTTTTCAAAAGTCTTCAAATTTAGTTCAAATCATTTGCACATTGTATTACTCATTGAGATATTTTCAACACTTTTTACGGTTCAAAAAATGGAGTCTGGATGCTCAAGATACAACCAGTTGAAGAAATCATGCGACAAGTGTGTCAAAAGTGACATGGCTCAATGGAGGAATGCCAAGTGGACCAGTCTCCATTTGACATGTGGCAAATAATTATGGGGCATAATTTTGGTTAGGTGTTATTTATCACATGTTATTTGAAATTTTCAAGCATGCCACGCCACCTTGCCATGTCTATCATGCCACCCAAGGAAATATTCAAACTTGGCACCCAAGGAGTCAAGGCACCTAGAAAAGAGAGCCTGAGCACCTAGAATGGAGGAAGGCAGTTTTGAACTTGAAACCTGGTGCCTAAAAGGCTAAGGTCTTGACTACTTCAGCCACGTGGCTGAAATGTTATAAAAGGAAGTAATTTTTACTTGTATTGACACGGATTTTTGACTGTGTAAAGAGAATTAAGAGGATTAGAGCCTTGTTTTTGCCTTGTACGAGCTTGGAATTTTGTTTTCAAGTCTAAGAGAAATATTTGTAGGCATATAACGATCAGAGAAGGTGAAATTAAAGATTTTTAAAGGTTTTGAAGCCATTTGTTGCAGCATTTTAATAGAACGGTCCTCATTATTGGGCGGACCCAGAGATGTAGGCTATTGAAGCCAAACTCCATTATCAACTTGCTGGTGTTATCTTTGAAGACACACTACAAATGAACACTTCATATACTCGAGAGACAAAGAAGGAAAAGGTGGAAGAGGTAGAAGCAAAGGTGGATAAGGTCAAGGTATTGGAAAAATTTGAGGTATATAGACACCCACATCATCATGAGAGGAAAAAATCATGGAACCAAGTGAGGAAGTGTCATAACAACAATCATTTTGTCTATACAAAAAATAAAATTTCCAATCATTATGGATATGCATGGAATCCAAAGAAAAAATAATATGGCACATGGAATGAATGGGGACATCACTATGAATATGAATGGAAGAATACCTACTATGGTCATGGTTGGAATCAGAGAAGCACAACGAAATATGGTACATGGAATAAAAAGAGGAATAATCATGCTTGGACACCAAATCAATATAATTATGATCATGAACGAAATCAGAGGAGAAAAATGGATTTTGGACACAAGCTCGGAGAGATATCACCTACCAAGATCACATATGGATGGTTAGATGATCGAGATTGGAGACAAGTGTGAAATGGTTTGAAGCACACTCATTATTTGGTTTCTTCTTTTGTTTCAGAGATGAAACATGTCAAGGAGGGAAGTAATGCTATGTACCTAGGGATATGATATATTATTGTATATGGGTTGATGGAGATGTCAACATATGGCACGCATCCCCTTAGTTAGTTATATGGGTACAATATATTAGGATAATAGAGTAACTTGTGGAAGTAGTACATTGGGTAATGGTCGGTCTACATTGGGATTAGGAGGTTACCCATCCATGGGTTAGATAGATGTATATATATATATATATATATATATATATATATATATAGGAGATGATTATCATGGTAAAGATATCAAGTAAGCATTGAGTCTTCTATTGTAAGAGGATATTGGAGGTTGTCCCCTCGGAGAGACATTGTGGAGTTATTCCTTCCTAAAGGAGTATTATATGGTGTTTCCCTACTTTAGGGGTACTTTTTCATATATTTAATAATCAAGATCATTACAGACTTTCCACCATACTTTTCCCTTTTCTTGTCAAGGTACTTCATGGAAAATATTGGTCGTTATTTATCATCAAATTCATCCTACATGGCTTTCAGGAAAAGATATGGCACCAAAGTTACCATAAGATTAAAACCTATATCAAGGTTTCACATTGAGCCATACAAAATAAATGTCACAAATGTCAATTGTACTATAATTAATGAGGAAGATCACCCTAGTGACTAAGATCCAATTGTTCTTTTTGAAGACATTTTATATCTCTTCCTTGATGATTGGGGGGTAAAAAATCATGAGTTTGACCCATATAGAGGTGTAGAAGAGGCTAGTCTCGGTGTCTATTCTTTACATGAATAAGGTATAACCATACCCTTTATTTATAAGTCTAATGATGATAGTAAAGGTTTGTGGAAATATTTTTCTGATGGATCAAGAAGAAATATGGAGTAGGGGTGGGTATTATGCTTATTTATCGATCAAATGAAAGTTTCTATTTAGTCATTAGATTAGAATTTAGTTCTACATGCAATGTAACTGAATATGAAGCTCTTATACATGGGATTCAATGGCCAAGGAAGAAAGGAGTAAAGGAAGTGCAAGACATTGGAGATAGTGAACTAGTTGTCCACCAAGTAAGAGGTAGGAGTTCTTCCAAAAACACATTATTGAAGTCATAAAAACATAGTGTGGGACCTTATTGAATATTTTGAGGCTTTTAACATTCAATAAATCCCAAGGGAAGAGAACCATCATGTTGATAGGCTGCCATTAGTTTGATCACAATTTAACATCTTCAATGATATAAATAATGTTTGAAGCATAACCACTGGGGGGTGAATCAATGTGAAAACATTTATTTAAACTCCACTCATCATTTATTAACCATTCAAATTAATATTGAGATATAGCGATGTATAATCAACCATTAATATGAGTATGAATTAGGAACATAAAACATGAACACAAGAGATGCATGATAAAACCTCATGAGTAATAAAACCAATTGATACATAGATTTCAATATAATCCTATAAGTAATGAACCAAGATTTATTAAGGCACCAACCCCTCACTAGTCAAGCATCAACTCAACTAGTCCTTTAGTAAACACTAACTTACAAGGAGCCACCAACCCCCTAAGTGAATCATAACCAACTTAGCCACCTATAACCTTTGATCACCTTTTCACACCTATTTCTCAATCAAATAATGATGATAACCTTATTTTACTCTTCAAACTCTTTTATCCCTCTCAAACAGCCTTCTAGGCTTCCTCGCTCAATATGCCTCTTACTAGGCTTATTTGGTCAAGTCATGATTTCATCACCTATAAAAACACTATTATAAATGTATGACATATTTATTAAATTATTAAAATGGTATCTAATACCTCTTATTACTCATCAACCTTATATTCTATTTGCTTTAAAATCTAAACCAACAACTAGTCCAAATAGTCCTATTAGGCCTTGTTATTATATAAACCACTAGATCACTCACACTTTTAGTTTTCAAAGACACTATTTCATTAGGTTTAATTAAAAAATATGTCTTAGGAAATGTTACACATATTAATCAATCAAAATAAGATCACCATTAGGTTGGCCAAACTCACTTAGACCTCTTTCTTCTTATAGGCCTACTAGAGACCTAATTGCAATTAGGTCTATCCATTCCATGAAACAACTTGAACCTCTATGGCCCAGATGGCCCACACTAAAGAACTCAAAAATTTCAAACACTTATATGGAAACCTTAAATTAACTATTTCATGCTCAAAAAGTCATAAATCTTTTGCTCACACCTTGAAAGCACCATTAGGCCTCAAAGACATATTAGGCCTAATTACCCCAAAAATATTATCTTCTAAAACAAATCTCAAACAACCTATAGAAACAAATTGTAAGAAAAATACACATATTTATGTAAAATTGATGACCTCATGGTCATCAAGACATACATTAGAAATCTTCTATCAGGCTCCAAAGACCCAAGAATAACAATCTTACTAGCACATAGAAAACTACATGAATGCTCCAAAACACAGTCCTAATGAATGTTGTATTCAAATTATATAAGGACACTTCAAAGACATATCATTTCCATGCATAGTTCCTATGTGACCTCTATAAAATCCTCCAATAGATAGATCACAAGTTATAGTGTCAAATATTGGTCTTACAAATGAATATCACAAACTTACCTAATCATTGCCTTATCTACATAAGAGAGGTCAACTTATGAGCAAATTTCTCAACATATCCTATAATCATAAAAAAACCTTAACAACCTGATGTGTGATATAGGTATTGAAAAAAAACCCAATTAAATTGGATCCATCCCTAATCCATGGCAATACATTCTTAATCTCATTCCCATTTCTACCTTTTCACTATCTTTCTCACTAGGCCTTTTTAGTGATAAGTCAACTTACATAACCGGTTTAGCATATTTAAAGTATTTAACTTGATAAATAAAACAACCATGGTAATAAGATATAAGTCTCAATATTTAACCTCCATCCACTTTTATGCTTTTACTTGGTTAACCTTGCTTTCTACATTAAAATTCTGAGAGACAAGGGTTTTCCTGTAGGGACCACTCATTCATCTGTTAGACCAATGCCATATAGAGGTACCTAAGGGAGTACTCTACATGATCCAATCAACAAAATAGGTCATATAATTCATTCTAATCCATTTCTAACAAGATATTTCATATTAGGTCTTTAATAGGGTTTGAGGAGGGTTTAGACTTCCTTCTATTCTTAACAATCTATTATAGTAGTTTTTTTATTTTTCTCTTAATAAAATTAACTTAATAAAAACTTGAGTGGAAATTAGGGTTTATGTAGAATACCTATAGATTGTTAGGAACTTGGAGTATAATTGATTGCTTTTGTATAAGCAACTAAACACGGAATTGAACCAAAAGTAATAAGTAACTAGAAATCAGAAATAACAAATAATAAGAGATACAAGAAACAACCAATCTTGTATTAAACTCTTCCAGAATACAATGAAGAAATCTCACTCTTCCCACACCTCTTGGGTGTATATTATTTCTCTCAAAATTTCTCTCTCTCTCTCTCTCAATCAATTACAATCAACTCAATAACCGAGTTGTTATTCCCTTGCTTCAGCTGATCTTCTTGATCTTACACCTTGCAGATCTAATTAACCTTGCTTACTTGCTTGCTTACAATACATGCCCCATGGGTCTCTTAAATAGGATCCAAGGTATACAATAATTATAAACACAGACTCAAGATTAAAATTATTCTTTACATGCAAACACTCTATCCTCCTAAAATTAGAACAAATCTAATTCTAGAAACGCATGCAAATGCACACACACAGGTGACCGACACCGGTCACTATCGGTCTGCATATGACCGACATCGACTGATCCCTGACTGATGTCAGTCAGATCTAATCCATGCCTAACTGATGTCAGTGATACTGCTGATGCCAGTTACTGGCTAAGCCCAACAACCTCCACATTTGCATAACAGTGAAGCTTTTAACTCCACAACTTAACAATCTCCCACTTGGAGATAAACAGTTGCACCTGTACCTATACAGCAACATCCTCTGTCTTGTTTCTCTGGCTTGTTTCTCCCTCTTCAAGTTCAATCTTGAAGACCAACAAAATTTGAATGAAGATTCAACTTCTCCTTTGTTACCGACTTTGTTAACATATCTGCAAGGTTCTTATCCGTATGAATCTTTTCCAGCTTCAACTGTCCATTCTCCAATACTTGTCGAATGAAGTGGTACCTAAGCTGTATATGTTTGGTTCTTGAATGAAAGGCTGAATTCTTTGCCAAATGAATTGAACTTTGACTATCATTGTACAGTCTGCAACTCTCTTACTCCTTTCCCAACTCTTTCATGAACCGTGTTATCCATATCATTTCCTTGCTAGCCTCTGTGACTGCAATGTATTTTGCCTCTGCAGTAGACAGGGCAACAACCTTTTGCAACTTTGAAATCTAGCTAACCGCCATTCCAACAACAGTGAACACATATCCTATGGTGCTTCTCCTACCATATCCAAATCCACATACCCATGTAGAGAAGTGTTTGACCCTGCATAGCATAAATACCTATTGCTGGTCCCTCTCAGATATCTGAGAATCCACTGAACTGCTTTCTAGTGTTCCTTTCCTAGATTGGCCATAAACTTGTTGATAACTCCCAATGCTTGGGCAATATCAGGTCTAGTACATACCATTGCATACATCAAGCTCCCAACTACTAAAGCATATGGAACTCTGCTCATGTACTCAACCTCATCATGTGATTTAGGACACTGTTCTTTGCTCAACTTGAAGTGTCCAGCCATAAGTGTGCTTACCGATTTTGCATCCTGCATATAGAACCTCTCCAACACCTTATTCACATAATCCTCTTGAGACAAAATCAACCTGTGATTTTTCCTGTCTCTCTTAATAATCATGCCAAAGAATTTATTTGCTACTCCTAAATCTTTCATGGCAAATGTGTGAGCTACTTTTACCGTAAGCTCAGTAATTTTCTGCATTTGTGAATCTGCAACAAGCATATCATCTACATACAGTAACAGGACAATATAATTACCATTATCCAATTTTTTAAAATAAACACAATGGTCACATTGACATTGACTAAAGCCATGCTTTGTCATAAACCTGTCAAACCTTAAACACCATTGTCCTGGAGCTTGCTCAAGACCATATAACCTGGTCTTCTATCTCACCTGTCCATTCTCTCCTTTCTTTGACCTGTAAATCCATTCGTCTTTCAGTGCTCTCTTTCTGGCTGGCAACTCTACCAAATCCCATGTTTGGTTCTTTTCCAAGGAATCAATTTCCTCATTCATGCCATGCTCTCACTATTTCCTGGATTCTACCTGCATTGCCTCATCAAAACTTTCTGGTTCTCCACCATTAGTGAGCAACACGTAGTATAAAGAAGGGGAATAATGAATTGGAGGTTTACTTACCCTTTCAGTCCTTCTTATGGGCATTTGAGACTCATTTACAGCTTGTTGTCTGCCCAAATTATCTATCAGTGACCGATCTCGGTCAACTCTCGATCTGCACCTGACCAATGTCAGTTCCACCTGACTGACCTGACCGACGTCGATTACTGTCTGACCGACGTTGGTTCCTACTTGATCACTGATGTCGGTTACCTGACCGATGTCGGTCTCTGTGTTTTCTTGTGAGTGATAATTTTTACCTGCGAGCTTATTTTTGATCATTACCTCATCCAAATCAAGATTGCCCTACTCAAAATTATTTAACCTCTTGAGCTGATCACTGTACATCACCTTCTCATTGAAAACTACATCACGGCTTTTAATAATTTTGTTAGTTTCTAAATTCCACAACTAGAATCTGAAATCTCTAAAGCCATAACCAATGAAAGTGCACCACATAGATTTAGCATCCAGCTTCTTTCTATTTTCTTTATCAATGTGCAAAAAAGCTTCAGAACCAAAAACTCTAAGAAATGAAAGATATACCTTTTTACCTATCCAAGCCTCTTCTGGAATTCCACCATCCAGAGCAGTAGAAGGTCCTTTTTACTTGTTTCATTTTCAACCAAATCTTTCCATTTCTTAAATGTGTCAAAAACATCAGATTTCCTCTTTATGCAATAAACCCATACCTTTCTTGTAGCATCATCAATGATAGAAACATAATACTATGATCCTCCAATAGAAGCTACCTAAGCTGGTCCCCACACGTCTATGTGAACAAGCTCCAACTTGTGCTCCTTCTTTGTTGACCTAGTTTTGAGAAACCTCACTTTCTTCTATTTTCCAAAAATGCAATGCTCACAGAACTCTAGATCTATGCTTTTCAAATCTAAAAGATTATATTTTGACTTAAGAACATGCATTCCCTTCTCACTCATGTGACCAAGTCTATAGTGCCACATCTTTGCATATACATCTGAAGTAGATAAAATAGAAGGAGAATAATCAGTAACACAAGTAGATAGATAAAGTGTACCTACTCTCTTACCTCTTGCTAATACAAGTGCACCCTTGGAAACTTTCCAAGATTTAGGTGTGAGAGTTACTATGCAACCCTCATCACCCAACTTTCCTCTAGAAATTAGATTCCTCTTCAAGATGGGTACATGCATGACATCTTTCAACACCCATGTGTTGCCATTCTGCAATTTTAGCTGCACTTTTCCTTTGCCAACAATTTGACAAGGCTCACCATCCCCTAAATAAACTTTTCCAAAATCTCCATGGACATAATCATTAAAAAATTCTCTATTTGGGGTTGCATGGAAAGAAGCACCAGAATCTAAAACCCATGATTCTACTTGACTATCCAAAGAAAATATAAGAGCATCCTGTGCAACACTACCTATAACATTTGCTTTTTTATTACCTTATTTCTAATTTTCTTTGTTATCCTTCAACCAACAATCTTTCTTTGCATGCCCTTTCTTTCCACAATTCTAGCAGATTATACCTCCATTTCTGGATTTGGATCTCCTTCCCATCTTTGACCTTGATTTCCTTTGCTTGTCCTTCTCTCTTTGCCTTCCCCTACTTTCAATACTTAAAACATTACCTGATGTTTCCCCTATGCTTTTCTTGTGAATTTCTTCATTCAAGATTACACTAACAACATCATCAACTTTCAAGATATTTGAAGCAGATGCAGTATTGCTAACTGTCATTACCAAGCTGTGCCAGCTTTCAGGTAAAAAACATAAGATCAAGAGAGCCTTAATTTCATCATCAAAAACTATTTTGACTAAATTTGACTGATTTACAATTTCATGGAAATAATTAAGGTGACTATATACAGATCCACCTTCCTGCATTTGCAAACTAAATAATTGCTTCATAAGATATACCTTATTCGAAGCTGAGGGTTTTTCATATAAGTTTGCCAGAGTATCCATTAAATCTACCGTTGCCTTTGCCTGTGATAAGTTAGAAATCATAGAAGATGTCAGGCTCAACCTTATAGATCTAAGAGCCTTTCTACCAAGTACATTCCATTCTTCATCTCGCATATCTGTGGGCTTACTTGAAACTCCACCCAACGGTAAAAATAGATCTTTTTGATATAGATAATCTTTTATCTGCATCCTCCATAATTGATAATTCTTTCCATTGAATTTCTCCATTCTTAGTTTACTTTCTTCTTCCATTGCTTTGCTCCCACTCAAATAGAAACCCCTGTGAGTGAACCTGTAATCAACATACACTAACCCGCTCTACCACTTGTTAGTGATCTTAGCTCTGATACCAGCTGTTAAGAACTTAGAGTACAATTGATTACTTTTGTATAAGCAACTAAACATGGAATTGAACTAGAAGTAATAAGTAACTAGAAATTAGAAACAACAAATAATAGGAGATACAAGAAACAACCAATCTTGTATTAAACTCTTCCAGAATACAATGAAGAAATCTCACTCTTCCCACACCTCTTGGGTGTATAGTATTTCTCTCAAGAGTTCTCTCTCTCTCACAATCAATTACAATCAACTCAATAACTGAGTTGTTATTCCCTTGCTTCAGCTGATCTTCTTGATCTTGCACCTTGCAGATCTAATTGACCTTGCTTGCTTGCTTGCTTACAATACATGCCCCATGGGTCTCTTAAATAGGATCTAAGGCATACAATAATTATAAACACAGACTCAAGACTAAAATTAGTCTTTACATGCAAACACTCTATCCTCCTAAAATTAGAACAAATCTAATTTTGGAAACACATGCAAACGCACACACATAGGTGACTGATGCCAGTTGATGTCGATTTGCATATGATCAATGTCAGCTGATCCCTGACCAATGTCAGTCAGATCTGATCCACGCCTGACCAATGTCGGTGATACTGTCGATGTCGGTTACTGGATAAGCCCAACAACCTCCACATTTGCAAAACAGTGAAGCTTTTAGCACCACAACTTAACACAGATTAGAAGATGTTGTGCACTGCTTTGAATCTAGTGATTGTGAGAGCTTATTTTTGGCTGGGAAAAATAACTTATATACAAATAAATAACTTGTACAAAATGGATTAATAGATAATTGGTGAGTTGTTTGGTTAGAAACCAATCCCAAGAAGTTGTGAACTTCCTCAAGTGGATGTCAGCTCACTTTTTTATGCAATCAAGTGGATAAATAATATATGGAATTATAATAGATAAAAGATATGATAATAATAATAATTAAGATTCAATCCTCATTTAAGCTATCAATGTAAGCAAAGTATTTATCTCAATAGACTGTAGCAACATCTATGTCTTCTTGTATACCATCAAATTGGTCAGAAGCGGCTTCAATTAAGGGAGAGAAAATAATGGAACATAGTGATAATTCAAAGGCTATGTTGTTATGATCAACAAATAGGGGTTGGGATACTATGGGAAGATCTGTAATACTAATTACATCAATTAATATGTCTGGTAGAGTCATCTACATATAAAGGCCATAGTTAAAATGATAAAGAAATTAGTAAGGATTACATACGAGGATATAAAATTAAGGTATTAGGATTTGATTATTGAAAATATTGGATTGATGTTGATCTTGATAGAATCAATGTCGATTCTAAGGTTCGGTGTTGATTCAGAGGATAGGTGTTGATTCTAAATGAATCAGTGTCAATTCTCTCTATGACTGAGTTTAATAAAAATAGAGAATAGATTGGATGACAAGAGCTAAAATATGAATAATGAAGGATATGGATAATGTCCTAAGGATTAAATACATAGGTAACAAAAAAAATGATTGATAGAAATGAAAGAAATAAAATGATTATTTACCTTCAATCTATTTGAAAATAGAATGAAATTTTCCTCACGAAGGTAGGTAGCCTTTTAGACTCATGATGATGGGTGTGGATTAAATGTAGTTAAATTTTAGTAGAGTGTCATTAAGGATGTCTTTAATTATCTAAGGAATTTGATAGCAATTTAAGGTTCAGAGTTTCTGGGTCCAAAAGTTAAAGTTTGGTTGAATATTTATGGATCGATGCTAATCTGTAGAATCAACACTGATCAAGGGAGAATCAGCACCAATTCACCCAAATTGGTATATTTGTTCAAACCATGAGTAAAATTAGATTTGATGAGCATAAATTTTTTGGTAACAATGTTATATAGGGGTAAAGTGGTTATGGGGTAGATTTTCTAGGTTATTAATGGATTTAGGAGGTTAGTGAGGGTCGAAAGGTAATAGTAAAGGCAAGTGACCAAGTTATGAATGGTAAATATACTAAACCTTAGGATATGAATTATTTGGGATAATAAATAAAAATAAGGACCTATGACACCTAATTAATTGTAATAGGGTATAAAATTATAATGTCTACATTTGCCCTTTTTTATAGAGCGGTATAGAATATGTGTCGCGAGATAAAAACCATGAGAGGTCCACTACCCCAAGTTTATGTGAGGAGGTATCCCTCCTCAAACTGGGAACCAACATAGAATAATGAGTGGGTGATAGGTAGACAACAAATGAGCTTTAATAAACACATATGCATTGCATGAAGTACATGTTTTTCATGGATATGATGCAAGGTAATATAGGTAGAGATGCCCCGAGGTAAATCTCATAATAAAATACCAAAACTATGAATAGGTGAGCTTAAAGGAAGGAATAAAAAGAAAACAAGTGATAGGATTTGGTTGACTAAAGCATCCGATGTGATACACATTGTAGGCATTACCTATAGACAATTATTCTCAATAGAAACTACACTTTTGGGACCCACTGAGGGGAGATACCCAAAAGAGTACATGCCTTACGTAAGTTATAGGACCAATAGGGAGTCAAAATATTTTAACCTAAAATGGTATAGGATAAATAATAAGGTAAATGTGGAAAGATACCAAGAAAAAGCTAAAGAACGGTTTTAGATGCATGAAAAAGTAAAAATAGTGCAAAAAGAGGGAAAATTGACACCAATCTAAAATGAATCAGTGTTGATCCACCAAATCGATATTGATCCAAAATAGATCAGTAATAATTTTAAGTTGGCTATAAAAATGAGTTTGATGTGAAAGGGTCTCATTTGTTGTTTATGAAATATGAAATGACACTAAAGAGCTCAAATGATGATTTTGTGACAAAATGAGATGTAGTTCAACAAGAGTGCATTGAGGTGATGATGATGCTCACAGGATGAGGTAGGTGTATTATTTTATTATTATTTTTTTTAATTTTAAAAAAATTGAATTTTTTTGGCATTTTGGAAATAGATAGGTTGTAGAACTAGGCTAGGATGTTGATAGGCAATCGACATCGATTCTCAAGTGAATCAGTAATGATTCACTAGGAATTGAAACCATTTCATCAAAACAACACTAATTTTTATATAATGGCATCGATCCTTAAGGGATCAATGATGATTCACAAAAAAATGTGAAGGGCTTAGATTAGAGTCTAGGGTTAGAGGTAGTTAGAGTTTTTAGGAGAATTTAGGCTTCTAAGGGATGTTGGTTATAGGCATGGGGTCTATTATAAATGTGGGAGTGAGTGCCACCTCTAATGTAGTGACTACAGGTGTAATTAGGTGATGATGACTGGGCCCATCTAGAGGCCATAGATATGGGAGGAGTGCATCACTATAGATTTATCTATCAAGATACAATCTTGTTGTTTATATTTTTGTAACACTAGGATGTTATGACTAGGACCTTTTAGATCTTGACTGGAGAGATGAGCATTACAAAGGAGGATATCTACCAGAATCTGTGATTGTTAGTATAGGGAGCACATATAATACTTGTGGACAAGTAGGGATGAGGGGCAATATTGACACATTTATACAAGGATATGGAAGGTATCAATTTTGTTACAATTGGATTTGCATTTAAGATGCTATATGTAGCTATGGGGAGAGGTCTAATCTCCATGATGTTGTTGGCCATATCCAGTTATGCACTCTTAGATTTAGGGGGGAAACAATTTTGTGGATATTGACTAGTGTAGTTGCATATATGCTAGAGCACTGCACATTGTTTTCCTAGGTATCCACTTTGATAGAATAGATTTACAGGGAGCTCTAGGTATGGAGGACCTAGAGGAGTTATAATTTATATGTTATTTTGATTTTATAGTGTTTGGATTATGAGCACATTAGAATATTAGTAGGACACTAAGTATAATGTGGCCTTCTTATGATGGAAGGTGAATTTATCTCAATTCTTTAGAGATGGTATTACCTAGGACCTGTATTACTATCAAGGGGTGATAAAGGGTTTGAGAGATGAAAACATTATCTAAAATCCTTACTTAAGATTTATTATATGGCTCAGGATAGAGATAGAGCTTATAAGTTCATGGAGGGAGAGGTGGATGTCAGGGAGGAGGACAGAGCACTTAGATAACCTCCACTATGGATGAGTGTGATAGTATTTTGGGTTAGCATAGGACATCCCATGGGCCCCACATGTTTACAAGCAATATGAGATAGAGTGGGGGCTCCTAATATTAGTCACTAACTATTTCCTTATAGAGGAAGAGTTGGAGCCAATCTAGAGGACAACCAAATATTAGTGTTCCTTCTCTCAACATAGTATTTCAAATGAAAAATCTACATGTAAGCATGATTATGTGGGATACTTAGTCGATTCATGGGAAAATGGATATGTTGCAAGAGGATATATTTAAGCTTATATCAACATTAGGAGCATCAAAATGAGGTACTATTGTGTTCACAAACACATTTAAGCCTAGTGAGTCATAACAAGGCAAAGTGAATAAGCCTCTTACTATTTATGTTTCAGTGATCATTGGTGACCATTTGGTGCATAATTGTATGATAGAAATTGGGGCCAACAACTTGGTTATGCCAATGTAAATAGTATATAGGCTAGGCCTCAAATATGAGACCAATACTAAAGGTGTATTAGAACTATATGGTTTAACCAATAAGATGGTGTTATAAAAGGTTTGATCTTAACTCTTCATTCTTGTCCTATTTTATCCATTTCTCAAGATGTGGTTTTTGTTGACTTTGCTATGTACCTAGGGATATGATATATTATTGTATATGGGTTGATGGAGATGCCAACAAGTGACACACATCCCCTTAGTTAGTTATATGGGTACAATATATTAGGATAATATAGTAACTTGTGGAAGTAGTACATTGGGTAATGGTTGACCTACATTGGGATTAGGAGGCTACCCATCCATGGGTTAGATAGATGTATATATATAGGAGATGATTATCATGGTAAAGATATCAAGTAAGCATTGAGTCTTCTATTGTAAGAGGATATTGGAGGTTGTCCCCTCGAAGAGACATTGTGGAGTTATTCCTTTCTAAAGGAGTATTATATGGTGTTTCCTTACCTTAAGGGTATTTATGCATATATTTAATATCAAGATCTTATCAAGTGGTATCAGAGCTTCAATTTGGGTAATTTGTCTAGAGCAAAACCCTAATTTCACCATATCTTCTGAAATATAGGGAATTTTTTATTGGAGATGTAAGGAGATATAAGAGAAGCACAGTAAAAATTTCAAATTTTTTTGAGTTGTTTTAAGTGAATTGTTGTGATTTTATGGTTTTTCGTATATTCAATCTACAGGTCAAAATTTGTGATATTTTTTCACACAATTTTGACTAAGGTTCCAATATCATAATAGGAATCTACAGTAAAAAACTGTGATTTTTTGGATGAGTTTTGTATGAGTTATTGATCTTTTAGGGTTTCATGAACCTTAATTTTTTTGTGGATCATAGAGTTGCAAAAATTTTTAATGGTGGCCCCTTTTTTGGAATAATTTAAAAAAAAATTGGGTAAAGATGATTACTTCCTTTTTTGTCTGGGCCTGCACTACATTGGTTTGATCAGTTGAGATGTATAGAAAGGTTTTCTTCATGAAAAGAAATGGAACAGATCTTTTCAGATTGATGGGCTATAAAACAAGAAGTAGAAAAAGAAGTAGTAGAAATAGAAGTAGAAAAAGAAGAAGAAGAAATAGAAGAATAAGAAGTAGTAGTAGTAGTAGAAGCAATAGAAGAAGAAGAAGAAGAAGAAGATGATGATGATGATGATGATGATGATGACGATGATGATGATGATGATGATGATGATGATGATGATGATGATGATGATGATGATGATGATGATGATGATGATGATGATGATGATGATGATGATGATGATGATGATGAATAATTGGATGATAAGGGTTCAAATAATTTCGCTCCAAATAAATCCAAGTCAATTTTTCAATTTCATGGATGCATTCAAAAGAAGAAGGTGGTTGTGTCCATAAACCCTACTAGCAAGTATAACTTCATTAACATGAATGTGGCCAATCATCTACATGTTCAAGCAAATAATATCAAGGAGGTTAAAGTAGATGGTAATAATATTTCACTGTTTAAAGATTTGAAGATCATTATGGAAAAATATGTTTTGCATTTAGATTTTTATGCTTTGGATATGGATGATATGGATATAGTTCTTGGATATCCATGGTTAGAGACTTCGGGAACAATGAATATTAATGTTCAAATATTTTTCATGATGTTTTGGTATAAGAAAAAGAAGATCACTTTATAAGATATCATAGTGAAAAAGGCACCAATAACAATCCAGGTAGATCATAAGGATGAGATTGAAATGGGTGATGAAGATTCAGATGATATAGATAAAGACACACTACAAATGAACACTTCATATACTCAAGAGACAAAGAAGGAAAAGGTGGAAGAGGTAGAAGAAAAGGTGGATAAGGTCAAGGTATTGGAAAAATTTGAGGTATATATACACCCACATCATCATGAGAGGAAAAAATCATGGAACCAGGTGAGGAAGTGTCATAACAACAATCATTTTATCTATATATAAAATAAAATATCCAATCATTATGGATATGCAATGAATCCAAAGAAAAAATACTATGGCACATGGAATAAATGGGGAAATCACTATGGATATGAATGGAAGAATACCTACTATGGTCATGGGTGGAATTAGAGAAGCATAGCAGAATATGGTACATGGAATAAAATGAGAAATAATTATGCTTGGACACCAAATCAATCTAATTATGATCATGAATTAAATCAGAGGAGAACAATGGATTTTGGACACAAGCTTGGAGAGATATCACCTGCCAAGATCACATATGGATGGTTAGATGATCGAGATTGGAGACAAGTGTGCAATGATTTGAAGCACACTCATTATTTGGTTTCTTCCTATGTTTCGGGGATGAAACATGTCAAGGAGGGAAGTAATGATATGTACCTAGGGATATGATATATTATTGTATATGGTCGATGGAGATGCCGACATGTGGCACACATCCCCTTAGTTAGTTATATGGGTATAATATATTAGGATGATAGAGTAACTTGTGGAAGTAATACATTGGGTAATGGTCAGCCTACATTGGTATTAGGAGGTTACCCACCCATGGGTTAGATAGATGTATATATATAGGAGATAATTATCATGGTAAAGATATCAAGTAAGCATTGAGTCTTCTATTGAAAGAGGATATTGGAGGTTGTCCTCTCGAAGAGACATTGTGGAGTTATTCCTTCCTAAAGGAGTATTATATGGTGTTTCCCTACCTTTGGGGTATTTTTGCATATATTTAATAATCAAGATCATTATAGACTTTCCACCATACTTTTCCCTTTTCTTATCCAGGTACTTCATGGGAAATATTGGTGGTTATTTATCATCAAATTCATCCTACATGGATTTTAGGAAAAGATATGGCACGAAAGTTACCATAAGATTAGAACCTATATCAAGGTTTCACATTGAGCCATACAAAATAAATGTCACCAATGTCAATTGTACTATAATTAATGAGGAGGATCACCCTAGTGACTAAGATCCAATTGTTCCTTTTGAAGAAATTTTATATCTCTTCCTTGATGAATGGGGAGTAAAAAATCATGAGTTTGACCCATATAGAGGTTTTGAAGAGGCTAGTCTCAGTGTCTATTCTTTACATGAATAAGGTATAACCATACCCTTTATTTATAAGTCTAATGATGATAGTAATGGTTCGTGGAAATATTTTTTTGATGGATCAAGAAGAAATATGGAGTAGGGGTAGGTATTATGCTTATTTATTGATCAAATGAAAGGTTCTATTTAGTCATTAGATTTCAACTTAGTTCTACTTGCAATGCAACTGAATATGAATCTCTTATACATGGGATTCAATGGCCAAGGAAGAAAGGAGTAAAGGAAGTGCAAGACATTGGAGATAGTGAACTAGTTGTCCACCAAGTAAGAGGTAGGAGTTCTTCCAAAAACGCATTGTTGAAGTCATAAAAACATAGTGTGGGACCTTATTGAATATTTTGAGGCTTTTAACATTCAATAAATCCCAAGGGAAGAGAACCATCATGTTGATAGGCTGGCATCAATTTGAGCACAATTTAACATCTTCAATGATTTAAATAATGTTTGAAGCATAACCATTGGTGGGTGAATCAATGTGCAAACAATTATTTAAATTCCACTCATCATTTATTAACCATTCAAACTAATATTGAGATATAGCAATTTATAATCAACCATTAATATGAGTATGAATTAAGAACATAAAACATGAACACAAGAGATACATGGTAGAACATCATGAGTAATAAAACCCATTTATACATAGCTTTCACTATAATCCTATAAGTAATGAATCAAGATCTATTAAGGCACCAACCCCTCACTAGTCAAGGACCAACTCAACTAGTCCTTTAGTAAACCCCAACTTACAAGGAGCCACCAACCCCCTAAGTGAATCATAACCAACTTATCCACCTATAACCTTTGATCACCTTTTCACACCTGTTTCTCACTCAACTAATGATGATAACCTTCTTTTTCTCTTCAAACTCTTTTATCCCTCTCAAACAGCCTTTTAGGCTTCCTCGCTCAATATGCCTCTTACTAGGCTTATTTGGTCAAGTCATGATTTCATCACCTATAAAAACACTATTATAAATGTATGACATATTTATTAAATTATTAAAATGGTATCTAAGACCTCTTATTCCTCATCAACCTTATATTCTATTTCCTTCAAAATCTAAACCATCAACTAGTCCAAATAGGCCTATTAGGCCTTGTTATTATATAAACCACTAGATCACTAATTCATTAGGTTTAATTAAAAAATATGTCGTAGGAAATGTTACACATATTAATCAATCAAAATAATATCTCCATTAGGTTGGCCAAACTCACTTAGACCTCTTTCTTCTTATAGGCCTACTAGAGACCTAATTGCAATTAGGTCTATCCATTCCATGAAACAACTTGAACCTCTATGGCCCAGATGGCCCACACTAAAGAACTCAAAACTTTCAAACACTTATATGGAAACCTTAAATTTACTATTTCATGCTCAAAAAGTCATAAATCTTTTGCTCACACCTTGAAAGCACCATTAGACCTCAAAGACCTATTAGGCCTAATTACCCCAAAAATATTATCTTCTAAAACAAATCTCAAACAACCTATAGAAACAAATTGTAAGAAAAATACACATATTTATGTAAAATTCATGACCTCATGGTCCTCAAGACATACATTAGACATCTTCTATCAGGCTCCAAAGTCCCAGGAATAGCAATCTTACTAGCACATAGAAAACTACATGAATGCTCCAAAACACAGTCCTAATGAATGTTGTATTCAAATGCTATAAGGACACTTCAAAGACATATCATTCACATGCATAGTTCCTATGTGACCTCTATAAAATCCTCCAATAGATAGATCACAAGTTATAGTGTCAAATATTAGTCTTGCATATGAATATCACAAACTTACCTAATCATTGCCTTATCTACATAAGAGAGGTCAACTTATGAGCAACTTTCTCAACATATCCTCTAATCATAAAAAAACCTTAACAACATGATGTGTGATATAGGTATTGAAAAAATCCCAATGAAATTGGATCCATCCCTAATCCATGGCAATACATTCTTAATCTCATTCCCATTTCTACCTTTTCACTATCTTTCTCACTAGGCCTTTTTAGTGATAAGTCAACTTACATAACCGGTTTAGCATATTTTAAGTCTTTAACTTGATAAAAAAAACCACATTGGTCATAAGATATAAGTCTTAATATTTAACCTCCATCCACTTTTATGCTTTTACCTGGTTAACCCTGCTTTCTACATCAAAATTCTAAGAGAAGGGTTTTCCTATAGGGACGACTCATTCATCTGTCAGACCAATGCCATCTAGAGGTACCTAAGGAAGTACTCTACATGATCCAATCAAAAAATAGGTCATATAATTCATTCTAATCCATTTCTAACAAGATATTTCATATTAGGTCTTTATTAGGGTTTGAGGAGGGTTTCGACTTCCTTCTATTCTTAACAATCTATTATAGTAGTTTTTTTATTTTTCTCTTAATAAACTTAACTTAATAAAACCTTGAGTGGAAATTAGGGTTTGTGTAGAATACCTATAAATTAGAAGATGTTGTGCACTGCTTTGAATCTAGTGATTGTGAGAGCTTATTTTTGGCTGGGAAAAATAACTTATATACAAATAAATAACTTGTACAAAATGGATTAATAGATAAATGGTGAGTTGTTTGGTCAGAAACCAATCCCAAGAAGTTGTGAACTTCCTCATGTGGATGTCAGCTCACTTGTTTATGCAATCAAGTGGATAAATAATATATGAAATTATAATAGATAAAAGATATGATAATAATGATAATTAAGATTCAATCCTCATTTAAGCTATCAATGTAAGCAAAGTATTTATCTCAATAGACTGTAGCAACATCTATATCTTCTTGTATAACATCAAATTGGTCAGAAGTGGCTTCAATTAAGGGAGAGAAAATAATGGCACATATTGATAATTCAAAGGCTATGTTGTTATGATCAACAAATAGGGGTTGGGATACTATGGGAAGATCTGTAAGACTGATTACATCATTTAATATGTCTGGTAGAGTCATCTACATATAAAGGCCATAGTTAAAATGACAAAAAATTAGTAAGGATTACATACAAGGATATAATATTAAGGTATTATGATTTGATTATTGAAAATATTGGATTGATGTCAATCCTGATAGAATCAATGTCGATTTTAAGGATCGGTGTTGATTTAGAGGATAGGTGTTGATTCTAAATGAATCAGTGTCAATTCTATTTATGACTGAGTTTAATAAAAATATAGAATAGATTGGATGACAAGAGCTAAAATATTAATAATGAAGGATATGGATAATGTCCTAAGGATTAAATACATAGGTAATAAAAAAAATGATTGATAGAAATGAAATAAATAAAATGATTACTTACCTTCAATCTATTTGAAAATAGAATGAAATTTTCCTCACGAAGGTAGGCAATCTTTCAGGCTAATAATGATGGGTGTGGATTAAATGTAGTTAAATTTTAGTAGAGTGTCATTAAGGATGTCTTTAATTCTCTAAGGAATCTGATAGCAATTCAAGTTTTAGAGTTTCTAGGTCCAAAAGTTAAAGTTTGGTTGAATATTTATGGATCAATGCTAATCTGTAGAATCAACACCAATTCACCCAAATTTGTATATTTGTTCAAACCATGAGTAAAATTAGATTTGATGAGCATGAATTTTTTGGTAACAAGGTTATACATGGGTAAAGTGGTTATGGGGTAGATTTTCTAGGTTATTAATGGATTTAGGAGGTTAGTGAGGGTCGAAAGGTAATAGTAAAGGAAAGTTACCAAGTTATGAATGGTAAATATACTAAACCTTAGGATATGAATTATTTAGGATAATAATTAAAAATAAGGACCTATGACATAATTAATTGTATTAGGGTATAAAATTATAATGTCTACATTTGCCCTTTTTTATGGAGCAGTATAGAATACGTGTCGCGAGATAAAAACCATGAGAGGTCCACTACCCCAAGTTTATGTGAGGAGGTATCCCTCCTCAAACTGGGAACCAACTTAGAATAATGAGTGGGTGACAGGTTATAAAAATTTAATAATGGATGGGATAGGTAAACAACAAATGAGATTTAATAAACACATATTCATTGCATGAAGTACATGTTTTTCATGGATATGATACAAGGTAATATAGGTAGAGATGCCTCGAGGTAAATCTCATAATAAAATACCAAAACTATGAATAGGTGAGCTTAAAGGAAGGAAGAAAAAGAGAACAAGTGATAGGATTTGGTTGACTGAAGCATCCGATGTGATACACATTGTACACATTACCTATAGACAATTATTCTCAAGATAAACTACACTCTTGGGACCCACTGAGGGGAGATACCCAAAAGAGTGCGTGCCTTACGTAAGTTATAGGACCAACAAGGAGTCAAAATATTATAACCTAAAATGGTATAGGATAAATAGTAAGTTAAATGTGGAAAGATACCAGGAAAAAGCTAAAGAACAGGTTTAGATGCATGTAAAAGTAAAAATAGTGCAAAAAGAAGGAAAATTGACACCAATCTAAAATGAATCAGTGTTGATCCACCAAATTGATATTGATCCAAAATAGATTAGAAATAATTAGAATTTGGGTATATAAGTGAGTTTGATGTGAAAGGGTCTCATTTGTTGTTTATGAAAAATGAAATGACACTAAAGAGCTCAAATGATGATTTTGTGACAAAATGAGATGTAGGCTAACAAGAGTGCATTAAGGTGATGATGATGCTCACAGGATGAGGTAGGTGTATTATTTTATTATTTTTTTTTTAATTTAAAAAATATTGAATTTTTTTGGCATTTTGGAAGTAGACAGGTTGTAGAACTAAGCTAGGATGTTGATAGGCAATCGACATCGATTCTCAAGTGAATCAGTGATGATTCACTAGGAATTGAAACCATTTCATCGAAACAACACTAATTTTTATATAATGGCATCGATCCTTAAGGGATCAGTGATGATTCACAAAACAATGTGAAGGGCTTAAATTAGAGTCTAGGGTTAGAGGTAGTTAGAGTTTTTAGGAGAATTTAGGCTTCTAAGGGATGCTGGTTATAGGCATGGGATCTAGTAAAAATGTGGGATTGAGTGCCACCTCTAATGGAGTGACTACAAATGTAGTTAGGTGATGATGACTGGGCCCATCTAGAGGCCATAGATCTGGGAGTGCATCATTATAGATTTATCTATCAAGATACAATCTTGTTGGTTATATTGTTGTAATATTAGGATGTTATGTCTAGGACATTTTAGATCTTGACTAGAGAGATGACCATTACAAACGAGGATATCTACTAGAATCTAAGATTACTGGTGCAGGGAGCACATATAATACTTGTGGACAAGTAGAGATGAGGGGCAATATTGACACATTTATACAAGGATATGGAAGGTATCAATTTTGTTACAAGTGGATTTGCATTTAAGCTGCTATATGTAGCTATGGGGAGAGGTCTAATCTCCATGATGTTGTTGTCCATATCCAGTTATGCACTCCTAGATTCAGGGGGGAAATTTTTTGTGGATATTGACTAGTGTAGTTGCATATATGCTAAAGCACTGCACATTGTTTTCCTAGGTATCCACTTTGATAGAATAGATTTACAGGGAGATCTAGGTATGGAGGACCTAGAGGAGTTATAATTTATATGTTATTGTGATTTTATAGTGTTGGGATTATGAGCACATTAGAATATTAATTAGATAAAGATTATGAGCACATTAGAATATATATTGGATTAATATGTTCTTTGATATATAAAATTTTTAATTAGCATAGATTTAATGTAAAAATGGTTTATTTCTCTTATTGGCTCATACCATCACCCAAAAAAACCACTTGACATGAATACATGTATGCGCATTACTAACTGATTGTTAATAAAGAAATTATCAACCTTCGGTCAACCAAGTTTAGGATCTTATTAGTTTGTGATGTAAATTTATAGGTATTTTCATTGATAGGAAGTGAATTATTTTTTAGAATAAAATTATTTCATCTTATATACCAAAAACTAAGGTCAACCCTAGAATACTTTTATGCCAATCCACTTAGACAAATCAATACGGGAAGTATACTAATTTAAAGAAAGTTGATCAATGTGTGAAGCTTACATGGGATGTTTTATGTATGATAGCCATCCTTCAAGGGAGTGGTCTATATTTTAAGACATTTCTTTTGAAACAACTGTCCTTCAAGGGAGCAGTCTGTACTTTTGACACTTTATGCATTTTTGTAGATTTTGTAGAGTTTATAGTTATCCTTTGAAGGATTAGGATATTATTTTTGATTTTTTTGTAGATGGTTTTATTTTATTTTCACGTGATCACATTATTATTGCCTTTTTATGGATTGGATTTGAGGCATTTTAAAATAAATTCCCAAAGTTTTGACACAAAAGAAAAAAAACTCTCATTTTCAATGTGAAATAATGATAGGGTTTTTAAGGAATAACGATTTGGAGCTCCTTTTGATTTATAGGTGGAGCTTTACCAAAATATATTATGCTATGAATAGATCAAGGGTATTTATATTCAAGGTTAAAAATGGGTAATGCTTCCATATAACCACATGTCTCTATCCATCATTATTTGGTATAAGAATAATAGGGATATGGTTTTGTTGCCTTAAACTAAAAGAAATGAAACTAGGTAGATCAAAGTGATTAAGACGTACTAACAATAAAAAACACACTTGAAATGCATTAAGAGGTTCTCATTATAATTTCCCATCAATAGAAGCTAAATGATATGCCCCTGATCCATATTTATGGGTGATAATGTATGGTCCAAGCCAATTTGGAGAAAATTTTCCTCTTTTGCTTTTTCCCATATTAGTGACATGTTGAATTTATTTTAAGACAAGGTCACCAATATTAAATTCATGTTATTTTAGATGATTATTGTAGGTGCACTTTATTCATTCCTTATATACATGTAGATGGTCAAGGGTGGCTACTTGACACTTGTATAAGATTTCAAGTTGTGTTAATCTTTCCTAACAAAAATCACCCTAAAAAATGATATCTCTAAGGAACACATGAAGGGAATGAATCTAAAGTTTATGAAGAAGTAAAACTTCAGTACCATAAACTAGGGAAAACGGAGTAGCACCTGTAGGGGTATGAAAACTAGTTTGATAGACCCATAGGGTAAATGGGATATGAAGAAGCTAGTTCTTTCCTACTTGATTAACAAATTTGGTTAGGATTTTGACAATATTTTTATTGGATGCCTTGACATATCAATTATATTGAGGATAGAAACATGAAGATAAGCTTAGATTCATGCTAAAAGAATCAAATATCTCTTGAACCTTTTTCTTTTTATAATATTTTCCATTGTCTATGATGATCTTATGAGGAATGCCAAAGTGACAAAATAATGTGCTAACTAATAAATTTAATAATTTTATCCACTTTAGTCATGATAAGAGGGATAGCCTCTACCCACTTAGTAAAATGATTAGTGGAGGTATGATAAATCCATGATGCTAGGAAAATTTAGGATTGATCTGACCTATAAGATCGATCCCCCTGTGGGAAAAAGGCCACAAGTCCTATGTGGCTTGTAATTATTTACTAGGGGCATGGGATAGGTTAGCATGTTGTTAACATTTTATGTACGTCTTAACATATTCACAACAATCATGATTTATAGTTGGCCAATAATAACTAATCATAAAATTCTCTTAGTGATGGTATGACCACTAAAATTTCTACCACATGAACCATCATGGGTTTATTTACTAGTGAGAGTAACCTCATGATTCTGGAGACAATGAAGAAAGATACCATCAAAACCATGCTTATAGAGAACACCCCCTAGTATAATGAAATGTGTGATGTGCTACTGGAAAGCTCACTTGGCATTCTTGGATAGATCTAGAGGAAAAATGCCTTTTAATAGATAATCGAATATCTATGCATACCATAGATCTAATGGATTTCAAAACACACTATGGATGGAAGGAAGTTTAATTCTGGTAAAATAAGCTTGATTAATACTATGGATGAGGATAAAAACTTATATTCCTGATATGATGATGGGATAAATGAGGCCAAATAAGACATGGTATCTTCAAACTTTTTGGTTGATCACAGAGTGGCTTGAATGGCATAATGTTTAAAAGTAACTAGTAATTGGTCAGTCAAGGTATTTTATTTATAAATGGTATCATTATTGCATTGATATATTCCCTTAATATGATTAACCACAATCTAGGAACCACCAAAGATTTTTAGTGTCTTAATACCCAAGGCTAAAGAAGTTTGGAGATCAATGATCAAAGTCTCATATTATGTCATATTATTAGTTTAATTGAAGTCAGTTTTAAAGTATAGAGGTATATGTGTCCCCCTAAGAGGGATTAGGATAACTCTAGCTGACCCACCATACTCTGATTTGGATCCATCAAAGAAAAGAGTCATTTGATATCATGGATCTGTTTGAGACATGGAAGCTATGGATTTGTTTGGAAATTCATAGTTAATACGTTGGTTATTGGTAAGAGGTACCTCAGCAAGATGATTAGTAATAATTTAACCTTTAACTATTTTATGATGAATAAACTCAATATCAAATTCCACCAAAAGCATAAGCCATTTGGCCATTCACTAATCCAGGTAAGGCTTCAAGTGCATGAAATTTAAATAATCGGTGCTAGTGACCACATAAGTTTTATGAGTGAGCAAATAATGACAAATTTTGGAGGTTACAAATACCAAAGCCATCCATAATGTTTCTATGTGTGAATAATTCATATTGTATTAAACAAGTGTGTGAATGATATAGTAAACTACCTAGTCTTTATGTTGCTCATCATGATGGGAAGCCATCGCTCCAAAAGCATTATTTGTAGAAAAGATATAAAATAAAAAAGGATACCCCTCCTTTAGAGGAGTGAAAACTAGTGGTGATTGAAGGTAGCTCTTAAGATCCTCAAAGATTGTTAGGTTGTGGAGCTAAAAGCTTCAACTGTTGCAGACATGGAGGAGGTTGTTGAGTTTCAGGGATAGCGGTGTCAGCAGCGGGACCGATGTCGGTCATCTACAGTGTAGAAGGGCAATGGACATCGATAGGAGTTAGCTGATGTTGGTCACCTCCTTTTAGACAGGGACCGACGTCAGTCGCCTATGGCGGTTCCAAAACTGTTCGTTGCACAGACAGTTAGTTTGTTGAACCGAGTGTTTGCATGTTAAGGGCTAATTATAGTCTCAAGTTGTGTGTCTAATTATTTTAAATTAAGAGTCTAAGTTATTGTTTAAGTCTAGGATCTATTTATAGACCCATTTGCATGTATTGTAATTAGTGCAAATAGAGGAAGGCAAGGAAGATCCTTCCAAGTGTAAGATCATTTGAGTTGCAGGTTGTTGCAAGCTCATGGGAGAAGATCTACATGGTAAGTAAGATCACTTTGAGATCTACTTGAAGTACTTTGAGTACTTGTGTACTGGCAAGGTTATTACTGACTGGTTAAAGAGGTGAACACCAATTCTGTGTGTGAGTTGTGTGTTGGGACCATTTTTGGTAAGAGAGTGAACTCTTGAAGAAAATTAATGTGTACACTTGAGGTGTGGGAAGCTTTTGAGAGGTGTGGAGAAGAAGTGGCATCTTATTTATTGTATTTTCTTTCTGGATGAGTATTAATACAATATTGTGTATTGTCTCTCATATTCTGTGCTATTTTTGAATTCTAGTTACTTGTTCATTCTGGTATAATTCTGTGTTTAGTTGCTAATACAAGGTAATCATATATACTCTTATTGGTGGAGTAGGATCCTAACAGTTGGTATTAGAGATTTTGGTTGGGTTACTAACAGGTTGTATCAGATCTGGTTAGTGTGTGTTGATTACAGGTTACTCACAGGGGTTTTTATTTGAGTGGGAGTATAGCAATGGTAGAAGAAAGTAAGCTACGAATGGAGAAGTTTAATGGCAAGAACTATCAATTATGGAGGATGCAGATTGAAGATTATCTGTATCAGAAAGATTTGTACTTACCATTGGGTGGGGTTGCATGCAAGCCCCTAGATATGAAGAATGAAGAATGGGAGGTTCTTGATCGAAAGGCTCTGGGATCTATAAGGTTGAGCCTTGCATCGTCTGTGATTTCCAACTTATCACAGGCTAAGACAACGGTAGAGTTGATGGAATCTTTGGAAAATTTATATGAAAAACCCTCAACTTCGAATAAGGTATTTTTTATGAAGCAATTATTTAATTTGCAAATGTTGGAAGGTGGATCTGTACATAGTCATCTTAGTGATTTCCATGGTTTGGTAAACCAGCTAAATTCAGTCAATATTGTTTTTGATGATGAAATTAAGGCTTTCTTAATGTTATGCTCATTACCTGAAAGTTGGGAGAGTTTGGTAATGGCAATTAGTAATACCGTGTCTGCTTCAAAAATCTTAAAAGTGGATGATATTGTGAGTGTAATCTTAAATGAAGAAATTTTCAGGAAAAGCACAGGTGAATCATCAGGGAATGATTTGAGTGTTGAAGGCAGGGGAAGATAATGAGAGAAGATAGAGCATGGGAGATCAAGGTCCAAGATAGGCAGGAGATCCAAGTCCAGATATGGCAGAATAACCTGCTAGAAATGTGGAAAGCAAGGGCACTTAAAGAGAGATTGTAGGTCGGTTGAAGATCAGCATGAAGGACATGAAGAAGTAGATGTTGCAAATTATGTTGCACAAGATGCTCTGGTATATTCCTTAGATAAAGTAGAATCTTGGGTTTTAGATTTTGGTGCGTCTTTCCATGCATCCCCAAATAGGGAATTTTTTCATGAATATGTCCAGGGAAATTTTGGAGAAATTTTTTTAGGGGATGGTAAGCCTTGTCAAACGGTTGGCAAAGGGAAAGTGAAGCTAAAATTGTAGACGGGCAACACATGGGTGTTGAAGGAGGTCATGCATATCCCAGTTCTAAAACAGAGTTTGATTTTTATTAGAAAGTTGGGTGATGAGGGTTGCACATTAACTCTCACAGCAGACTCTTGGAAAGTTTCCAAGAGTGCACTTGTTGTAGCAAGAGGTACGAAAGTAGGTACGCTTTATCTATCTACTTGTATTATTGATTCTCTTTCTAGGTTATCTACTTCAGTTGTAGATTAAAAGATGTGGCTTAATAGGCTTGGTCACATGAATAAGAAGGAGATGCATGTTCTTGAGTCAAAGGGTATGCTTTCAGAATTGAAAAGCATGAATTGGGATTTCTGTATGCAAAAGAAGAAGGTAACATTTCTTGAGAAATCTGATGTTCGTGACAAGAACAAGAAAGCCTTGGTTTTCAAGGAGAAGATGACAGACAGAGATCAGTCAAAGGGGCTAAAGAATTTTGAGCAGAGCAAGGGTGATTTGGACAAGGGTTTGATCCAAAAGGAGCTCGCGGGTAAAGGTCATCGCTCACAAGTAAAACATAGGGACTGATGTTGGTTAGAAAACCAACGTCGACATCTAGACAGGGACCAATGTTGGTGACTCTGGACAGATAAACACCAATGTCAATCAGGGGGAACTGACGTCGGTGATGAGGTAGTCACATGGAATTGATGTTGGTCAGGTGCAGACTGAGATGTGACTGGCATCAGTCACTGAGATGGATTTTGGGTGGACAAGAAGCTGTCAAAGAGTCTCAAACACCCATATGGAGGACTTAAAGGGTAAGTAAGCCTCAAATTCGTCATTTCCCTTCTTTACACTACTTGTTGCTCACTGATGGTAAAGAACTAGGAAGTTATTAAAGAAGCAGAGCAGGTAGATTTAGGAAATAGTGGGAGCTTGGCATGGATGAAGGATGTGATTCATTAGAGAAGAACCAAATGGGAGTTTTTTGGTGGAGTTGCCAGCTGGAAGAAAGCACTGAGAGATGAATGGATGTTCAGGATAAAGAAGAGCGGGAATGGATACATGAGACAGAAGGCCAAGGTATATGCTCTTGAATAAGCTGTAGGGCAATGGAGGTTTGACCATTGTGTTTCTCTTTACCAAGTTGGATAATATTAGCTACATTATCCTATTACTGTATTGTGTGCTTGTTGCAGGGTTACACTTACAAGGAGTTACTAAACTAAAGGTAAAGCTAGTTCAAAAGTATGTCATGAGGAATCTGGGAGCAGCAAGATTCTTTGGCATGAGTGTGTTCTAGGGACATAGAAGGTCACAGGTTGACTTTGTTTCAGGATGATTTTGTGAGACCGGTTAGCACACCGATGGTTGGACAGTTCTATGAACAGTGTCTTGATTCACATAATGAGGTTGAGTACATGTGTACTAAACCTGAGTTTTTCTAAGCAGTGGGAGCTGTCAAAAAGTTTGGAGCCAATCCGAGAAAGAAGCACTGGAGGGCAGTTCAGTGGAGTCTCAGGTATCTAAGAGGGACCAGCAGCAGGTCGACATGCTATGTAGGGTCAAGTTCTTTTCTACATGGTTTGTAGATGCAGATGTGGTAGGTGATTTGGATGACAGGAGGTGCACCACAAGATTTATGGTGGTTGGTCTTCAAGAGTGATCTTGAAGAGGGATACAAAGCCAAGGGAACAAACTAGATGATGTACAGGTACAGGTATAGTTGCAACTATTTATCTCCAAGTGGGAGATTGTTAGGTTGTGGAGCTAAAAGCTTCAACTGTTGTAGACATGGAGGAGGTTGTTGAGTTCCAGGGATACCAGTATCGACAGTGGGACCGATGTCGGTCATCTACAGTGCAGAAGGGCAACTGACATCGACAGGAGTCAGCCGACGTCGGTCACCTCCTGGAAGACAGGGACTGACGTCAGTCACCTATGGCGGTTCCAAAACTATTCATTGCACGGATAGTTAGTTCATTAAACTGAGTGTTTGCGTGTTAAGGGATAATTATAGTCTCGAGCTACGTGTCTAATTATTGTAAATTAAGATTCTATGTTATTGTTTAAGTCTAGGATCTATTTATAGACCCATTGGCATGTATTGTAATTAGTGAAAATAGAGGAAGGCTAAGATCATTTGAGTTGCAGGTTATTGCAAGCTCATGGGAGAAGATCTACATGGTAAGTAAGATCACTTTGAGATCTACTTGAAGTACTTTGAGTACTTGTGTACTGGCAGGGTTATTACTGACTGGTTGAAGAGGTGAACACCAATTCTATGTGTGAGTTGTGTGTTGGGACCGTTTTTGGTAGTAGAGTGAACTCTTGAAGAAAATTACTGTGTACACTTGAGGTGTGGGAAGCTTCTGAGAGGTGTGGAGAAGAAGTGCTATCTTCTTTATTGTATTTTCTTTCTGGATGAGTATTAATACAAGATTGTGTATTGTCTCTCATATTTTGTGCTATTTGTGAATTCTAGTTACTTGTTCATTCTGGTATAATTTCGTGTTTAGTTGCTAATACAAGGTAATCATAAATACTCTTATTGGTGGAGTAGGATCCTAACAAAGACCTCCTAACAACTTAAGTCCTAAATGAAACAAATATCCTTCCTTAATAATTGATGGAATGGTTGACATCAATCAGATAGCTAGGAGATAAAACAATGAATAGACTATAATTTTCCTTGCAAACTACAAAGCTACTTAAGATTGGATGTGGGTGGAATTTATAAAATGGCTTTGATTTTGGTAGGATCAAACTCTATTCTTTGAATAGAGACACTAAATCCCAAAATTTTACCTGTCAATACTCCAAAAATGTATTTCTTAGAACTTAGGCAAATATGAAATTGGATTAAGTGATTGAAAATTATCTTTAGTACCAATAAATGGTCCTTTCATAATTTTGATTTACCAAAGTGATCATCTACATAATCCTCAACAATTTTATGGATGATATCATAAAAGATGTACGTCATGTCTCTTTAATAGGTGGATCCTACATTCTTTAGGCTAAAAGGCATAAATCGATAGAAGAAAGTCCCCTAGGGAATAATAAATGAAGTCTTATGTTGGTCTTATAGTGTGATAAAGATCTGATTGTATTTGAAGAAACCATCCATAAGTGATAGTATTTTGTGACTAGTTGCTAAATCCACTAATTGGTCAATATTAGGGAGAGGTAAATAATCTTTAGGACAAGTGAGGTTTAGGTCACAAAAATTAGTACAGAGATGTAGTCCTCCTATAGGATTAGTGATAAGGATGATATTATAAATTCACTGAGGGTGTAACAACCCCTCAAGTTGTACTTAAGATAATGCAGTATTTTTTTTTTAAACAAATAATTTAACAATCATTTCATGTAATTAAACAATACAACATAACTAAGAATAATAGTACTTCTAATTCAAATATTTCTCACAATATTGATCTTATACAATTCCAAGGAAAGAACTTACAATAGGACACAACTATGGCTGGTCTCACAATACAACACTCATTTTTCAAGTATATCAAATACATAATATAATTACATTCATTCATGCATATATCCTAATATAATAAATAGATACCAATTTATTTGGAGCTGAAGTCGATCCAACCCATGTATCATTGATAATCACAAATGTCATCTCTAGGTAGTACTACAATGGGGAAGGAGAACATCATTCAAGCATTTTTCCACTCTAACCACAAAGAAACAATCCCCCATATAATTTCCTATCAGAGAGTGGCCCTTCTTTCATGGATAGGTAGATAAAACGGTGTGAGAATATAATGATTTGTGCTAGTACCCTGTGTGCTTGTAAGATTTACTACTACTACATGACATGTATCATAAATAAAATACGTTTTAAACATGATATCGCACAACATGAAAATCAAACATATGAAAAAACAATGTACATCTAACATTACTTTGGCCAAAGTTTTTAAATAATATATGATCATTAGATCAGTGAATTTCATCACACACCATTTGATTGGACTATATATTGGTGGTGCTACCTAGGCTAGTGGAATTCGTCTCACTACCTATTAACATCATCAATAAGGTTTCTAAAAATAAACATATATAACATAGTATATGTTTCCGCGATTCATACCAATGTTTTTCCTATACTAGGTATAGAACAATATTGTAGATTCATTTATTTTACCAGTGCATAATGAATCTTTGACACAACAATAACATTTTTGATAAAGATACATTTGCAAACAAGATCATAATCTAAAATATGTGAAACTTGATTTATAAAATTATATGTAACCGAATACAATCATGGATAGGACATACCATTCAGGTATGTATTTTACAAAAACATAGATTATTTAAATGCTACTCATAGCATACTACTAAATTAATAATCCTACTTGTCCTTAAACATAACAACGTTTATATCACTAGATATATATAAAGACAAATAATCTTAAACCATGATCTAAATGAATACTTATACACATAAAAATATATTCTTATATATATATATATATATATAAGTAAATGATGATCTTTTTACATATTTAGTAAAATGTAATTTATACTCATCTTAACCAAATAATTTTCCATTTTATATAACTCAATAAAAGATTATTAAATATATGTAATGTAAATGTACCTCTACCATCTCATAAAATATAAATTAGTATATGTTTATTTTTATAAACCATATTGATGATGTTGATAGGTAGTGAGAAGGATTCCACTAGCCTAGGTAGCACCACCAATAGACAGTCTGATCAAAATTTGTGTGATGAAATTAATCGATCTAGTGATTATATATTATTAAAACTCTCCAAACATGTCTAGACCAAATAATGAAGTGAATAGACCCCAACAATCTAAAGATCCATGCTTAACTTCTTTACAACCTCTGTCGCGGACTGCAACAGAAAGGTTTGGACAAAACTCAAAACAAATAGTATCATCATTCAAGCGGCCAAGGCTAGATAACTGGCAGGAATGCTTAAAGCTAACTTGGCGGCGATCACACAAAGCTAAATATAAAACAGGTTTAATATTACTAGGAATCAAGGGTCTAATATGTATTCTGATCAAACCAAAATGAACAAATTTGACATCTTCATGTGACCTAATATAATTGATTTCTTGCTCAGGTAACAGAGAAAGTAAATTTGTTTGATAAGTTTTCTTGGGTTTGTAACAGAGGGTTAACTCTACAGACTTGATTCTAGGTTTGACAAAAGATAAATAAGTAGAAGTATACAAAAACTTAGATTTAACTAACTCAGACTTTTTATACACCTGGGAAGCCTTAATAGCCGGAGGTTTAAACAGGCTAGTTTCTTGCTCAAGATTTTCTTCAGTAATATCAATATCAGGACAGTCTGATAATTGATCTGGGACAAATGGAGGGAGTTCATACATGCCTTCGAACTCAGATTCGTTCATGATTTCTATGGTAGATGTGGATGGTACTTTTTTGAATTCCATTGTGGGGAGATTTGGGTTCTGGTAAGCGAGAAATTTTTGGTAAGGGAAAAAAGGGATGCAGAGATAAAAGCGGCCTTTGACACTTAGAATAACGGCCTGGGACTCGATGCAATAACTTTCCCAAAGAAATTTTCAAAGCAGAGAACTCAAAATATCGATCCACAAAATAGGAAAAATGATTCACAACTTACAGTAATATGGCTCTGATACCAATCTTTTTCACGTCAGTAGACGCCTCCTTGTCTCACACTTTAATAGCTTGATTTAGCAGAAACCTGCGATAGTAGGCAGGGGCCGAATGACTACGGCTTCACTATATTACTCACAAAAAGTATTACAATATCCTTGCTTTAATTTAAAGGGAGATTTGTTATGTCTTCAAACTCATCTATATCTAAGAGGGGTTGATGTTGGGTATTTTTAGGGGTTTTAGCACGTTTTGACATAGTGGATAATATACTAGTTCCTGAGGTGGTTGTCACTCTAATAGTTCGACTATAGGGATGGTCATGATCTAATTGTTCCATTAAAAGATCATCTTTCTCTAATAAGTTTTGAACCAGAACTTTTATCACATTACAAATTTTAGTATTATGCCTTGTTATTTGATGGCATACACATTTCTTATTTTCTTGATACCATATTGGTTTTGAGATATAAGGATTAATGGATTTCATAGGTGGTATAGTGATAAGGGAGGTTTGGAGTAGTTTATCAAGGATATTGGTATAAGACTCCTTTGACAAATCCAAACCAGGATTCTCAATCTTTTGAGACACTGATAGGAAAGTTTTATTTGACCTTAATCCCTGACCTTTGGAATGGTTGCTTGAATATTTCCTACAGTATCTACTTTATGTTTGGGATAAGCTCTCACACCTAAACCTTGCCGATATTAAGGGTTAAAAGGATTATATATTAGCATGATCATGGTGGGTTTATCCCTTCGTGATGACACATGCTCTTTGGTAGAAGATTCTATAATAGTGTATTTTAGTTTCATCGAAGGATGGGGTCTTAATATAGATGCTTTTATTCAAATTGGTGGTAATGACAGCTTCCCTTTTTGAATCTAATTAAGGGTAGTGGGGGTATCCTTTTTAGGGAGCTCAATCCTAATAGGAGGTTGTTGTAAGTATTTTTCTTGTGGTACCCCAAGGTTTTCATTTTTGATACTTATACCTTTTCCCTTGATTTTTATAAGTTTTATCTTTTACTAAGCCATAAGGGGAACGTTTCTTGAGCTAATTTGAGGTAACGTGATAGTTTATTCAGGGGGTAATAAGCTAGTGGGGATGGGTATGCTAGATGCAAGTATTGAGATGACACATTGAATGTCATGCATATCTTACGGAATGTCTAAGAAAGTCTTTTCTTAGATAGTCTTTTCCTCTTTTATTTTTAGTTAATCATCCTAAATGTCCTTAACAATTATTTCCTTAGGTGGATCCCAAATAATGAGATCCAGAAAGTTTGAGAAGGTTTTTGGGATGGCTTTTCTTAATTTAAATAATTCAAAGGTATCTCCTATAAGGAGATCTAGGACAAAATTATTACTAATTTCCTTAGTCAAATTTTTATCATCAATTGTATTGATCACATGAGTTGCATGGTCTAAAGTGGTTATTGAATTATCCTGTACAAACTTAGACATAGAAGCATGGTTAGGGAATGGCTATCTAAAAATGCCTATAGACTGATTAGGGGGCACATTTGGATTATCTAGTTGTAACTCCCCTTGATCAATAAGGTTTTTTACTAGACCCTTAAAATAATGACACCTATTGACATCATGACCTATTACATGGTGATAGTTGTAGAAATCATTTTCCTTAAACCAAGTAGGCTTAGGGCAAGAATAATTAAGAGGTATCACCATATGAATTTTGATGAGAGATGCCTTTCATATTTTATCCAATATAGATACATATAAATCTCCTAAAGGTTTATACTATTGTGAAGGGAAATGTGTCAGGAGTTGTTTGGATTGTGCTTGAGAGGTAGAAGGCTTAGATTGGCCTTTTTATTATGGTGGTGATAATTTTACAACTATCGCATTAGCTGATACTTTGATCTTATTATTGTTGGTCCCTTTAGAGTGATCAAGTTTAAAGTTTTTGCTATGTAACTTTACTTTCTCTTCTTCCAAATCTCTAATTTCTAGTTTGCGAGCCATCGAAAAGGCTTCATTAAAGGTTTTAAAATATTTCAACCATAATGTAGATGAGATATGTTTATCACATGATCTCATGAATAACTCAAAGAGTTCAGGTTGCAGAAGGGAAAATGTGAGTTGGTTTATGAGACACCTGTATCTATCTATGAAATATGCTACAAATTCATCATCAACTTGTTTGATGGCATAAAGGTCAATGATAGTGACTTCTCTAGCAATGTTAATAAATAAGTGTTAAAAGAAGATTTGAGCTAGCTATCTAAAACAGAGAAGGGAATGATGAGGAATTAAACTATATCAATCTAAGGTAGGTCCAGATAGTGACATGGGAAATGTCCTAAGGAGAAGGGAATCATCATGAGCTATAAGATAGAAAGCATGAATAAATGCTCAAAGGTGTTGTTGAGGATATTCCTTGTTCTAAAATTTGGTAAATTTTAGAAGCTCCCACTGTGGAGGATAAGGTCTAATATGGACCACTAGATTAATAGGTTCATTATAGATCTATTCGTAAGTGAGCATATTTTTATTCCCAGAGGTATAAGCTTCCAAGTTGATCATCTTATTCATAAGGATATTCATAAGGTTTGGTTGGGTATTTTATTGAGGGATACCCCCCAAGGCATTGTGTTTTGTGTGTTGATAAGTAGTAAAGAGAGTGGAAAAGGGATAATATAAAGTATAACCAGTGGAGGTCGTCATGATCAATTGAAATGCCACCGCATACTATGGGGCTTGTAAGGGTATATAAGTAGACCCAAGAGCTTTCAAAGGAACTAGGTATTAGGTATTCATTGGGATATCTTTCTGAGCAAGTTGAATTACAAAAAAATATTGTAAAGGTTGATTTTGCGGATTGAAAGGAACGATAGTTTGCAGGGGTAAAAGGGTTGTTGGGATTGAGATAACTATGTTTTTAAGTGTCATGGTAATAGGCTGAGGTATGGTCACATTCTGAGTTTGGGTACTAGTTAGGGATGAACCACCAGACATTACCGAAGGTAGATTTCCTATAGGTTATATAGTGTTTGTGTTAGAACTCATTAGGGAGGATTGTTATGGGAGGACACCATAGATATGATAAAGCCTTCACCTTCTTCCAAAGTCATGTCAAAAATATACATGAAATCTTATGTATAAGGGGAGAGTTGGATACGTATATCTTGAGAGCTAAAGTAATAGTTAAGTTCAATTGGATTACTATCCAATATGGTGGCAAATTCATGATCGCCCTAAGTATAATACTAGGGAATACCTTCACCTATGGATTTAAGGGAAGTAGGAGGACTAAGATAATTATCCATGGATGAGAAAGAAACAAGTGGTTTGATTTGCTTTAGCAACTAATTTCATGTCAAAACGATGTGATGATGAAAGAAGAAATGATAAGATAAGAAAAGAAGCACACAACTATCTTTTTTATTATCTCATATTTAGTGAAAAAGAAAGGCACACATGCTAAACATGTAAGTATAAAGATTTTACTTTTTAAGAGAAAATGTTACTAAAGGTCCTTAAAAGTGGAAATCTAAAGATGGTTTTAGGTTTGTTTAGGCTCAAAAATATCTATGTACTAGAATCGATACACGGCCATATATTGGGGTCTACCCCCTCACTTCACACACCATAGCGATAAGGGTGTTGGGTGCTTAGCTACTATATATTGAATAACCATGGTTTATGCTCAGTTAATATATTGAATTAGTTTTCTCCTTGGTGATGAAATCCAAGTAGGATAGCTAGAATGAAGGTCAACGCTGAGTGATGAAATCCCAATTGTTTCCCTTATGTCAATGTTTGATGGATTTATTATGTATGTGGTTTGGTATGTGTGTGAAAGAATTGATTGCTATGATAATTTAACCCACTTAGATTATTCTATATGAATTACCTAAACAAGAAAAATGGATGTAATTATTTGCATCCTTTAGAAAGGAAAAGCAAACAATTTTGGATTTTATTTTGAATGAAAACAATAATCAAGATAAAAAGAGAGAAAGATGGATAAATTCACGATGAATTAAAATAATAAAAATGAGACATTGTGGGCCCCATCGGGCATGCCAGAATGTTATAGTAGTTTTTTAGTTTTTCTCTTAATAAAATTAACTTACTAAAAAGTTGAGTGGAGAGTAGGGTTTATGTAGGATACCTATAGATTAGAAGATTTTGCACACCGCTTTGAATCCAATGACTGTGAGAGATTATTTTTGGCTGGGAAGAATAACCTAAACATAAATTAAAAACTTGGACAAAATGGATTAATAGATAATTGGGTGAGCTACCTAGTCAGAAACTAGTCCTGAAACATTGTGAGCTTCCTCAAGTGGATGTCAGCTCACTTGTTTACCCAATAAAGTGGATAAACAACATATGAAATTATAATAGATAAAATCTATGATAAGAATGATAATTAATATTGAATCCTCATTTAAACTATCAATGTAAGAAAAGTATTCATCCTAATAGGCTTTAGCAACATCTATGTCTTCTTGTATAACATCAAATTAGCTAGAAGTGGCTTCAACTGAGGGAGAGAAAATAATGGCACATAGTGATAATTTGAAGGCTATGTCACT
The DNA here is from genome assembly GCA_037957365.1 of Torreya grandis. NCBI lineage: Eukaryota > Viridiplantae > Streptophyta > Pinopsida > Cupressales > Taxaceae > Torreya > Torreya grandis. Next base: position 120,328 of record JARHVA010000708.1, on the reverse strand, counting down.
CTAATCATAAAATAAGGGTTGGGATACTATGGGAAGATCTATAATACTGATTACATCATGTACTATGCCTAGTAGATTCATCTACATACAAAGGCCATAGTTATATGACAAAAAATAAGGATTGCAAACAAGGATCTAAAGTTAAGGTCTTCTTGTATAACATAAAATTAGTTAGAGGTGGATTCAACTGAGGGAGAGAAAATAATGGCACATAGTGCTAATTTGAAGGCTATGTCACTCTGATCAGCAAATAAGGATTGGGATACTATGAGAAGATCTATAATACTGATTACATAATGTACTATGCCTAATAGAATCATCTACATATAAAGGCCATATTTAAATGACAAAAAATAAGTAAGGATTGTAAACAAGGATCTAAAATTAAGGTCTTGGGCTCTAATTATTAAAAATAATAGATCAGTGTTGATCCTGACAGGATTGATGCTAATTATAAGGATCAATACGAATTCTGAGGGATGGTACCGATTCATAATGAATCAGTGTTGATTCTCTCTATGATTAAGTTTTTAAAAATAGAGAATATACTGGATGATAAAAGATAAAATATGAATAATGAGGGATATGGATAATGTCCTAAGGATTAAATACATAGGTAACATCAAAAATGATTGATAGAAATGAAATAAACAAAATGATTACTTACCTTCAATTCATTTCCAAATAGAATGAAATTCTCCTCATGGATGTAGGCAATCTTTCAGGCTCATGATGATGGGTGTGGATTGAATGCAATAAAATTTTAGTAGAGTGTCATTAAGGACATCTTTAATTCTCTAAGGAATCTAACAATAATTTGACATTAAGAGAATCTAGGTCTAGAAGCCAAAGTTTGGTTAAATATTTATGGATTGATGCCGATGTAGAAAATCGACATCAATTAAGGGGGAATCAATGCCGATTCACCCAAATTGGCATATTTTTTCCAACCACAGGTAAAATTAGCTTTGATGAGTATGAAGTTGTTGGTAACAATGTTGTATGGGGTTAAAATGGTTATGGGGTATATTCTCTAGGTTATTAATGGATTTAAGAGGCTAGGAAGGGTAGAAAGGTAATATTAAAAAGAAGTTACCAAGTTATGAATGGTAAATATACTAAACCTTAGGATAAGAATTATTTAGGATAATAAATAAAAATAAGGACCTACGACACCTAATTAATCATAATAGGGTATAAAATTATAGCATCTACATAATCCTTCATAAATATTAGGCCATCAAACTTGAAACTAATGTTAAGAAATTTGAGCTAGGACCCTTACCCAACTACTATGAGATTCTTGGATCTTCATGCAAAGGTTTCACATGCCAATGAGCATAAAACAATCCTTCTCAAGTCTGTAATGCTTCATTATATCACTTGAGAGACCTAAAATTAACTTTTCATGATTTATCCTTATGAGTTTGAAATCAAAATTGGTTAAAAAACTTGACACAACCTCTCACACCTCTGGTAAATCTCACATTAGCTCTAGCACCTTGGAAATTGAGTATGACCCACATTAAGCCACACTAGGTCTCTTTGCATACTAGGCCTAAACCTGTAAGCCATACTTAGACATTGAACACATCTTGAAACCTCGTGCACTACTCTCACAACCTCATAATCATGTCATATAACTTCATACCATGCTCACACACTACCAACATTCTTCTCTTAAGCCTCAAACTGATCACCTCATCATGCTACCAAGCCTATGCCTTCTCACTAGGTCTCTTCATGTAATGACTAAGCCTCAAAACTAATCTTGGAACTCTTATGAAGGATTATTTGCCTCATTAGAATGATTACACAACTTTATAGACTATCTCATGCATGTACTGACACAATTCACCAAGTTTCACTATGCTTCATGCATACATCTTCTCATAGGGCTAGACTAGGCTTCACAAGACACCTAGTACTTAAAGACTTGAAATCAAACAAGTTAACTCTCAATGATATCAACAAAGAAAATTATTAAAATAGAGTTATCTGAATACAAAATTACTCTCAATAGGCTCATGAGCTTAGCACACCACAACATTATGCAAAGACCTTATGCAGAACTTAAGGACTTACTAGCCCATGCTTAAGCCATCATGATCACTTACCATGTATATTATCAAGACCACCTTTCGGACATTAATGATTTTATTTTACCTTTTACATCAATGATAGCATCAATGCCTCAACACAACAATAGAAACATAACTCAACAATCTCCCCCTTTGTCATTGATAGCAAACACTCAACCAAAACTAATCAATCTCACCTCCCCAAGCTAGATCTTCTTCAAACTAACATTTCTCCCAAACTATAACTTTATCCCCCTTTGACATTAATGACAAAGGGTCATCTCTAAAAACTATTTGATCCTTAGACCTGGAATAATTGAAAACACATCTTTTCTCTTCAAACAAGATCATTTTCTCTTTTTGACAAAAAATCAACACACATAAATACTCCCCCTAAGCTCATGCATACCTCAACATCTTATTCTTAAAAATTTGATATGAATCCCCTTTGACCTCATATTTTTTGCACTTCTATCCTGATATTAGAGTTAAATCACCTTCCTATTAGCTCCCCCTAAGCACTTAACTATCTTTATGACTACTATGAGCATGAATCACACTTAATTCCTATCTCAAATGCATAAAAGTAGCCTTTGGAAGAGGCTTAGTTAATATATCTTCAATATGATCCTTGGTAGACACAAACACAAACTCAATCTTAAAAATTTATTCACTTAGATGTTCTCTCAATAAATGATATTTTATAGGAATGTGCTTAGTCTTTGAATGCATGACAGGATTCTTTAAAACACTTATATCACTAGTATTGTCACAAAGAATGGGACTAGGACTATCAAAATCCATGTTGTATTCCCTTTAGGTTTATCTCATCCACATCACCTAAGTGAAACATGAAGCTAATAAAATTTACTTAGCCTCACAATTAGATAATGCCACTAATGGTTGCTTCTTGCTTTTCCATGAAACTAGGCATTCACCTAAGAAGAAGGTTCTTCTACTAGTGCTCTTTCTATCATCTAGAGTCCCAACCCAATCTACATTTGTATAGGCAACTAGATCAAACTTATTGCTTCTTGGGTACCACAACCCATAATTCATAGTTCCCTTGAAATATCTAAGTATCTTCTTGACTGTTTGTAGATGAATTTCCTAAGGATTTGCTTGAAATATTCTCATAATACCTACTACTTGTATGATGTCAAGTCTAACGGTATTAGTATACAACAAACTCCCAATCATTGATCTATATTTTGACTGATTGAATCTTGAAGATTCATCCCCCTTGTTTAGCTTACATCCTATAACCATAAGTGTACTCATATCCTTTGATGAAACAAAACACTTCATGGATTTTTGATGATTGTCTTTAGACTTGACTACTTATACATAGGTCTTTATTCTACTAGCATTGTCACTCCTTGATAGATTATTGACTTTTGGAAACTAACATTCCTTGAACTCCTTTCGGTCCTTTTTAAAACCAAGACATGTCTTATCATGAGAGGACCTTTGACTATTCAAAATATTGTCAAACTTTCTAGAACTCTCCTCAAATTTTTGATATGTCTTTATCTTGAATATATCTTGCTCTATTTATTCCTCTAAAGACTTTACTTCCATTCTCAGTTGGGTGCATTCTTACATATGATTCTTCTATTTTGAATAACATTTACAATATATTTCAATGATTATGTATAGATCTTCATTGTAATCATAATAAACACTTTCATTATCACAATCCATACATGTTCTTCAAATATCTTCCTTAGGCTGTCAGGCCTGCACAAGGAACCTAATCTAATACCAATTTTTGGAAGCACAACCACTGAGGGTGTGGGGGTGAATAAGTGTACAAACTTTTATTTAAACTCCACTTATCATTTATTAACCATTCAAACTAATATAGAGATATAAAAATGTATAACATAAGACATGAACACAAGAGCTACATGGGAAATCCTCATGGTGAATAAAACCCACTAATACATATATTGGACTACAATCCTATAAGTAATGAAACAAGATTTAGTGAGGCACCAAACCCACAAGGGGTAGCAACCCCTCACCAGTCAAGCACCAACTCAACTAGTCCTTTAGTAAGCACCAAATTGCAAGGAGGCACCAACCCCCTAGGTGACTCAGTACAAACTCAGCCATCTTTAACATTTGATCACCTTTGGATAACTTTTTATTACTCAAATAATGATTATAACCTTATTTTTCTCTTCATACTATTTTATCCCTCTCAAACATCCTTTTAGGCTTCCTCGCTCAATATGCCTCTTACTAGGCTTATTAGGTCAAATCGTGCTTTCATCACCTAAAAAAACACTATTATACCTTTATGACATATTCATTACATTATTTATATGGTCTATAATACGTATTACTCCTAACAACCTTCTATTCCATTTGCTTCAAAATCCAATCTATCAACTAGTCCAAATAGGCCTATTAAGCCTTGTTCTTATACAAACCACTAGATCAATCACACTCTTAGTCGAAAAAGACACTAATTCATTAGGTTTAATTAAAAAATATGTATTTGGACATGTTACACATATTAATCAATCAAAATAATATCACCATTAGGTCTAAAAAAATCACTTAGACCTCTTTCTTCTTTTAGGCCTACTAGAGACCTAATTACAATTAGGTCTATCCATTCCATAGAATAACTTGAACCTCTATGGCCCAAATGGCCCTGTCCAAAGAAATAAAACATTTAAAACACTTATCTAGAAAACTCAACTAACCTCTTCTATGCTCAATAAGTCATAAATCCTTTGCTCACACCTTGAAAGCACTATTAGGCCTAATTACCCCAAAAATAGTGTCTTCAAAAATGAAGCACAAATAACCTATAGAAACAAATTATAGGAATAATACACATATGTATGGAAATTTCATGATCTAATGGTCGTCAAAAATTCCATTAGACATTTTATATCAAGATCCAAAGACTCAACTTGAAGTCTCGTTAAAGGCTTATTGGTTTTCCTTATAATTTTGAATTTTTTATTCATTAAAATATCTAAATTTGTAATTTTACTTTACACTATTCTACTATTTAAAAACACTTAAAATTAAAATTTGTTAAAAATATAAAAATAATATTTTATTTAACTTATTTTTTAATAATACATGTATTTAATTTATTATTAAAATAAAAATAAAAATACAAATATATCTTGAATGATTAAATATTCTTGAATTTGAAATTAAAACTGACCCTTCAAACTTGATCACCACAACCGACTCGCGACGCCAAATGCGGTCATAAATGCGCAATCTGTTTGTTGCAAAGAGATAGCTTCAAAGTAGCTTTCCCTTATTCAGCATGGCCATTAGACTCACTGTCATTACATGGCTACGGGGGCCTCGATTGAATTGATGATGTCTTTTCACGGGCGGATAGTTATCTGCAAAATCATTAAAAAATGGTAGCACTGACCACGGACCACCCATTTTTATTTATTTATTATTATTTAATAAAATAAATCTTATATATAAATATATTAAAATTGTAAGATTATTATTAAAAAAATATTAATTGACATTGTCATATTCATTATATTTTATTCTAAAAGATTGAAAAATTAAAGATACTCTATATATTTATTATAATTCTTTTTAGAGTTTTTCACAATATTTTAGAGCTTTTTAGTGTTCCAAAATTTTATCTTGTATTTAAAATGGGCCACTAAAAAAAACATTATATTTTACAGCTTATTAAAAATGTAAATTTAGTGATGCGTTATTAATTTTATTCTTTAGTATTAGTATTTGTTGAAATTATTTAGTTAAGGATAATTTGTTTGGATTCAATTATAATGATTTCTTGACCCTAGAATTACGATTATTATTAAGTTAAAGATAATTTTTTTGGACTCGATCACAATGATTCCTTTACCCTGAGACAACAATAACACATGAAGCAATTTGACCTCAACATCAAACAATAAATATTTATATAATCAATTACAAGAAGCTTTACAAAATACAAACCAATATTACATAGTAAATAGAGATGTAATGATGTGCAATAATATATTAGGGGCCCTTTGCCCATCTCTATACAACTGAATTGTTTGACAAATTCAACAATGAAGGTAACATTGCACATCACACTCACTATAATAAGACATAAATTTAGTGTAATTTTATTAATAAATAACACTTAATATTTTATCCCTAACATGAAAAACCATAACAATATTTTGTACCAAACAAAAAAATTATATCAAATAAATAGAATTTAATAATAAGATTGATAAATAACTTTAGTTTAAGAAAACAAACAAATTATTAATGAACTCTGTATCGAAAACATATTAAATATGTTTTATATTTTGAAATCATATAACAATTAGATATAACACACTTCCATTTTTTATTAAGAAGCATCTCTATATTAATATAAAACAATATATAGTACAACGCTAATCATACAAAAATGGGTAAAAAAGTCACATCCCACGAGCTGTTAGGATTGTGGAGCTAAAAGCTTCACTGATGCAAACAGGAGAGGAGGTTGCTGAAGGTTGCTGAGTTGCAGAGAAGTTGGGGTCGGTCTGATCAGCCGACGTCGGCAGGATAGCATAGAGAAGCAACCGACGTCGGTCATATATCGGCCGGCGTCGGTCACCTCCAGGCAGACAGGGACCGACGTCGGTCGCCTGTGTGGTTTGAATGCGAGCTAATTACGGGCAGTTAGCTAACGAACCAAGTGTTTGCATGATGAGTGCTAATTTTAGACTCATAGCCGCGGATCTAATTATTGTAATTAGATGTCTAATTATTGTTTGGATGAGATCTATATAATAGACTCATGGTTGTATTGGAAAAGTGGGCTAGTTTGAGTTGAGCAAAGTTTGCTCCTTCTGTGTGTGAGGTGAGCAAGGGTGTTCCTCCTAGTTCCACAGCAGTACCAGGCGTGTTGGTGCTGGTTTGGAGAGTCAGCTGGATTCTTCAGGAGTGTAGGATCTTGGTCACAGTTGCATGGCCTATATAGGAGATCTACATGGTAAGTAAGATCGTTGATCTGCAGGTGTATGTGTGTGCAAGGTCAAGGTTCACAGGTGAGCAGAATCGTTGTTTGATTTGCAGGTGTGCAAGATCATATAGACAGCAACACAACAGGGAGCGGTATCAGGCAGGATCTACTTGGAGTACAAGTGTGTACTCGGATAGAGCAAGAGAGGAAGGCAAGGGAGTTCCTTCCATAAGTACGGTCTATTGAATTGCAGGTTGTTGCAGATTCATGGGAGATCTACTTGAAGTACCTTGAGTACTTGTTGAGTGCGTGGAGCACTTGTGGTGTGCGTGGAGCACGGGAGGTGAACACCAACTCTGTATTTGAGTTGGGTGTTGGGCCCTGAGAGGGAGAGCTTTGGGGAGAAGAATTATTGTTCACTTGAGGTGTGGGAAACCTCTGTAAGGTGGTGGAGAAGATGTGGGATATTCTCTATTGTATTCTTTTCTGTATAAAGTGTTAATACAATTGGTGTATTGTCTCTCATATGCTGTGTTATTCTGAATTCTAGTTACTTGGTGAATCTGGTTAATTTCCGCATATTAAGTTGCTTGGTATTTGGTAATCAATTGTATGCTTCCGGTGTTTCGCATCCTGACAAGTGGTATCAGAGCCTTGGTTGTAGGTTCTTGAGCTTGATACCAACAAGTGGTATCAGAGCTAAGGTTGCAGGGAGCAAGTTTTGTGTTTTGGTTACAGGGCACTCTCAGGGGTTTCTGATTGAGTGGGAGTAGAGCAACGGCAGATCAAAGTAAGCTAAGAATGGAGGAGTTGAAAAGCACAGACGGTCACTCACGGTCCAATGGAAAGAAAGAGCAGGTAAAAGAAGATTGTTGGTTGGTAGCAGATCAGCATGAAGAAACTGAAGAAGCAGATGTAGCAGGTGTTGTTGCACAGGATGCTCTGGGAGGTTTCTTGGATAAAGTTGAATCTTGGATAAAAGATTCGGTTGCCTCTTTCCATGTAGCCCCAGGTAGAGGAGCTGGTGAGCCTTGCCAAAGAATTGGCAAAGGGGAAGTGAAGTTGAAATTGCAGGCGGCCAACACACAGGTGTTGATGAAGGTCATGCAGGTCCCAGGTTTGGAGATTTGGCTAATTTCTTCAGAAAGATTGGGTGATGATAGATGCACAAGAACTCTCACAGCGGTAGCACTTGAATTAGCTGGTGGTAAGAAAACAGGTATACTTTATCTACTTGTTTATATTACTGATTCTTCTTCTGTTGCGGAGACGTGGTTTCGTAGGCTTGGTCACATGAGCAGGAAGGAGATGCATGTTCTTAAGTGGAAGACAGATATATTTGACAGGCTTAAGAACTGGAAAGCCTTGGTGTTCTTGGAGGAGATGGCGGACAAAAACTAGTGGATGGGGATGGATACTTCTGAGCAGAGCAGTTTGGACATGGGTTTTGATTCAAAGGAGCTCGCAGGTAAAAAGTCATCACTCACAGGCGAACACAGACACTGATGTCGGTCAGGAGGAATCGGCGTCGAACAGACAGGTGCCGATGTCGGTCATGTGCAGACCGAAGCCGGCGATGTCAGGCAGAGTAAGACCGACGTCGGTCATGGGACCGACATCGGCAGTATGTAAGACCGATGTCGGTTAGGAGGACCGACGTCGGTAGCAGGGACACTAGCGCTGGCAGGTTGGTAGTCAGGGACAAACGTATGGGAACCGACGTTGGTCGGATGCAGACTGTGGGGTGGCTGAGGTCGGTCACTGTAATGAATTTTGGGTGGACAACATGTTGTCAAGGAGTCTCAAACACCCATACGGAGGACTGAAGGCGTAAGTAGGCCCTCAAATTTGTGTTCCTCTTCTTCATACTTGTTGCTGATTGTAGAGCAGGAAGGATCCAGGAAACAGGTGGGAGCTAGGCAAGGATATGATGCAGAACCAAACGGGAGTTTTGGTAGGTTTGCCAGCTGGATGAAAGCACAGAGAGGAATGGATTCCTTAGTAGAAGAATAAAGAGAACGGATACGTGAGATGGAAGACCAGGTATATGGTCTTGAGGAGCTGCAAGACAGTGGTACAGGTTTTGACAGGTGGAGGACAGAGCATGACTCTAGTCAGTGTCAGGGTAACTACTGTGGTTTGACTTACCAGGGGGATGATGATTACAACATCATTATGTTGTTGTATGTGGATAGTATGCTAGCTAGCAGGGGTGTACATACAAGGTTTTGCTGAGCTAAGGGTAAGATTAGTTCAGTGGCATGTCATGAGGAATTTGGAGCAGCGGAATTCTTTGACATGGGAGGCATGGAGATCACAGGTAGATTTTGTCTCCAGTAGGAGCTGATGTGAATTAGGTGTTGGCGAGGTTCGGGATGCAGAGCCGGAGCACACTAAGAGCTGGACAGGTACAGTGTCTGAAATCACATGAGGTCTGGTATAGACCTGAGTATTCCCATGCAGTGGGAGCTGTCAGAGTTAGGAGCCAATTCGGGGAAGTGGGTTCTCAAGTTTTTGAGAGGGACCGACAGCAGGTGTTGCTATGCAGGGTCAGGACTTCACTACATGTGTTTGTAGGTTCGGATGTGGTAGGGTACTCGGATGACAGGTGGTACACCACGGGATGTGTGGTGGGTTGTCTTCAGGTGGGAGCTTGAAGAGGGATACAAACCAGGAAATAGATTAGACGGGGTACAGGTATAGGTACAGTGCAGCTGTTTATCTCCAAGTGGGAGATTGTTAGGATTGTGGAGCTAAAAGCTTCACTGATGCAAACAGGAGAGGAGGTTGCTGAAGGTTGCTGAGTTGCAGAGAAGTTGGGGTCGGTCTGATTAGCCGACGTCGACAGGATAGCATAGAGAAGCAATCGACGTCCGTCATATGTCGGCCGGCGTCGATCACCTCCAGGCAGACAGGGACCGACGTCGGTCGCCTGTGTGGTTCGACTGCGAGCTAATTACGGGCAGTTAGCTAACGAACCAAGTGTTTGCATGATGAGTGCTAATTTTAGACTCATAGCTGCAGATCTAATTATTGTAATTAGATGTCTAATTATTGTTTGGATGAGATCTATATAATAGACTCATGGTTGTATTGGAAAAGTGGGCTAGTTTGAGTTGAGCAAAGTTTGCTCCTTCTGTGTGTGAGGTGAGCAAGGGTGTTCCTCCTAGTTCCACAGCAGTACCAGGCGTGTTGGTGCTGGTTTGGAGAGTCAGCTGGATTCTTCAGGAGTGTAGGATCTTGGTCACAGTTGCATGGCCTATATAGGAGATCTACATGGTAAGTAAGATCGTTGATCTGCAGGTGTATGTGTGTGCAAGGTCAAGGTTCACAGGTGAGCAGAACCGTTGTTTGATTTGCAGGTGTGCAAGATCATATAGACAGCAACACAATAGGGAGCAGTATCAGGCAGGATCTACTTGGAGTACAAGTGTGTACTCGGATAGAGCAAGAGAGGAAGGCAAAGGAGTTCCTTCCATAAGTACGGTCTGTTGAATTATAGGTTATTACAGATTCATGGGAGATCTACTTGAAGTACCTTGAGTACTTGTTGAGTGCGTGAAGCACTTGTGGTGTGCGTGGAGCACGGGAGGTGAACACCAACTCTATATTTGAGTTGGGTGTTGGGACCTGAGAGGGAGAGCTTTGGGGAGAAGAATTACTGTTCACTTGAGGTGTGGGAAACCTCTGTAAGGTGGTGGAGAAGATGTGGGATATTCTCTATTGTATTCTTTTCTGTATAAAGTGTTAATACAATTGGTGTATTGTCTCTCATATGCTGTGTTATTCTGAATTCTAGTTACTTGGTGAATCTGGTTAATTTCTGCATATTAAGTTGCTTGGTATTTGGTAATCAATTGTATGCTTCCGGTGTTTCACATCCTAACACGAGCAAGTCACATCAAGGGTTAAAGAAAATGCCTCAAGAAAAGTCATAAAAGTGGTCACAAAATGACCACACCAAAAAATTACATCACATTAGTTGCCAACAAAGCAAAGAAACCAAAGTAACATTTAAGCATCATCAACAAACATAGATATCAAGGGAGGTAGAGAAGATCGCAGACTCAAAGGCTTATCATCCCATCCTCCCATTGTAGGAAGATCCCTGTCAATAGGTAAGGGATCCCAACCAAATTTTTGCTACTCTTTCAAAGTCTCATTTTTATTTTTTTAGGGAAAATAGTCAGAGCCAGGCCTAGGAATTTACCTTTGGGAGTTAGACCCCAGCGTCTGTTACCACCATCCTGGGATGTGGGAGGAGATCCCTAGCCCCAACCATCACCTCCAGATTGGGAGGAACCACTCGAACCACCATGATGAGAATAAGGTCAGTAAGGTGGTGACCGTCATGGAGAGTAACTCCTACATCTGGGTCTGGACCACTACCATCTTGGCCCCTGTCCTCGTCCCTAATGGGGTGAAGGATGTCATAGGGGTTCAGGTGGTTCTTGACTAATTACACATGGAACATTTCCCCAATGATCAAGCAAACGATTGAGGTGGTTGAGCTTCAGATGGACCTTGTTTGTTTGCCTTTGAATCTAAAGAGTGAAATTAGAGAGAATGATAATTTTATTAGAAATAAAAAGATTATGTTTCATCTCTTTATGATTAAAGCAAGCATAATTCCTAACTGTCCATATTTGAAACAAAATGTCAGCTCGTAAGATCTATCAAAAATGATTATATTTTATAGGAAACAAAGCTGAGTCCCCCAAGAGAGCCATTTTCCACTGAATAATTATGGATGAAAATGCTAAAAAGGGAGTGAACCCTGATTCACCATGTAGACTGAGCATATGGGCAAAACCAGAAAAAATACTTAACAGTCTCTAGTTGTCGACAAGCTGGGCAGATGGGATAAGGCACACCCAAATGCTTGAGGCAGTCACCCATAGGCAGACCCTTGTAAATAAGGCACCATAAAAAATGAGCTATTTTAGGCTCAATAGAAGTAGACCACACTTTGTTGAAATGTTGGGCCCAGATTCCATCATGGGAATGAAGATTCGATCTGATATTGAGCATATCAACTGAAATATGTTGAGGGGCAAGTAATTGATATCCCAACCATGGAGAATATTTAGTTAAGGGGTGGTTGTAAGCCAATATCAATCCCTCCACCAAGGAAAATGAGAATTAACTCCAATTTAATGCAAATATTCATCAAGTATGAAGCCTTGAATTTATGCGATAGTCTTTGCATCTAAATTTATTAATTGGTATTTATTTTGAGGTTGATGCCAAGTGAGCCAAAACCTACTCTCTTTACAAAAGAGACCACTAATAACCTTTATGCCTTTTCTAAAAAGGCGTAACTCTTTAATCTAAGGGACTAAGGCAAAGGGAACATTGTAAAAATTAAGACAAGGTGACCACCAAAGAGATTGAGAGTTAATGGAGAGCCCATTTCTGAATCCTTCAACAACCCAACTGAGGTGAGGCTTAAGCTCCTCCCAAGCCTTCCATAAACTTTGAACTACAAAGAAACCCTTAAAATTCCCTCTATGACTCAAGGGATAAGAGAGCCTAATGTAGCTTATAAGGCTCAATAATCTAAAATAAATTATAATGATAAAAGTATCTTTCTACAACAAAGCAAGCAGGCCCAAGGTGATGTCATAGCTCCTAGAGGACAACCAAATATTAGTGTTCCTTCTCTCAACATAGTAGATCAAATGAAAAATCTACATGTAAGTATGGTTATGTGGGATACTTTGTCTATTCATTAGAAAATGGGTATGTTGCAAGAGGATATATTTAAGCTTATATCAACATTAGGAGCATCAAAATGAGGTACTATTGTGATCACAAACACATTTAAGTCTAGTGAGTCATAACACGTCAAAGTGAATAAGCCTCCTACTATTTATGTTTCAGTGATCATTGGTGACCATTTGGTGCATAATTGTATGATACAAATTGGGGCCAACAACTTGGTTATGCCAACGCAAATAGTATATAGGCTAGGCCTCAAATATGAGACCAATACTAAAGGTGTGTTACAACTATATGGTTTAACCACTAAGATGGTGTTATAAAAGGTTTGATCTTAACTCTTCATTCTTGTCCTATTTTATCCATTTCTCAAGATGTGGTTTTTGTTGACTTTGCTATGTACCTAGGGATATGATATATTATTGTATATGGGTTGATGGAGATGCTGACATGTGGCACACATCCCCTTAGTTAGTTATATGGGTACAATATATTAGGATAATATAGTAACTTGTGGAAGTAGTAAATTGGGTAATGGTCGGCCTACATTGGGATTAGGAGGTTACCCATCCATGGGTTAGATAGATGTATATATATATAGGAGATGATTATCGTGGTAAAGATATCAAGTAAGCATTGAGTCTTCTATTGTAAGAGGATATTGGAGGTTGTCCCCTCGAAGAGACATTGTGGAGTTATTCCTTCCTAAAGGAGTATTATATGGTGTTTCCCTAACTTAAGGGTATTTATACATATATTGAATATAAAGATCTTATCAAGTGGTATCATAGCTTCAATTGGGGCAATTTGTGTGGAATGAAACCCTAATTTCACTATATCTTTTGAAATATAGGGAATTTTTATTCGTAATTTTTATTGGAGATGTAATGAGATATAAGAGAAGCACAATAAAAATTTCAAATTTTTTTGAGTAGTTGTAAGTTAATTGTTGTGATTTTATGTTTTTTCGTATATTCAATCTATAGGTCTAAATTTGTGATATTTTTTCACACAATTTTGACTGAGGTTCCAATATCTTAATAGGCATCTATAGTAAAAAATTGGGATTTTTTGGATCAGTTTTGTATGAGTTATTGATATTTTAGGGTTTCATGAACCTTAATTTTTTTTGTGGATCATGGAGTTGCAAAAAATCTTAGGGGAAGATGATATTGATGCTAGAGAATGGTGGCTCCTTTTGGAGAATCATTTAAAAAAAAAATTGGGCAAAGATGATTACTTCCTTTTTTGTCTGGGCCTGCACTACATTGGTTTGATTACTTGAGCTGTACAGAAAGGTTTTCTTCATGAAAAGAAATGGAACATATCTTTTTAGATCGATGGGCTATAAAACAAGAAGCCGAAAAAGAAGAAGCAGTAGAAAAAGAAGTAGAAAAAGAAGAAGAAGAAATAGAAGAAGTAGTAGTAGTAGAAGCAATAAAAGAAGAAGCAGATGATGATGATGATGATGATTATGATGATGATGATGATGATGATGATGATGATGATGATGATGATGATGATGAAGAAGAAGAAGAAGAATTGGATGATAAGGGTTCAAATAATTTGGCTCCAAAGAAATCCAAGTCAATTTTTAAATTTCATGGATGCATTCAAAAGAAGAAGGTGGTTGTGTCCATAAACCCTACCAGCAAGTATAACTTCATTAACATGAATGTGGCCAAGCATCTACATGTTCAAACAAATAATATCAAGGAGGTTAAAGTAGATGGTAATAATATTTCACTGTTTAAATATTTGAATCTCATTATGGAAAAATATGTTTTGCATTCAGATTTTTATGCTTTGGATATGGATGATATGGATATAGTTCTTGGATATCCATGGTTAGAGACTTTGGGAACAATGAATATTAATGTTCAAAAAAAATTCATGAAGTTTTGGTATAAGAAAAAGAAGATCAATTTACAAGATATCATAGTGAAAAAGGCACCAATAACAATCCACGTAGATCATAAGGATGAGATTGAAACAGGTGATGAAGATTCAGATGATATAGATAAAGACACACTACAAATGAACACTTCATATACTCAAGAGAAAAAGAAGGATAAGGTGGAAGAGGTAGAAGCAAAGGTGGATAGGGTCAAGGTATTGGAAAAATTTGAGGTATATATTGATCTGTAAACTGAAAAATACAAGTGTATTACATTCAAAAATCACTTGTTCATGTTTATGAGATCCTTCAAATTTTCACTTTCTTGTGTTTAATTTGCATAAAGAAAGTAAAATCAGAATTCAAATGAAGATTAAAATGCAATAATAATCAGAAAAAATCAAAGATAACACTAGCAAGTTGATAATGGAGTCTGGATGCTCAAGATACAGCCAGTTGAAGAAATCATGCGACAGGTGTGTCAAAAGTGACGTGGCTCAATGGAGGAATGCCAAGTGGACCAATCTCCATTTGAAATGTGGCAAATAATTAGGGGGAAAAAATTCGGTTAGGTGTTATTTATCACATGTTATTTGAAATTTTCAAGCATGCCATGCCACCTTTCCATGTCTATCACGCCACCCAAGGAAATATTCAAACTTGGCACCCAAGAAGGAGTCAAGGTGCCTAGAAAGGAGAGCCTGAGTGCCTAGAATGGAGGAAGGTAGTTTTGAACTTGAGACCTGATGCCTAAAAGGCTAAGGTCTTGACCGCTTCAGCCACAGTGGCTGAAATGTTATAAAAAGAAGTAATTTTTAATTGTATTGACACAAATTTTTGACTGTGTAAAGAGAATTAAGAGGATTAGAACCTTGTTTTTGCCTTGTACGGCCTTGGGATTTTGTTTTCAAGTCTAAGAGAAATATTTGCAGGCATATAAAGATTAGAGAAGGTGAAATTAAATATTTGTAAAGGTTTTGAAGCCATTTGTTGCAGCATTTTAATAGAATGGTCCTCATTATTGGGCGGACCCGGAGATGTAGGCTATTGAAGCTGAACTCCGTTATCAACTTACTGGTGTTATCTTTGATTTTTTATGATTATTATTGCATTCTAATCTTTATTTTATTTTTGATTTTATTTTCTTTATGCAAATTAAACACAAGAAAGTGAAAATTTGAAAGATCTCATAAACATGAACAAATGATTTTCGAATGTAATACACTTGTATTTTTTAGTTTACAGATCAGATTTTTGGTATTAGAGTAGTTGTTATTTAATAGTGATTGCTAGTGTATGTTGACAAGGTCTAAATCCCAAAAGGGTGAAGAAAAACTCATTGCGTATAATCCAGAGATTGGTTCAAGGCGTGCTTCAAGGATGGTCGAAGAAGAGATGGAATTCGAACAAGCTTTCCATTGAGCTTTCATGGACATGAGAAGCATGGTTGAGGAACTATACCGTGACAAACAAAGGAAATTCAAGAATGAAAAAGAAGGTGACTCACGAGAATCAAAAGGTAAAGAAACTGAAAAACCTTCTCCATCAGATGACGATAAAAAAACTGTGGAATCTCTTCCTTCACTAAAATTGGATATTAAGTTTGAATTACCAATGTTTAATGGTGAATTTAATGCCAAAAAGTTGGATAATTGGGTCAAGCAAATTGAAGTTTATTGCAGGGTCCAAAAGATTGCAAGGGATGAGTCAAAAATTCATTTGGCTACTCTTCGTATGGGAGGTACAGCTCTCATCTGGTGGGAGATTAAGTTGAAAGAAGCCAAGGTTCAAAAAGGTAACTTAATGTATACTTGGAATGAATTTATTGAAGAACTCAGAAAATAATTCTATCCTTTAGGCTATATGCAACAAGCCATGATGGATTGGCAATGTTTCAGACAAGGAAAAGGCCAAAGTGTTCAAGATTATACATAAGATTTTAGGAAAAAAGCTTTACTTTTGAATGTTCCTCTATACACACAAGAAACACTGCTAAAATATATAGGTGGGTTGCATAGTTACTTAAGACATATGATTCTTATGTTCAATCCCACTAATTTAGATGCAGTATGTGTTCAAGCCACTCATTTAGAGGCTAGAGGGAAACAATCAAAAGAATCTTTTCCTAAAGTAAAAAGTAAGCAATCTAATGTTAAGCATTCCAAAGGGGAAAGTTCATCAGGAAGGGGTAAATAGAAATCCACTTATACTGTTAAAAAAGAAGAAGAAGGAAAACCATTTTGTAATCATTGAAAAAAATTTATGATGAGTCTAAGTGTTGGAAATTACATCCTGAGTTAAGGCCTAAAAGGTTTCAAAAGAAAGAAAAGAAGGCAAATGCTATGGTTCAAGACTTAGGATCAGATTTAGGTGATGAAACTAAGATCACAGCTATGGGTTTACATAATGATTTTTCTCTTTCAGTTTCTAGCACTAAGTCATCAAATGATGCATCTTCTTCTAGACAGAATTATGTGCATGTTGATAAGAAAAGAAATGAATTGTTCCACATTAGAGTTGTTTCAAAGCATACTAAGATTGACACTCTATTTGATAGTGGTTCAGAAGAAAATTTAATTTTTGAAGAGGTTGTTAAGAAGCTAGGCTTACAAACCAATCCCCATCCGAGGCCTTATCCACTAGGTTGGGTTTGTGACAATGTGAAGCTACAAGTCTCACAAACTTGTATGCTAAGGTTTGCCATCACATCCAAGTTCGTAGATGAGGTTGAGTTGGATGTTGTTCCATTGGACATATGTGGGATTGTTTTGGGAAGCCCATATCTTTATGATGGAAAAAAAATCTTCTATAGAGAGGAGAATAAGTACTTTCTTGTTAAGGATGGCATTGAATATCTAGTTAGAGCACATCACATTAGAACAAGTCTTTCCTTGGTTACAATAGGGCAAATGAAAAGACTAGTTAATTCAAGCAAGACTTTTTGTCTCATGTTGATTAAGTCTAAGGAAAAAGAATATACTCAAGCTTTGGAAAAGTGTGATCCTAGACACAAGAATGAATTGGTTGAAATCATTTCTACTTATGATGATGTATTTCAGGATCTTAAGGGCTTACTTCCCAAAAGGGGAGTTTAACATGAAATTCAGCTATTGCAGGATTCTCCTCTCCCTAACATTGGCATGTTATCACTGGTGGAAAATAAGGAAATCAAGAAACAGGTAATGGATCTCTTGGATAGAGGTGTTATTCTTCCAAGTTCATCTCATGTTGGTTCGCCAATTATTTTGGTGCCAAAGAAAGATGGCACATGGCGAATGTGTGTTGATTTTCATGCTTTAAACAAAATTACTATTAAGAATCATTACCCTCTTCCTTGTATAGATGATTTGTTGGATCAATTAAAACATGCTATTTATTTCACTAAGCAAGATTTGAGAAGTGGATATCATCAAATAAGAATTAATGAAGGTGATGTATGGAAAACTGCCTTTAAGACAAAACAGGGATTGTTTGAATGGATTGTTATGCCTTTTGGGTTATGTAATGCCCTGGCTACATTCATGAGATTGATGAATGATGTTTTTAGACAGTTCCTTGATGATTTTTTCATAGTTTACTTAGATGATATATTGATTTTTAGAAAGTCATGGGAAGAGCATGTGATCCACATTAAGAAAGTCATGGATGCATTACGAAGGGAAAAACTCTATCTTGAAATGTCAAAATGTGAATTTGGAAAGACCTATTTGATATACTTGGGTTACATTGTAGGACATGGTAAATTGAAAATTGATCTTGCAAAAGTGGTAGTCATTGTTAATTGGCCTACACCCACTAACACAACTGAGGTTAGGAGTTTTCTTGGTGCAGTACAATTTTGGAGGAAGTTTATTACTCAATTTTCATATATTGCATCACCTTTGCATTCTTTGACAAGTGTGAAACAAGTCTTTCAGTGGGGAGGCAAACATCAAAAAGCCTTCAATACTTTGAAAGAAAAGATAAGTACTGCTCCGGTCTTGGCACTTCCTGATATACAACAACCATTTGAGATCGAGACGGATGCAAGTGAGTATGCTATGGGAGCTATTTTAATGCAAGGTAAGAAACCAGTTTGTTATCATTTTGAAACCTTTACAAGTGCAATAAGAAAATATCCAACTTATGACAAGGAATTGTATGCATTGGTTTAAAGTGTTAAAAAATGGAAACATTACTTAATGGGCAAAGAAACAATAATACATACAGATCATCAGCCCTTACAGTATCTCCAATCACAAACTAAGCTACAAAAGTCTAGACATTTTCATTGGATGGGTTTCTTACAACAATTTCATCTTGTGATCAAGTATAAGAAAGGAATTCAGAATAAGGTTGCAGATATGCTATCTAGGCCTCCTATGCTTGTTGCATCTATTCTTTTACACCATGGTTCTTTGTCTCATGAAATTTATAAAGAACAATATGCGAATGATCTTGAATTTCAAGATGTTTATAAAGACTTGATGAGTAGTAGACAAGTAGAAGAATTGGACTATCATGTACACAATGATCTTTTGTATCATTTGGGTAAACTGTGTATTCCTCAAAATGAGAGGGTGCACATGATTAGAGAAGCACATACTTCTCTTATTTTTGGTCATTTTGGAGTTGCTAAAATGGTTGCACATTTGAAAATGTATTATTATTGGCCTCGAATGCAGGAAAATGTTGCTAAATATATACGGGGATGTACTCTTTGGGCCACAAGTAAACCTAGTAATAGGAAATTGGGACTTTACACTCCTCTACCTATTCCTACTTGCCCCTGGGAAAGTATCTCTATGTATTTTGTGGGGAGATTGCCTATGACAAAGAAAACATGACTATTTATATGTGGTTGTGGATAGATTTAGAAAAATGTGTGTTTTGATTCCTTGCACTAAGCAGATTACTAGCGAAGGCACTACATATTTGTTCTTTAAACATCTATGGGTTCATTTTGGTTTGCCTACTTCAATTATTTCTGATCAAAATTCTCAATTTATTGGAGAGTTTTGGTCAACTTTGTGGGGACTAATGGACACTAAATTAAAAAAGATCACTACATTTCATCCACAAACTAATGGACAAACAGAGGTTGTGAACTGCACTGTGGACATTTGCTTAGGGGTTACAACAATAAAAATCCAAAGTTATGGGATGAACAATTGTGTTACATACAACATGCATATAACTAGGCACTTCATTCTTCTACTATGAAATCTCCATTTGAAGTTTGTTATGGATACTTGCCTAAATCTCCTTTAGATGTTTGCTATGGACAGGATACAATTGTTGGTGAACCAAAAGAAGCCATTCGAGCCAAGAAGTTCATTGAACAAATACAGCTCATTCATCAGACTGTTCATACTCAATTGGAGAAAAGTCAAGCCAAGTACAAAGCCAGGAATGACAAACATCGTATTGATCACCAATTTGTTATAGGTGATATGGTATGGCTTCACATTAGTAAGGAAAGACTAACAGGTGAAGGTAAAAAGTTGAAACCAATCCGGTATGGTCCTTTTCGAATAACAAAAAAAA
The DNA here is from genome assembly GCA_037957365.1 of Torreya grandis. Taxonomy (NCBI): domain Eukaryota; kingdom Viridiplantae; phylum Streptophyta; class Pinopsida; order Cupressales; family Taxaceae; genus Torreya; species Torreya grandis. Next base: position 100,146 of record JARHVA010000708.1, on the reverse strand, counting down.
TTGGCACAAATACTTTTCAATTAGATTTACCATCTTACATGTAGATTTATTCAGTTGTAAATGTGGAAAATTTGAAATTGTATGAGCCTCCAATGATCATTGATCATGATGAAAGTGTATTCGTTCCTTTCGTTGATGATTTTTCTCCTGAATATCTAACATAATTGCAGGAAGATACTATACTTGATAGGAATATGCAGACTTCACGAAGAGGTAATGTTGAATATCTTCATGTTGGTCTCAAAGGGATGCACCCAAGCAAGGCTAGATGGATGGAAGTCAGAAAGGTGAGGGAAAAATACCCTCACCTCATTACCAATTAATTTCAACTTTCAGAGGTCCAAAAGTTCCCAGTGGGGAGGAATGATCCAGGTGGATCCATGTACCATTCCATTTTTCAAAAGTCTTCAAATTTAGTTCAAATCATTTGCACATTGTATTAATCATTGAGATATTTTCAACACTTTTTACGGTTCAAAAAATGGAGTCTGGATGCTCAAGATACAACTAGTTGAAGAAATCATGCGACAAGTGTGTCAAAAGTGACATGGCTCAATGGAGGAATGCCAAGTGGACCAGTCTCCATTTGACATGTGGCAAATAATTATGGGGCAAAATTTTGGTTAGGTGTTATTTATCACATGTTATTTGAAATTTTCAAGCATGCCACACCACCTTGCCATGTCTATCATGCCACCCAAGGAAATATTCAAACTTGGCACCCAAGAAGGAGTCAAGGCACCTAGAAAGGAGAGCCTAAGCACCTAGAATGGAGGAAGGCAGTTTTGAACTTGAAACCTGGTGCCTAAAAGGCTAAGGTCTTGACTACTTCAGCCACGTGGCTGAAATGTTATAAAAGGAAGTAATTTTTACTTGTATTGACACGGATTTTTGACTGTGTAAAGAGAATTAAGAGGATTAGAGCCTTGTTTTTGCCTTGTACGACCTTGGAATTTTGTTTTCAAGTCTAAGAGAAAAATTTGCAGGCATATAACGATCAGAGAAGGTGAAATTAAAGATTTGTAAAGGTTTTGAAGCCATTTGTTGCAGCATTTTAATAGAACGGTCCTCACTATTGGGCGGACCCAGAGATGTAGGCTATTAAAGCCAAACTCCATTATCAGCTTGCTGGTGTTATCTTTGAAGACACACTACAAATGAACACTTCATATACTCGAGAGACAAAGAAGGAAAAGGTGGAAGAGGTAGAAGCAAAGGTGGATAAGGTCAAGGTATTGGAAAAATTTGAGGTATATATACACCCACATCATCATGAGAGGAAAAAATCATGGAACCAAGTGAGGAAGTGTCATAACAACAATCATTTTATCTATACAAAAAATAAAATTTCCAATCATTATGGATTTGCATGGAATCCAAAGAAAAAATAATATGGCACATGGAATGAATGGGGACATCACTATGAATATGAATGGAAGAATACCTACTATGGTCATGGTTGGAATCAGAGAAGCACAACGGAATATGGTACATGGAATAAAAAGAGGAATAATCATGCTTGGACACCAAATCAATATAATTATGATCATGAAGGAAATCAAAGGAGAAAAATGGATTTTGGACACAAGCTCGGAGAGATATCACCAACCAAGATCACATATGGATGGTTAGATGATCGAGATTGGAGACAAGTGTGCAATGGTTTGAAGCACACTCATTATTTGGTTTCTTCTTATGTTTCAGGGATGAAACATGTCAAGGAGGGAAGTAATGCTATGTACCTAGGGATATGATATATTATTGTATATGGGTTGATGGAGATGTCAACATATGGCACGCATCCCCTTAGTTAGTTATATGGGTACAATATATTAGGATAATAGAGTAACTTGTGGAAGTAGTACATTGGGTAATGGTCGGTCTACATTGGGATTAGGAGGTTACCCATCCATGGGTTAGATAGATGTATATATATATATATATATATATATAGGAGATGATTATCATGGTAAAGATATCAAGTAAGCATTGAGTCTTCTATTGTAAGAGGATATTGGAGGTTGTCCCCTCGGAGAGACATTGTGGAGTTATTCCTTCCTAAAGGAGTATTATATGGTGTTTCCCTACTTTAGGGGTACTTTTGCATATATTTAATAATCAAGATCATTACAGAATTTCCACCATACTTTTCCCTTTTCTTGTCAAGGTACTTCATAGAAAATATTGGTCGTTATTTATCATCAAATTCATCCTACATGGCTTTCAGGAAAAGATATGGCACCAAAGTTACCATAAGATTAAAACCTATATCAAGGTTTCACATTGAGCCATACAAAATAAATGTCACAAATGTCAATTGTACTATAATTAATGAGGAAGATCACCCTAGTGACTAAGATCCAATTGTTCTTTTTGAAGACATTTTATATCTCTTCCTTGATGATTGGGGGGTAAAAAATCATGAGTTTGACCCATATAGAGGTGTAGAAGAGGCTAGTCTCGGTGTCTATTCTTTACATGAATAAGGTATAACCATACCCTTTATTTATAAGTCTAATGATGATAGTAATGGTTTGTGGAAATATTTTTCTGATGGATCAAGAAGAAATATGGAGTAGGGGTGGGTATTATGCTTATTTATCGATCAAATGCAAGTTTCTATTTAGTCATTAGATTAGAATTTAGTTCTACATGCAATGCAACTGAATATGAAGCTCTTATACATGGGATTCAATGGCCAAGGAAGAAAGGAGTAAAGGAAGTGCAAGACATTGGAGATAGTGAACTAGTTGTCCACCAAGTAAGAGGTAGGAGTTCTTCCAAAAACACATTATTGAAGTCATAAAAACATAGAGTGTGGGACCTTATTGAATATTTTGAGGCTTTTAACATTCAATAAATCCCAAGGGAAGAGAACCATCATGTTGATAGGCTGCCATTAGTTTGATCACAATTTAACATCTTCAAGATATATATAATGTTTGAAGCATAACCACTGGGGGTGAATCAATGTGAAAACATTTATTTAAACTCCACTCATCATTTATTAACCATTCAAATTAATATTGAGATATAGCGATGTATAATCAACCATTAATATGAGTATGAATTAGGAACATAAAACATGAACACAAGAGATGTGTGATAAAACCTCATGAGTAATAAAACCAATTGATACATAGATTTCAATATAATCCTATAAGTAATGAACCAAGATTTATTACGGCACCAACCCCTCACTAGTCAAGCATCAACTCAACTAGTCCTTTAGTAAACACTAACTTACAAGGAGCCACCAACCCCCTAAGTGAATCATAACCAACTTAGCCACCTATAACCTTTGATCACCTTTTCACACCTATTTCTCACACAAATAATGATGATAACCTCATTTTACTCTTCAAACTCTTTTATCCCTCTCAAACAGCCTTCTAGGCTTCCTCGCTCAATATGCCTCTTACTAGGCTTATTTGGTCAAGTCATGATTTCATCACCTATAAAAACACTATTATAAATGTATGACATATTTATTAAATTATTAAAATGGTATTTAATACCTCTTATTCCTCATCAACCTTATATTCTATTTGCTTCAAAATCTAAACCATCAACTAGTCCAAATAGTCCTATTAGGCCTTGTTATTATATAAACCACTAGATCACTCACACTTTTAGTTTTCAAAGACACTATTTCATTAGGTTTAATTAAAAAATATGTCTTATGAAATGTTACACATATTAATCAATCAAAATAAGATCACCATTAGGTTGGCCAAACTCACTTAGACCTCTTTCTTCTTATAGGCCTACTAGAGACCTAATTGCAATTAGGTCTATCCATTCCATGAAACAACTTGAACCTCTATGGCCCAGATGGCCCACACTAAAGAACTCAAACATTTCAAAAACTTATATGGAAACCTTAAATTAACTATTTCATGCTCAAAAAGTAATAAATCTTTTGCTCACACCTTGAAAGCACCATTAGGCCTCAAAGACCTATTAGGCCTAATTACCCCAAAAATATTATCTTCTAAAACAAATCTCAAACAACCTATAGAAACAAATTGTAAGAAAAATACACATATTTATGTAAAATTGATGACCTCATGGTCATCAAGACATACATTAGACATCTTCTATCAGGCTCCAAAGACCCAGGAATAACAATCTTACTAGCACATAGAAAACTACATGAATGCTCCAAAACACAGTCCTAATGAATGTTGTATTCAAATTATATAAGGACACTTCAAAGACATATCATTGTCATGCATAGTTCCTATGTGACCTCTATAAAATCCTCCAATAGATAGATCACAAGTTATAGTGTCAAATATTGGTCTTACAAATGAATATCACAAACTTACCTAATCATTGCCTTATCTACATAAGAGAGGTCAACTTATGAGCAAATTTCTCAACATATCCTATAATCATAAAAAAACCTTAACAACCTGATGTGTGATATAGGTATTGATAAAAAACCCAATTAAATTGAATCCATCCCTAATCCATGGCAATACATTCTTAATCTCATTCCCATTTCTACCTTTTCACGATCTTTCTCACTAGGCCTTTTTAGTGATAAGTCAACTTACATAACCGGTTTAGCATATTTAAATTATTTAACTTGATAAAAAAAACCACCATGGTAATAATATATAAGTCTCAATATTTAACCTCCATCCACTTTTATGCTTTTACTTGGTTAACCCTGCTTTCTACATTAAAATTCTGAGAGACAAGGGTTTTCCTGTAGGGACCACTCATTCATCTGTCAGACCAATGCCATATAGAGGTACCTAAGGGAGTACTCTACATGATCCAATCAACAAAATAGGTCATATAATTCATTCTAATCCATTTCTAACAAGATATTTCATATTAGGTCTTTAATAGGGTTTGAGGAGGGTTTAGACTTCCTTCTATTCTTAACAATCTATTATAGTAGTTTTTTTATTTTTCTCTTAATAAAATTAACTTAATAAAAACTTGAGTGGAAATTAGGGTTTATGTAGAATATCTATAGATTGTTAGGATCTTGGAGTAAAATTGATTACTTTTGTATAAGCAGCTAAACACGGAATTGAACCAAAAGTAATAAGTAACTAGAAATCAAAAATATAAAATAATAAGAGATACAAGAAACAACCAATCTTGTATTAAACTCTTCTAGAATACAATGAAGAAATCTCACTCTTCCCACACCTCTTGGGTGTATAGTATTTCTCTCAAGATTTCTCTCTCTCTCTCTCAATCAATTACAATCAACTCAATAACCAAGTTGTTATTCCCTTGCTTCAGCTGATCTTCTTGATCTTGCACCTTGCAAATCTAATTGACCTTTCTTACTTGCTTGCTTACAATACATGCCCCATGGGTCTCTTAAATAGGATCCAAGGTATACAATAATTATAAACACAGACTCAAGATTAAAATTAGTCTTTACATGCAAACACTCTATCCTCCTAAAATTAGAACAAATCTAATTCTAGAAACGTATGCAAATGCACACACACAGGTGACCGACACCGGTCACTATCGGTCTGCATATGACTGACATCGGCTGATCCCTGACTGATGTCAATCAGATCTAATCCACGCCTAACTGATGTCAGTGATACTGTTGATGCCAGTTATTGGCTAAGCCCAATAACCTCCACATTTGCATAACAGTGAAGCTTTTAACTCCACAACTTAACAATCTCCCACTTGGAGATAAATAGCTGCACCTGTACCTGTACAGCAACATCCTCTGTCTTGTTTCTCTGGCTTGTTTCTCCCTCTTCAAGTTCAATCTTGAAGACCAACAAAATTTGAATGAAGATTCAACTTCTCCTTTGTTACCGACTTTGTTAACATATCTGCAAGGTTCTTATCCGTATGAATCTTTTCCAGCTTCAACTGTCCATTCTCCAATACTTGTCGAATGAAGTGGTACCTAAGCTGTATATGTTTGGTTGTTGAATGAAAGGCTGAATTCTTTGCCAAATGAATTGAACTTTGACTATCATTGTACAGTCTGCAACTCTCTTGCTCCTTTCCCAACTCTTTCATGAACCGTGTTATCCATATCATTTCCTTGCTAGCCTCTGTGACTGCAATGTATTTTGCCTCTGCAGTACACAGGGCAACAACCTTCTGCAACTTTGAAATCTAGCTAACTGCCATTCCAACAATAGTGAACACATATCCTATGGTGCTTCTCCTGCCATATCTGAATCTACATACCCATGTAGAGAAGTGTTTGACCCTGCATAGCATAAATACATGTTGCTGGTCCCTCTCAGATATCTGAGAATCCACTGAACTGCTTTCTAGTGTTCCTTTCCTAGATTGGCCATAAACTTGTTGATAACTCCCACTGCTTGGGCAATATCAGGTCTAGTACATACCATTGCATACATCAAGCTCCCAACTACTAAAGCATATGGAACTCTGCTCATCTACTCAACCTCATCATGTGATTTAGGACACTATTCTTTGCTCAACTTGAAGTGTCCAGCCATAAGTGTGCTTACCGATTTTGCATCCTGCATATAGAACCTCTCCAACACCTTACTCACATAATCCTCTTGAGACAAAATCAACCTGTGATTTTTCCTGTCTCTCTTAATAATCATGCCAAAGAATTTATTTTCTACTCCTAAATCTTTCATGGCAAATGTGTGAGCTACTTTTACCTTAAGCTCAGTAATTTTTTGCATGTGTGAATCTGCAACAAGCATATCATCTACATATAGTAACAGGACAATATAATTACCATTATCCAATTTGTTAAAATAAACACAATGGTCACATTGACATTGACTAAAGCCATGCTTTGTCATAAACCTCTCAAACCTTAAACACCATTGTCCTGGAGCTTGCTCAAGACCATATAACCTGGTCTTCTATCTCACCTGTCCATTCTCTCCTTTCTTTGACCTGTAAATCCATTCGTCTTTCAGTGCTCTCTTTTTGGTTGGCAACTCTACCAAATCCCATGTTTGGTTCTTTTCCAAGGAGTCAATTTCCTCATTCATGCCATGTTCCCACTATTTCCTGGATTCTACCTGCATTGCCTCATCAAAACTTTCTGGTTCTCCACCATTAGTGAGCAACACATAGTATAAAGAAGGGGAATAATGAATTGGAGGTTTACTTACCCTTTCAGTCCTTCTTATGGGCATTTGAGACTCATTTACAGCTTGTTGTCTTCCCAAATTATCTATCAGTGACCGATCTCGGTCAACTCTCGATCTGCACCTGACCAACGTCAGTTCCACCTGACTGACCTGACGGACGTCAGTTACTGTCTGACCGACGTTGGTTCCTACTTGATCACTGATGTCGGTTACTTGACCGATGTCAATCTCTGTGTTTTCTTGTGAGTGATAATTTTTACCCGCGAGCTTATTTTTGATCATTACCTCATCCAAATCAAGATTGCCCTACTCAAAATTATTTAACCTCTTGAGCTGATCACTGTACATCACCTTCTCATTGAAAACTACATCATGGCTTTTAATAATTTTGTTAGTTTCTAAATTCCACAACTAGAATATGAAATCTCTAAAGCCATAACTAATGAAAGTGCACCGCATAGATTTAGCATCCAGCTTCTTTCTATTTTCTTTATCAATGTGCATAAAAGCTTCAGAACCAAAAACTCTAAGAAATGAAAGATCTACCTTTTTACCTATCCAAGCCTCTTCTGGAATTCCACCATCCAGAGCAGTAGAAGGTCCTTTTTACCTATTTCATTTTCAACCAAATCTTTCCATTTCTTAAATGTGTCAAAAACATCAGATTTCCTCTTTATGCAATAAACCCATACCTTTCTTGTAGCATCATCAATGAAAGAAACATAATACTATGATCCTCCAATAGAAGCTACCTAAGCTGGTCCCCACACGTCTGTGTGAACAAGCTCCAACTTGTGCTCCTTCTTTGTTGACCTAGTTTTGAGAAACCTCACTTTCTTCTGTTTCCCAAAAATTCAGTGCTCACAGAACTCTAGATCTATGCTTTTCAAATCTAAAAGATTATCTTTTGACTTAAGAACATGCATTCCCTTCTCACTCATGTGACCAAGTCTATAGTACCACATCTTTGCATATACATCTGAAGTAGATAAAATAGAAGGAGAATAATCAGTAACACAAGTAGATAGATAAAGTGTACTTACTCTCTTACCTCTTGCTAATACAAGTGCACCCTTGGAAACTTTCCAAGATTTAGCTGTGAGAGTTACTATGCAACCCTCATCACCCAACTTTCCTCTAGAAATTAGATTCCTCTTCAAGATGGGTACATGCATGACATCTTTCAACACCCATGTGTTGCCATTCTGCAATTTTAGCTGCACTTTTCCTTTGCCAACAATTTGACAAGGCTCACCATCCCCTAAATAAACTTTTCCAAAATCTCCATGGACATAATCATTAAAAAATTCTCTATTTGGGGTTGCATGGAAAGAAGCACCAGAATCTAAAACCCATGATTCTACTTGACTATCCAAAGAAAATATAAGAGCATCCTGTGCAACACTACCTATAACATTTGCTTCCTTATTACCTTCTTGCTGATTTTCTTTGTTATCCTTACACCAACAATCTTTCTTTGCATGCCCTTTCTTTCCACAATTCCAGTAGATTATACCTCCATTTCTGGATTTGGATCTCCTTCCCATCTTTGACCTTGATTTCCTTTGCTTGCCCTTCTCTCTTTGCCTTCCCCTACTTTCAATACTTAAAACATTATCTGATGTTTCCCCTATGCTTTTCTTGTGAATTTCTTCATTCAAGATTACACTAACAACATCATCAACTTTCAAGATATTTGAAGCAGATGCAGTATTGCTTACTGTCATTACCAAGCTGTGCCAGCTTTCAGGTAAAAAACATAAGATCAAGAGAGCCTTAATTTCATCATCAAAAACTATTTTGACTGAATTTGACTGATTTACAATTTCATGGAAATAATTAAGGTGACTATATACAGATCCACCTTCCTGCATTTGCAAACTAAATAATTGCTTCATAAGATATACCTTATTCAAAGCTAAGGGTTTTTCATATAAGTTTGCCATAGTATCCATTAAATCTACCGTTGTCTTTGCCTTTGATAAGTAAGAAATCACAGAAGATGCCAGGCTCAACCTTATAGATCTAAGAGCCTTTCTACCAAGTACATTCCATTCTTCATCTCGCATATCTGTGGGCTTACTTGAAACTCCACCCAACGGTAAAAATAGATCTTTTTGATATAGATAATCTTTTATCTGCATCCTCCATAATTGATAATTCTTTCCATTGAATTTCTCCATTCTTAGTTTACTTTCTTCTTCCATTGCTTTGCTCCCACTCAAACAGAAACCCCTGTGAGTGAACCTGTAATCAATAAACACTAACCCGCTCTACCACTTGTTAGTGATCTTAGCTCTGATACCAGCTGTTAAGAACTTAGAGTACAATTGATTACTTTTGTATAAGCAACTAAACATGGAATTGAACCAGAAGTAATAAGTAACTAGAAATTAGAAACAACAAATAATAGGAGATACAAGAAACAACCAATCTTGTATTAAACTCTTCCAGAATACAATGAAGAAATATCACTCTTCCCACACCTCTTGGGTGTACAGTATTTCTCTCAAGAGTTCTCTCTCTCTCTCAATCAATTAAAATCAACTCAATAACTGAGTTGTTATTCCCTTGCTTCAGCTGATCTTCTTGATCTTGCACCTTGCAGATCTAATTGACCTTGCTTACTTGCTTTCTTACAATACATGCCCCATGGGTCTCTTAAATAGGATCTAAGGCATACAATAATTATAAACACAGACTCAAGACTAAAATTAGTCTTTACATGCAAACACTCTATCCTCCTAAAATTAGAACAAATCTAATTTTGGAAACACATGCAAATGCACACACACAGGTGACCGATGCCGGTTGCTGTCGGTTTACATATGATCAATCTCAGCCAATCCCTGACCAATGTTAGTCAGATTTGATCCATGCCTGACCAATGTCAGTGATACTGTCGATGCCGGTTACTAGCTAAGCCCAACAACCTCCACATTCGCATAACAGTGAAGCTTTTAGCTCCACAACTTAACACAGATTAGAATATGTTGTGCACTGCTTTGAATCTAGTGATTGTGAGAGCTTATTTTTGGCTGGGAAAAATAAATTATATACAAATAAATAACTTGTACAAAATGGATTAATAGATAATTGGTGAGTTGTTTGGTTAGAAACCAATCCCAAGAAGTTGTGAACTTCCTCAAGTGGATGTCAGCTCACTTTTTTATGCAATCAAGTGGATAAATAATATATGGAATTATAATAGATAAAAGATATGATAATAATAATAATTAAGATTCAATCCTCATTTAAGCTATCAATGTAAGCAAAGTATTTATCTCAATAGACTGTAGCAACATCTATGTCTTCTTGTATACCATCAAATTGGTCAGAAGCGGCTTCAATTAAGGGAGAGAAAATAATGGAACATAGTGATAATTCAAAGGCTATGTTGTTATGATCAACAAATAGGGGTTGGGATACTATGGGAAGATCTATAATACTAATTACATCAATTAATATGTCTGGTAGAGTCATCTACATATAAAGGCCATAGTTAAAATGACAAAACATTAGTAAGGATTACATACGAGGATATAAAATTAAGGTATTAGGATTTGATTATTGAAAATATTGGATTGATGTTGATCTTGATAGAATCAATGTCGATTCTAAGGTTCGGTGTTGATTCAGAGGATAGGTGTTGATTCTAAATGAATCAGTGTCAATTCTCTCTATGACTGAGTTTAATAAAAATAGAGAATAGATTGGATGACAAGAGCTAAAATATGAATAATGAAGGATATGGATAATGTCCTAAGGATTAAATACATAGGTAACAAAAAAAATGATTGATAGAAATGAAAGAAATAAAATGATTATTTACCTTCAATCTATTTGAAAATAGAATGAAATTTTCCTCACGAAGGTAGGTAGTCTTTTAGACTCATGATGATGGGTGTGGATTAAATGTAGTTAAATTTTAGTAGAGTGTCATTAAGGATGTCTTTAATTATCTAAGGAATCTGATAGCAATTTAAGGTTCAGAGTTTCTGGGTCCAAAAGTTAAAGTTTGGTTGAATATTTATGGATCGATGCTAATCTGTAGAATCAACACTGATCAAGGGAGAATCAGCACCAATTCACCCAAATTGGTATATTTGTTCAAACCATGAGTAAAATTAGATTTGATGAGCATAAATTTTTTGGTAACAATGTTATATAGGGGTAAAGTGGTTATGGGGTAGATTTTCTAGGTTATTAATGGATTTAGGAGGTTAGTGAGGGTCGAAAGGTAATAGTAAAGGCAAGCGACCAAGTTATGAATGGTAAATATACTAAACCTTAGGATATGAATTATTTAGGATAATAAATAAAAATAAGGACCTATGACACCTAATTAATTGTAATAGGGTATAAAATTATAATGTCTACATTTGCCCTTTTTTATAGAGCGGTATAGCATATGTGTCGCGAGATAAAAACCATGAGAGGTCCACTACCCCAAGTTTATGTGAGGAGGTATCCCTCCTCAAACTAGGAACCAACATAGAATAATGAGTGGGTGATAGGTTATAAAAATTTAATAATGGATGGGATAGGTAGACAACAAATGAGCTTTAATAAACACATATGCATTGCATGAAGTACATGTTTTTCATGGATATGATACAAGGTAATATAGGTAGAGATGCCCTAAGGTAAATCTCATAATAAAATACCAAAACTATGAATAGGTGAGCTTAAAGGAAGGAATAAAAAGAAAACAAGTGATAGGATTTGGTTGACTAAAGCATCCGATGTGATACACATTGTAGGCATTACCTATAGACAATTATTCTCAATAGAAACTACACTTTTGGGACCCACTGAGGGGAGATACCCAAAAGAGTACATGCCTTACGTAAGTTATAGGACCAATAGGGAGTCAAAATATTTTAACCTAAAATGGTATAGGATAAATAATAAGGTAAATGTGGAAAGATACCAAGAAAAAGCTAAAGAACGGGTTTAGATGCATGAAAAAGTAAAAATAGTGCAAAAAGAGGGAAAATTGACACCAATCTAAAATGAATCAGTGTTGATCCACCAAATCGATATTGATCCAAAATAGATCAGTAATAATTTGAAGTTGGCTATATAAGTGAGTTTGATGTGAAAGGGTCTCATTTGTTGTTTATGAAAAATGAAATGACACTAAAGAGCTCAAATGATGATTTTGTGACAAAATGAGATGTAGTTCAACAAGAGTGCATTGAGGTGATGATGATGCTCACAGGATGAGGTAGGTGTATTATTTTATTATTATTTTTTTTAATTTTAAAAAATTTGAATTTTTTTGGCATTTTGGAAGTAGATAGGTTGTAGAACTAGGCTAGGATGTTGATAGGCAATCGACACCGATTCTCAAGTGAATTAGTAATGATTCACTAGGAATTGAAACCATTTCATCAAAACAACAATAATTTTTATATAATGGCATCGATCCTTAAGGGATCAATGATGATTCACAAAAAAATGTGAAGGGCTTAGATTAGAGTCTAGGGTTAGAGGTAGTTAGAGTTTTTAGGAGAATTTAGGCTTCTAAGGGATGTTGGTTATAGGCATGGGGTCTATTATAAATGTGGGATTGAGTGCCACCTCTAATGTAGTGACTACAGGTGTAGCTAGGTGATGATGACTGGGCCCATCTAGAGGCCATAGATATGGGAGGATTGCATCACTATAGATTTATTTATCAAGATACAATCTTGTTGGTTATATTTTTGTAACACTAGGATGTTATGACTAGGACCTTTTAGATCTTGACTGGAGAGATGACCATTACAAAGGAGGATATCTACCAGAATATGTGATTGTTAGTATAGGGAGCACATATAATACTTGTGGACAAGTAGGGATGAGGGGCAATATTAACACATTTATACAAGGATATGGAAGGTATCAATTTTGTTACAATTGGATTTGCATTTAAGATGTTATATGTAGCTATGGGGAGAGGTCTAATATCCATGATGTTGTTGGCCATATCCAGTTATGCACTCTTAGATTCAGGGGGGAACATTTTTGTGGATATTGACTAGTGTAGTTGCATATATGCTAGAGCACTGCACATTGTTTTCCTAGGTATCCACTTTGATAGAATAGATTTACAGGGAGCTCTAGGTATGGAGGACCTAGAGGAGTTACAATTTATATGTTATTGTGATTTTATAGTGTTGGGATTATGAGCACATTAGAATATTAGTAGGACACTAAGTATAATGTGGCCTTCTTATGATGGAAGGTGAATTTATCTCAATTCTTTAGAGATGGTATTACCTAGGACCTGTATTACTATCAAGGGGTGATAAAGGGTTTGAGAGATGCAAACATTATCTAAAATCCTTACCTAAGATTTATTGTATGGCTCAGGATAGAGATAGAGCTTATAAGTTCATGGAGGGAGAGGTGGATGTCAGGGAGGAGGACAGAGCACTTAGATTACCTCCACTATGGATGAGTGTGATAGTATTTTGGGTTAGCATAGGACATCCCATGGGCCCCACATGTTTACAAGCAATATGAGATAGAGTGGGGGCTCCTAATAGTAGTCACTAACTATTTCCTTACAGAGGAAGAGTTGGAGCCAATATGGCTTGATGTGAAGGATGCGAGGTGTACTTGCAGAAATACAACATGGTGGATAGGATAGTGGGTAGTGTGGAAAGATAAGGTGGTGAAGCCATGCTAGGAGGGAGGGGAAAAGGAGATGGAGGAGGCTGAAGAGGATGGAGAGGGAGAGGAGGGGATGGGAGAGGAGGGAATCATAGGAGGGGATGGAGTGATAGGAGAGGATGTAGGGTAGTAAGTAGAGGTAGAAGAGGATATTATAAACATATCTACACTTTTCTTAAAGAGGAATACATTGAGATCTTTGTGTATCACTTTATAGGGATATCTAGTTGGAGCATAGGTGGCCTTGGTTGTACTATAGGGAGAGAGAGTTGTACTATAGGGTAGGTTGGATATTCTACAGGCTGATTTTGATGTTTTATAGTTGAGGCATGATCTATAAGTAGTGTCTTAAGACTGATATAGTGTGGAGAGGGATAACCTAAGTATGGGGGAAAGGGAGCCCACAATATAGATAGTTGGAGAGCGATCAAAGACAATCATAGATAGGCTAGAACCATGACCATACAGAGATATATGGAATTAGTGCTAGAAATGTGCTACTATGATCAGATTATACTAGATCTACATCTAGAGATCCCATGCTATGCATCCCATGTAGCTATATAGGGTAAGTCCTCCAAGTGTACTCATATAAGATTTGTTAGCACAGGCAACGTATCTCACAGGAGGGATCAGAGGAGAGATAGGTGGGGAGATGTGAGTGGAGATGGGGATAGATCACTAAGTAGCATACACTTGAGCTAGATTTAGTTCATGGAGTATACTCCCAAATGTATCATATTGTATTATATTGTGTTGGTTGAGAGTCACATTAATTGTATATTATTTGTATCGGCCAGAGAGATACATTCATTTGTATATATATGATGTACACTTATTCATTCATTCACATGTATGGACTCAGATTATGATTGTGAGTTATGTGTTTTATGGATTATGTTTATGAGTTGGTTAAGGATGTTATGGATTACATTATGATTTGGTTATGGAGTAAAAATTATGAGTTGGTTATGGATGTTATCATGTATTAGATTATGATTTGCTTATGGATTTATGTTATGGATTACATGTGTTTTGCTTATGGATTTAAGATTATGCTATGGATTACATGTGTTTTTCTTATCAATTTTATGGATGTTGTTATGGATTAGATTATGGATTCGATCATGATTATAGATTATTACATGTTATAGATTTTTATAGATGTTATGGATTATTATGGATGTTGATTAGATCATGGAGTATGTTTTAGATGCTTATGGATTTTAGATTATGTTATGGATTAGATTATGAGTTTCTTATTGACTTTATATTATGTTACCATGGATTAGATTAGATATTTGATCATGATTATAGATTATGGATCATGTTATATATTCTTATGGGACATGTTTATTAGGGATATGGATTAGATCATGGATTATGTTTATTATGGATTTTAATTTTGATTATGTTTTTTTGAGATTTATGCATTATGACCAATGTTTATAGATTATGTTTATTGTTATTATGGAAGTTACTTAGATTATGGATTATGGACAAGAACTTGATTTATAGATTTTATGTTTGTGTGATTATGGAAAAAAAAATGCTTATGATTAATGGATTCTGGATTATGTCATCATGGATTATTGAATTGATGATGTCTTTTCATGGGCTGATAGTTATCTGCAAAATCATTAAAAAATGGTAGCACTGACCATGGACCACCCATTTTTTTTTATTATTATTATTTAATAAAATAGATCTTATATATAAATATATTAAAATTGTAAGATTATTATTAAAAAAACATTAACTGACATTGTCATATTCATTATAGTTTATTCTAAAAGATTGAAAAATTAAAGATACTCTATATATTTATTATAATTCATTTTAGAGTTTTTTACAATATTTTAGAGCTTTTTAGTGTTCCAAAATTTTACCTTGTATTTAAAATGGGCCACTAAAAAATATATATTTTTTACAGCTTACTAAAAATTTAAATTTAGTGATGTGTTATTAATTTTATTCTTTAGTATTAGTATTTGTTGAAATTATTTAGTTAAGGATAATTTGATTGGATTCAATTATAATGATTTCTTGACCCTAGAATTACTATTATTATTAAGTTAAAGATAATTTTTTTGGACTCGATCACAATGATTCCTTTACCTTGAGACAACAATAACACATGAAGCAATTTGACCTCAACATCAAACAATAAATATTTATATAATCAATTACAAGAAGCTTTACAAAATACAAACCAATATTTAAATAGTAAATAGAGATGTAATGATGTGCAATAATATATTAGGGGCCCTGTGCCCATCTCTATACAACTGTATTGTTTGTCAAATTCAACGATGAAGGTAACATTGCACATAACACTCACTAAAATAAGACATAAATTTAGTGTAATTTTATTAATAAATAACACTTAATATTTTATCCCTAACATGAAAAACCATAACAATATTTTGTACCAAACAAAAAACTTATATCAAATAAATAGAATTTAATAATAAGATTGATAAATAACTTTAGTTTAAGAAAACAAACAAATTATTAATGAACTCCATATCGAAAACATATTAAATATGTTTTATATTTTGAAATCATATAACAATTAGATATAACACACTTCCATTTTTTATTAAGAAGCATCTCTATATTAATATAAAATAATATATAGTACAATGCTAATCATACAAAAAATGGGTGAAAAAGTCACATCCCACGAGCAAGTCACATCGAGGGTTAAAGAAAATGCCTCAAGAAAAGTCATAAAAGTGGTCACAAAATGACCACACCAAAAAATTACATCACATTAGTTGCCAAAAAAACAAAGAAACCAAAGTAACATTTAAGCATCATCAACAAACATAGATATCAAGGGAGGTAGAGAAGATCGCAGGCTCGAAGGCTTATCACACCATCCTCCCATTGTAGGAAGATCCCCTTCAGTAGGTAAGGGATCCCAACTAAAGTTTTGCTACTCTTTCAAAGTCTCATTTTGACTTTTTTAGGGGAAATAGTCAGAGCTAGGCTAAGGAATTTACCTTTGGGAGGTGTTAAGCACAGAATATACTGAGAGGGGGGGTGAATCAGTATATTATATATCTTATAAATCTTTCCTTTAACCAATATTCCACTTAATAAAACATTCAAGATATGCAATAAAACTTAAACAATAAACATCACACAAGACAGAGAGAGACACCAAATATAACATGGAAACCCAATGTGGGAAAAACTACGGAGAATCAGTCTCAAATATATTCATGAGAACAACCCCACAGGAGCACCATACCCCTTTGCCAAGTACAAACCTCAGCTAAAATTTGTTAGCACCACCCTATAGGAGCTTCAAACCCCTTTGCCGAGCACCAACCCAGCTGCTATTCATGAGCACTAACCCACAGGAGCACCAACCCCTTTGCCGAGCACCAACCCAACAACAATTCGTGAGCACCAACCCACAGGAGCACCAACCCCTTTGTGTATACCACACACCTATCTCTCAATGTTGCTATCTCAACAAATGATAGATCAATACAACATCTCCTTCCTCTCTCTCACTTTTGCTCTTCTAAGCTAGATATAACAAATACAAATCATCTCTCAAAATTAATCTTCTAAGCTAGATATTACAATATCAAATCAACCTCTTACTTGCATATTACAAATGGCTACTCAAGCCTTTATTTATAGCTTTCCAAATGACCTTTGGCCTTCCCCCTTTGTGACCTTTCATTCCTCATGGAAAATGGCACCAATCTTGGATGACCCTTCATATCCAAGCATTTGAAAAGTCATGTGGTGACCCTTCATGACCAAAAACATCTTTCCCACTTTTGTCCTTATCTTTGGTGACTTTTCGTATTCCTTTAAGTGTCCCTTCATGAGAAATTCGCCCTTTACTCCTTTGTCTTCACTTGGTGACTCTTGGTATTCCCCAAGATGACTCTTCATGGGAAAATGCGTCCCATCCTTCTTTTGTCTTTATCCCGTGACTCTTTGTCTTCTCCATGGGCCTTATTTTGTCTCATATGCAACCAAAAATATATTCGTTAATATTAAATAAATATTAACTCATATTAGCCAAGATAAACAATATTAAATGCAATGGGGCCTTTATCACCAATAATATTAAACCTTTGACATCAATGACAAAATTTCTAATAGGAGGTAGACCCCAGCATCTGTTACCACCATCCTGGGATGTGGGAGGAGATCCCTAGCCCCAACCATCACCTCCAGATTGGGAGGAACCACTCAAAACACCATGATGAGGATAAGGTCAGTAAGGTGGTGACCGTTATGGAGAGTAACTCCTACATTTGGGTTTGGACCACTGCCATCTTGGCCCCTGTCCTCGTTCCTGATGGGGTGAAGGATGTCATAGGGGTTCAGGTGGTTATTGACTAATTACACATGGATCATTTTCCCAATGATCAAGTAAATGATTGAGGTGGTTGAGCTTTAGATGGACCTTGTTTGTTTGCCTTTGAATCTAAAGAGTGAAATTAGAGAGAATGATAATTTTATTAGAAATAGAAAAATTATGTTTCATCTCTTTATGATTAAAGCAAGCATAATTCCTAACTATCCATATTTGAAATAAAATGTCAGCTCATAAGATCTATCAAAAATGATTATATTTTATAGGAAAAAAAGTTGAGTCCCCCAAGAGAGGCATTTTCCATTGAATAATTACGGATGAAAATGCTAAAAAGGGAGTGAATCCTGATTCACCATGTAGACTGAGCATATGGGCAAAACCAGAAAAAAAATTAATAGTCTCTAGTTGTCGACAAGCTGGGCAGATGGGATAAGGCACACCCAAATTCTTGAGTCAGTCACCCATAGGCAGAACCTGGTAAATAAGGCACCATAAAAAATGAGCTATTTTAGGCTCAATAGAAGTAGAACACACTTTGTTGAAATGTTGGGCCCAGATTCCATCATGGGAATGAAGATTCGATCTGATATTGAGCATATCAACTGAAATATGTTGAGGGGCAAGTAATTGATATCCCAACTATGGAGAATATGAAGTTAAGGGGTAGTTGTAAGCCAATATCAATCCCTCCACCAAGGAAAATTAGAATTAACTCGAATTTAATGCAAATATTCATCAAGTATGGAGCCTTGAATTTATGCAATAGTCTCTGCATCTAAATTTATTAATTGGTATTTATTTTGAGGTTGATGCCAAGTGAGCCAAAACCTACTCTCTTTACAAAAGAGATCACTAATAACCTTTATGCCTTTTCTAAAAAGGTGTAACCCTTTAATCTAAGGGACTAAGGCAAAGGGAACATTGTAAAAATTAAGACAAGGTGACCACAAAGAGATTGAGAGTTAATGGAGAGCCCATTTCTGAATCCTTCACCAACCCAACTGAGGTGAGGCTTAAGCTCCTCCCAAGCCTTCCATAAACTTTGAACCATAAAGAAACCCTTAAAATTCCCTCTATGACTCAAGGGATAAGAGAGCCTAATGTAGTTTATAATGCTCAATAATCTAAAATAAATTATAATGATAAAAGTATCTTTCTACAACAAAACAAGCAGGCCTAAGGTGATGTCATAGCTCCTAGAGGACAACCAAATATTAGTGTTCCTTCTCTCAACATAGTATTTCAAATGAAAAATCTACATGTAAGTATGATTATGTGGGATACTTTGTCGATTCATGGGAAAATGGATATGTTGCAAGAGGATATATTTAAGCTTATATCAACATTAGGAGCATCAAAATGAGGTACTATTGTGTTCACAAACACATTTAAGCCTAATGAGTCATAACAAGGCAAAGTGAATAAGCCTCTTACTATTTATGTTTTAGTGATCAATGGTGACCATTTGGTGCATAATTGTATGATAGAAATTGGGGCCAACAACTTGGTTATGCCAATGTAAATAGTATATAGGCTAGGCCTCAAATATGAGACCAATACTAAAGGTGTGTTACAACTATATGGTTTAACCAATAAGATGGTGTTATAAAAGGTTTGATCTTAACTCTTCATTCTTGTCCTATTTTATCCATTTCTCAAGATGTGGTTTTTGTTGACTTTGTTATGTACCTAGGGATATGATATATTATTGTATATGGGTTGATGGAGATGCCAACAAGTGACACACATCCCCTTAGTTAGTTATATGGGTACAATATATTAGGATAATAGAGTAACTTGTGGAAGTAGTACATTGGGTAATGGTTGACCTACATTGGGATTAGGAGGCTACCCATTCATGGGTTAGATAGATGTATATATATAGGAGATGATTATCATGGTAAAGATATCAAGTAAGCATTGAGTCTTCTATTGTAAGAGGATATTGGAGGTTGTCCCCTCGAAGAGACATTGTGGAGTTATTCCTTTCTAAAGGAGTATTATATGGTGTTTCCTTACCTTAAGGGTATTTATGCATATATTTAATATCAAGATCTTATCAAGTGGTATCAGAGCTTCAATTTGGGTAATTTGTCTAGAGCAAAACCCTAATTTCACTATATCTTCTAAAATATAGGGAATTTTTTATTGGAGATGTAAGGAGATATAAGAGAAGCACAATAAAAATTTCAAATTTTTTTGAGTTGTTTTAAGTGAATTGTTGTGATTTTATGGTTTTTCGTATATTCAATCTACAGGTCAAAATTTGTGATATTTTTTCAAACAATTTTGACTGAGGTTCCAATATCATAATAGGAATCTACAGTAAAAAACTGTGATTTTTTGGATGAGTTTTGTATGAGTTATTGATCTTTTAGGGTTTCATGAACCTTAATTTTTTTGTGGACCATGGAGTTGCAAAAAATTTTAATGGTGGCCCCTTTTTTGGAATAATTTAAAAAAAATTTGGGCAAAGATGATTACTTCCTTTTTTGTCTGGGCCTGCACTACATTGGTTTGATCAGTTGAGATGTACAGAAAGGTTTTCTTCATGAAAAGAAATGGAACAGATCTTTTCAGATTGATGGGCTATAAAACAAGAAGTAGAAAAAGAAGTAGTAGAAAAAGAAGTAGAAAAAGAAGAAGAAGAAATAGAAGAATACGAAGAAGTAGTAGTAGTAGTAGAAGCAATAGAAGAAGAAGAAGAAGAAGAAGAAGAAGAAGAAGAAGATGATAATGATGATGATGATGATGATGATGATGATGATGATGATGATGATGATGATGATGATGATGATGATGATGATGATGATGATGAAGAATAATTGGATGATAAGGGTTCAAATAATTTGGATCCAAATAAATCCAAGTCAATTTTTCAATTTCATGGATGCATTCAAAAGAAGAAGGTGGTTGTGTCCATAAACCCTACCAGCAAGTATAACTTCATTAACATGAATGTGGCCAATCATCTACATGTTCAAGCAAATAATATCAAGGAGGTTAAAGTAGATGGTAATAATATTTCACTATTTAAAGATTTGAAGATCATTATCGAAAAATATGTTTTGCATTTAGATTTTTATGCTTTGGATATGGATGATATGGACATAGTTCTTGGATATTCATGAAAAGAAACAATACTATGGCACATGGAATAAATGGGGAAATCACTATGGATATGAATGGAAGAATACCTACTATGGTCATGGTTGGAATTAGAGAAGCATAGCAGAATATGGTACATGGAATAAAAAGAGAAATAATTATGCTTGGACACCAAATCAATCTAATTATGATCATGAATGAAATCAGAGGAGAAAAATGGATTTTGGACACAAGCTTGGAGAGATATCACCTGCCAAGATCACATATGGATGGTTAGATGATCGAGATTGGAGACAAGTGTGCAATGATTTGAAGCACACTCATTATTTGGTTTCTTCCTATGTTTCGGGGATGAAACATATCAAGGAGGGAAGTAATGATATGTACCTAGGGATATGATATATTATTGTATATGGTCGATGGAGATGCCGACATGTGGCACACATCCCCTTAGTTAGTTATATGGGTATAATATATTAGGATGATAGAGTAACTTGTGGAAGTAATACATTGGGTAATGGTCAGCCTACATTGGGATTAGGAGGTGACCCACCCATGGGTTAGATAGATGTATATATATAGGAGATGATTATCATGGTAAAGATATCAAGTAAGCATTGAGTCTTTTATTTAAAGAGGATATTGGAGGTTGTCCCCTCGAAGAGACATTGTGGAGTTATTCCTTCCTAAAGGAGTATTATATGGTGTTTCCCTACCTTAGGGGTATTTTTGCATATATTTAATAATCAAGATCATTACAAACTTTCCACCATACTTTTCCCTTTTCTTGTCCAGGTACTTCATGGGAAATATTGGTGGTTATTTATCATCAAATTCATCCTACATGGATTTTAGGAAAAGATATGGCATGAAAGTTACCATAAGATTAGAACCTATATCAAGGTTTCACATTGAGCCATACAAAATAAATGTCACCAATGTCAATTGTACTATAATTAATGAGGAGGATCATCCTAGTGACTAAGATCCAATTGTTCCTTTTGAAGAAATTTTATATCTCTTCCTTGATGAATGGGGGGTAAAAAATCATGAGTTTGACCCATGTAGAGGTGTTGAAGAGGCTAGTCTCAGTGTCTATTCTTTACATGAATAAGGTATAACCATACCCTTTATTTATAAGTCTAATGATGATAGTAATGGTTCGTGGAAATATTTTTTTGATGGATCAAGAAGAAATATGGAGTAGGGGTAGGTATTATGCTTATTTATTTATCAAATGAAAGGTTCTATTTAGTCATTAGATTTCAACTTAGTTCTACTTGCAATGCAACTGAATATGAATCTCTTATACATGGGATTCAATGGCCAAGGAAGAAAGGAGTAAAGGAAGTGCAAGACATTGGAGATAGTGAACTAGTTGTCCACCAAGTAAGAGGTAGGAGTTCTTCCAAAAACACATTGTTGAAGTCATAAAAACATAGAGTGTGGGACCTTATTGAATATTTTGAGGCTTTTAACATTCAATAAATCCCAAGGGAAGAGAACCATCATGTTGATAGGCTGGCATCAATTTGAGCACAATTTAACATCTTCAATGATTTAAATAATGTTTGAAGCATAACCACTGGTGGGTGAATCAATGTGCAAACAATTATTTAAATTCCACTCATCATTTATTAACCATTCAAACTAATATTGAGATATAGCAATGTATAATCAACCATTAATATGAGTATGAATTAAGAACATAAAACATGAACACAAGAGATACATGGTAGAACATCATGAGTAATAAAACCCATTTATACATAGCTTTCACTATAATCCTATAAGTAATGAATCAAGATCTATTAAGGCACCAACCCCTCACTAGTCAAGGACCAACTCAACTAGTCCTTTAGTAAACACCAACTTACAAGGAGCCACCAACCCCCTAAGTGAATCATAACCAACTTATCCACCTATAACCTTTGATCACATTTTCACACCTGTTTCTCACTCAACTAATGATGATAACCTTCTTTTTCTCTTCAAACTCTTTTATCCCTCTCAAACAGCCTTTTAGGCTTCCTCGCTCAATATGCCTCTTACTAGGCTTATTTGG
Source organism: Torreya grandis (assembly GCA_037957365.1). NCBI lineage: Eukaryota > Viridiplantae > Streptophyta > Pinopsida > Cupressales > Taxaceae > Torreya > Torreya grandis. The sequence goes on along the minus strand of JARHVA010000708.1, from coordinate 76,868 downwards.
TCAAGTCATGATTTCATCACCTATAAAAACACTATTATAAAAGTATGACATATTTATTAAATTATTAAAATGGTATCTAAGACCTCTTATTCCTCATCAACCTTATATTCTATTTCCTTCAAAATCTAAACCATCAACTAGTCCAAATAGGCCTATTAGGCCTTGTTATTATATAAACCACTAGATCACTAATTCATTAGGTTTAATTAAAAAATATGTTATAGGAAATGTTACACATATTAATCAATCAAAATAAGATCTCCATTAGGTTGGCCAAACTCACTTAGACCTCTTTCTTCTTATAGGCCTACTAGAGACCTAATTGCAATTAGGTCTATCCATTCCATGGAACAACTTGAACCTCTATGGCCCAGATGGCCCACACTAAAGAACTCAAAACTTTCAAACACTTATATGGAAACCTTAAATTTACTATTTCATGCTCAAAAAGTCATAAATCTTTTGCTCACACCTTGAAAGCACCATTAGACCTCAAAGACCTATTAGGCCTAATTACCCCAAAAATATTATCTTCTAAAACAAATCTCAAACAACCTATAGAAACAAATTGTAAGAAAAATACACATATTTATGTAAAATTCATTACCTCATGGTCCTCAAGACATACATTAGATATCTTCTTTCAGGCTCCAAAGTCCCAGGAATAGCAATCTTACTAGCACATAGAAAACTACATGAATGCTCCAAAACATAGTCCTAATGAATGTTGTATTCAAATGCTATAAGGACACTTCAAAGACATATCATTCACATGCATAGTTCCTATGTGACCTCTATAAAATCCTCCAATAGATAGATCACAAGTTATAGTGTCAAATATTGGTCTTGCAGATGAATATCACAAACTTACCTAATCATTGCCTTATCTACATAAGAGAGGTCAACTTAAGAGCAACTTTCTCAACATATCCTCTAATCATAAAAAAACCTTAACAACCTGATGTGTGATATAGGTATTGAAAAAATCCCAATGAAATTGGATCCATCCCTAATCCATGGCAATACATTCTTAATCTCATTCCCATTTCTACCTTTTCACTATCTTTCTCACTAGGCCTTTTTAGTGATAAGTCAACTTACATAACCGGTTTAGCATATTTGAAGTCTTTAACTTGATAAAAAAAAACCACATTGGTCATAAGATATAAGTCTTAATATTTAACCTCCATCCACTTTTATGCTTTTACCTGGTTAACCCTGCTTTCTACATCAAAATTCTAAGAGAAGGGTTTTCCTATAGGGACGACTCATTCATCTGTCAGACCAATGCCATCTAGAGGTACCTAAGGAAGTACTCTACATGATCCAATCAAAAAATAGGTCATATAATTCATTCTAATCCATTTCTAACAAGATATTTCATATTAGGTCTTTATTAGGGTTTGAGGAGGGTTTAGACTTCCTTCTATTCTTAACAATCTATTATAGTAGTTTTTTTATTTTTCTTTTAATAAACTTAACTTAATAAAAACTTGAGTGGAAATTAGGGTTTGTGTAGAATACCTATAAATTAGAAGATGTTGTGCACTGATTTGAATCTAGTGATTATGAGAGCTTATTTTTGGCTGGGAAAAATAACTTATATACAAATAAATAACTTGTACAAAATGGATTAATAGATAAATGGTGAGTTGTTTGGTCAGAAACCAATCCCAAGAAGTTGTGAACTTCCTCATGTGGATGTCAGCTCACTTGTTTATGCAATCAAGTGGATAAATAATATATGAAATTATAATAGATAAAAGATATGATAATAATGATAATTAAGATTCAATCCTCATTTAAGCTATCAATGTAAGCAAAGTATTTATCTCAATAGACTGTAGCAACATCTATATCTTCTTGTATAACATCAAATTGGTCAGAAGTGGCTTCAATTAAGGGAGAGAAAATAATGGCACATATTGATAATTCAAAGGCTATGTTGTTATGATCAACAAATAGGGGTTGGGATACTATGGGAAGATCTGTAAGACTGATTACATCATTTAATATGTCTAGTAGAGTCATCTACATATAAAGGCCATAGTTAAAATGACAAAAAATTAGTAAGGATTACATATAAGGATATAATATTAAGGTATTATGATTTGATTATTGAAAATATTGGATTGATGTCAATCCTGATAGAATCAATGTCGATTTTAAGGATCGGTGTTGATTTAGAGGATAGGTGTTGATTCTAAATGAATCAGTGTCAATTCTCTTTATGACTGAGTTTAATAAAAATATAGAATAGATTGGATGACAAGAGCTAAAATATGAATAATGAAGGATATGGATAATTTCCTAAGGATTAAATACATAGGTAACAAAAAAAATGATTGATAGAAATGAAATAAATAAAATGATTACTTACCTTCAATCTATTTGAAAATAGAATGAAATTTTCCTCACGAAGGTAGGCAATCTTTCAGGCTAATAATGATGGGTGTGGATTAAATGTAGTTAAATTTTAGTAGAGTGTCATTAAGGATGTCTTTAATTCTCTAAGGAATCTGATAGCAATTCAAGTTTTAGAGTTTCTAGGTCCAAAAGTTAAAGTTTGGTTGAATATTTATGGATCAATGCTAATCTGTAGAATCAACACCAATTCACCCAAATTTGTATATTTGTTCAAACCATGAGTAAAATTAGATTTGATGAGCATGAATTTTTTGGTAACAAGGTTATACAGGGGTAAAGTGGTTATGGGGTAGATTTTCTAGTTTATTAATGGATTTAGGAGGTTAGTGAGGGTCGAAAGGTAATAGTAAAGGAAAGTTACCAAGTTATGAATGGTAAATATACTAAACCTTAGGATATGAATTATTTAGGATAATAATTAAAAATAAGGACCTATGACACCTAATTAATTGTATTAAGGTATAAAATTATAATGTCTACATTTGCCCTTTTTTATGGAGCAGTATAGAATACGTGTCGCGAGATAAAAACCATGAGAGGTCCACTACCCCAAGTTTATGTGAGGAGGTATCCCTCCTCAAACTAGGAACCAACTTAGAATAATGAGTGGGTGACAGGTTATAAAAATTTAATAATGGATGGGATAGGTAGACAACAAATGAGCTTTAATAAACACATATGCATTGCATGAAGTACATGTTTTTCATGGACATAATACAAGGTAATATAGGTAGAGATGCCTCGAGGTAAATCTCATAATAAAATACCAAAACTATGAATAGGTGAGCTTAAAGGAAGGAAGAAAAAGAGAACAAGTGATAGGATTTGGTTGACTGAAGCATCCGATGTGATACACATTGTACACATTACCTATAGACAATTATTCTCAAGAGAAACTGCACTCTTGGGACCCACTGAGGGCAGATACCCAAAAGCGTACGTGCCTTACGTAAGTTATAGGACCAACAAGGAGTCAAAATATTATAACCTAAAATGGTATAGGATAAATAGTAAGTTAAATGTGGAAAGATACTAGGAAAAAGCTAAAGAACGGGTTTAGATGCATGTAAAAGTAAAAATAGTGCAAAAAGAGGGAAAATTGACACCAATCTAAAATGAATCAGTGTTGATCCACCAAATCGATATTGATCCAAAATAGATTAGAAATAATTAGAAGTTGGGTATATAAGTGAGTTTGATGTGAAAGGGTCTCATTTGTTGTTTATGAAAAATGAAATGACACTAAAGAGCTCAAATGATGATTTTGTGACAAAATGAGATGTAGGCTAACAAGAGTGCATTAAGGTGATGATGATGCTCACAGGATGAGGTAGGTGTATTATTTTATTATCTTTTATTTTATTTAAAAAATATTGAATTTTTTTGGCATTTTGGAAGTAGACAGGTTGTAGAACTAAGCTAGGATGTTGATAGGCAATCGACATCGATTCTCAAGTGAATCAGTGATGATTCACAAGGAATTGAAACCATTTCATCGAAACAACACTAATTTTTATATAATGGCATCGATCCTTAAGGGATCAGTGATGATTCACAAAACAATGTGAAGGGCTTAAATTAGAGTCTAGGGTTAGAGGTAGTTAGAGTTTTTAGGAGAATTTAGGATTCTAAGGGATGCTGGTTATAGGCATGGGATCTAGTAAAAATGTGGGATTGAGTGCCACCTCTAATGGAGTGACTACAAGTGTAGTTAGGTGATGATGACTGGGCCCATCTAGAGGCCATAGATCTGGGAGTGCATCATTATAGATTTATCTATCAAGATACAATCTTGTTGGTTATGTTGTTGTAACACTAGGATGTTATGTCTAGGACATTTTAGATCTTGACTAGAGAGATGACCATTACAAACGAGGATATCTACTAGAATCTAAGATTACTGGTGCAGGGAGCACATATAATACTTGTGGACAAGTAGAGATGAGGGGCAATATTGACACATTTATACAAGGATATGGAAGGTATCAATTTTGTTACAAGTGGATTTGCATTTAAGCTGCTATATGTAGCTATGGGGAGAGGTCTAATCTCCATGATGTTGTTGTCCATATCCAGTTATGCACTCCTAGATTCAGGGGGGAAATTTTTTGTGGATATGGACTAGTGTAGTTGCATATATGCTAAAGCACTGCACATTGTTTTCCTAGGTATCCACTTTGATAGAATAGATTTACAGGGAGATCTAGGTATGGAGGACCTAGAGGAGTTATAATTTATATGTTATTGTGATTTCATGGTGTTGGGATTATTAGCACATTAGAATATTAATTAGATAAAGATTATGAGCACATTAGAATATATATTGGATTAAGATGTTCTTTGATATATAAAATTTTTAATTAGCATAGATTTAATGTAAAAATGGTTTATTTCTCTTATTGGCTCATACCATCACCCAAAAAAACCACTTGACATGAATACATGTATGCGCATTACTAACTGATTGTTAATAAGGAAATTATCAACCTTAGGTCAACCAAGTTTAGGATCTTATTAGTTTGTGATGTAAATTTATAGGTATTTTCATTGATAGGAAGTGAATTATTTTTTAGAATAAAATGATTTCATCTTATATACCAAAAACTAAGGTCAACCCTAGAATACTTTTATGCCAATCCACTTAGACAAATCAATACGGGAAGTATACTAATTTAAAGAAAGTTGATCAATGTGTGAAGCTTACATGGGATGTTTTATGTATGATAGCCATCCTTCAAGGGAGTGGTCTATATTTTAAGACATTTCTTTTGAAACAACTGTCCTTCAAGGGAGCAGTCTGTACTTTTGACACTTTATGCATTTTTGTAGATTTTGTAGAGTTTATAGTTATCCTTTGAAGGATTAGGATATTATTTTTGATTTTTTTGTAGATGATTTTATTTTATTTTCACGTGATCACATTATTATTGCCTTTTTATGGATTGGATTTGAGGCATTTTAAAATAAATTCCCAAAGTTTTGACACAAAAGAAAAAAAACTCTCATTTTCAATGTGAAATAATGAAGGGTTTTTAAGGAATAACGATTTGGAGCTCCTTTTGATTTATAGGTGGAGCTTTACCAAAATAGATTATGCTATGAATAGATCAAGGGTATTTATATTCAAGGTTAAAAATGGGTAATGCTTCCATATAACCACATGTCTCTATCCATCATTATTTGGTATAAGAATAATAGGGATATGGTTTTGTTGCCTTAAACTAAAAGAAATGAAACTAGGTAGATCAAAGTGATTAAGACTTACTAACAATAGAAAACACACTTGCAATGCATTAAGAGGTTCTCATTATAATTTCCCATCAATAAAAGCTAAATGATATGCCCCTGATCCATATTTATGGGTGATAATGTATGGTCCAAGCCAATTTGGAGAAAATTTTCCTCTTTTGCTTTTTCCCATATTAGTGACATGTTGAATTTATTTTAAGACAAGGTCACCAATATTAAATTCATGTTCTTTTAGATGATTATTGTAGGTGCACTTTATTCATTCCTTATATACATGTAGATGGTCAAGGGTGGCTACTTGACACTTGTATAAGATTTCAAGTTGGGTTAATCTTTCCTAACAAAAATCACCCTAAAAAATGATATCTCTAAGGAACACATGAAGGGAATGAATCTAAAGTTTATGAAGAAGTGAAACTTCAGTACCATAGACTAGGGAAAATGGAGTAGCACCTGTAGGGGTATGAAAACTAGTTTGATAGACCCATAGGGTAAATGGGATATGAAGAAGCTAGTTCTTTCCTACTTGATTAACAAATTTGGTTAGGATTTTGACAATATTTTTATTGGATGCCTTGACATATCCATTAGATTGAGGATAGAAACATGAAGATAAGCTTAGATTCATGCCAAAAGAATCAAATATCTCTTGAACCTTTTTATTTTTAAAATATTTAACCAAACTTTGGCTTCTGGACCTAGATTCTCTTAATGTCAAATTATTGTTAGATTCCTTAGAGAATTAAAGATGTCCTTAATGACACTCTACTAAAATTTTATTGCATTCAATCCACACCCATCATCATGAGCCTAAAAGACTGCCTATATCCATGAGGAGAATTTCATTCTATTTGGAAATGAATTGAAGGTAAGTAATCATTTTGTTTATTTCATTTCTATCAATCATTTTTGATGTTACCTATGTATTTAATCCTTAGGACATTATCCATATCCCTCGTTATTCATATTTTATCTTTTATCATCCAGTATATTCTCTATTTTTAAAAACTTAATCATAGAGAGAATCAACACTGATTCATTATGAATCGGTACCATCCCTCAGAATTGGTATTGATCCTTATAATTAGCATCAATCCTGTCAGGATCAACACTGATCTATTATTTTTAATAATTAGAGCCCAAGACCTTAATTTTAGATCCTTGTTTACAACCCTTACTTATTTTTTGTCATTTAAATATGGCCTTTATATGTAGATGATTCTATTAGGCATAGTATATTATGTAATCAGTATTATAGATCTTCTCATAGTATCCCAACCCTTATTTGCTGATCAGAGTGACATAGCCTTCAAATTAGCACTATGTGCCATTATTTTCTCTCCCTCAGTTGAATCCACCTCTAACTAATTTTATGTTATACAAGAAGACCTTAACTTTAGATCCTTGTTTGCAATCCTTACTTATTTTTTGTCATTTAACTATGGCCTTTGTATGTAGATGAATCTACTAGGCATAGTACATGATGTAATCAGTATTATAGATCTTCCCATAGTATCCCAACCCTTATTTTCTGATTAGAGTGACATAGCCTTCAAATTAGCACTATGTGCCTTACGTAAGTTATAGGACCAACAGGGAGTCAAAATATTTTAACCTAAAATGGTATAGGATAAATAATAAGGTAAATGTGGAAAGATACTAGGAAAAAGCTAAAGAACGGGTTTAGATGCATGAAAAAGTAAAAATAGTGCAAAAAGAGGGAAAATTGACACCAATCTAAAATCAATCAGTGCTGATCCACCAAATTGATATTGATCTAAAATAGATCAGTAATAATTTGAAGTTGGGTATATAAGTGAGTTTGATGTGAAAGGGTCTCATTTGTTGTTTATGAAAAATGAAATGACATTAAAGAGCTCAAATGATGATTTTGTGACAAATTGAGATGTAGGCTAACAAGAGTGCATTGAGGTGATGATGATGCTCATAGGATGAGGTAGGTGTATTATTTTATTATTATTTTATTTAATTTTTAAAAAATTGAATTTTTTTGGCATTTTGGAAGTAGATAGGTTGTATAACTATGCTAGGATGTTGATAGGCAATCGACATCGATTCTCAAGTGAATCAGTGATGATTCACTAGGAATTGAAACCATTTCATCGAAACAACACTAATTTTTATATAATGGCATCGATCCTTAAGGGATCAGTGATGATTCACAAAAAAATGTGAAAGGCTTATATTAGAGTCTAGGGTTAGAGGTAGTTAGAGTTTTTAGGAGAATTTAGGCTTCTAAGGGATGCTGGTTATAGGCATGGGGTCTATTATAAATGTGGGATTGAGTGCCACCTCTAATGGAGTGACTACAGGTGTAGTTAGATGATGATGATTGGGCCCATCTAGAGGCCATAGATCTGGGAGGAGTGCATCACTATAGATTTATCTATCAAGATACAATCTTGTTGGTTATATTGTTGTAACACTAGGATGTTATGACTAGGACCTTTTAGATCTTGATTGGAGAGATGACCATTACAAAGGAGGATATCTACCAGAATCTGAGATTGTTGGTGCAAGGAGCACATATAATACTTGTGGACAAGTAGGGACGAGGGGCAATATTGACACATTTATACAAGGATATGGAAGGTATCAATTTTGTTACAAGTGGATTTGCATTTAAGCTGCTATGTGTAGCTATGGGGAGAAATCTAATCTCCATGATGTTGTTGGCCATATCCAGTTATGCACTCCTAGATTTAGGGGGGGAACATTTTTGTGGATATTGACTAGTGTAGTTGCATATATGCTGGAGCACTGCACATTATTTTCTTAGGTATCCACTTTGATAGAATAGATTTACAAGGAGTTCTAGGTATGGAGGACCTAGAGGAGTTATAATTTATATGTTATTGTGATTTTATAGTGTTGGGATTATGAGCACATTAGAATATTAGTAGAACACTAAGTATAATGTGGCCTTCTTATGATGGAAGTTGAATTTATCTCAATTCTTTAGAGATGGTATTACTTAGGACCTGTATTACTATCAATGGGTCCTAAATGGTTTGAGAGATGCAGACATTATCTAAAATCCTTACCTAAGATTTATTGTATGGCTCAGGGTGGAGTTAGAGCTTATAAGTGTATGGAGGGAGAGGTGGATGCCAGGGAGGAGGACAAAGCACTTAGATTACCTCCACTATGGATGAGTGTGATAATATTTTGGGTTAGCATAGGACATCCCATGGGCCCCACATGTTTACAAGCAATATGAGATAGAGCTGGGGCTCCTAATAGTAGTCACTAGATATTTCCTTATAGAGGAAGAGTTGGAGCCAACATGGCTTGATGTGGAGGATGTGAGGTGTACTCCCACAAATACAACATGGTGGATAGGATAGTGGGTAGTGTGGAAAGATAGGGTGGTGAAGCCATGCTAGGAGGGAGGGGACAAGGAGATGGAGGAGGCTGAATAGGATGGAGAGGGAGAGGAGGGGATGGGAGAGGAGGAGGTGATGGGAGAGGAGGGAATCATAGGAGGGGATGGAGTGATAGGAGAGGATGTAGGGGATGTAGGGGAGTAAGTAGAGGTAGAAGAGGATATTATAAACATATCTACATTTATCATAAAGAGGAATGCATTGAGATCTTAGTGTATCACTTTATAGGGATATCTAATTGGAGCATAGGGAGCCTTTTTTGTACTGCAGGGAGAAAGAGATGTACTATAGGGTAGGTTAGATATTCTACAGGCTAATTTTGATGTTTTATAGTTGAGGCATGATCTATAAGTAGTGTCTTAAGACTGATATAGTGGGGAGAGGGATAACCTAAGTATGGGGGAAAGGGATACCTCAGTATAGATAGTTGGAGAGCAATCAGGGCTAAGCATAGATAGGCTAGGACCATGAGCATACAGAGATATAGGGAATTAGTGGTAGAAATGTGCTACTATGATCAGATTGTACTAGATCTACATCTAGAGATCCTATGCTATGCATCCCATGTAACTATATAGGGTAAGTCCTCCAAGTGTACTCATATAGGATTTGTGAGCACAGACAACGTATCTCATAGGAGGGATCAGAGGAGAGATAGGTGGGGAGATGTGAGTGGAGATGGGGATATATCACTAAGGAACATACACTTGAGCCAGATTTAGTTCATGGAGTAGACTCCCAGATGTATCATATTGTATTATATTGTGTTGGTTGAGAGCCACATTCATTGTATATTATTTGTATCGGCTAGGGAGATACATTCATTTGCATATATATGATGTACACCTATTCATTCATTCACATGTATGGACTTAGATTATGATTTTGAGTTATGTGTTTTATGGATTATGTTTATGAGTTGGTTAAGGATGTTATGGATTACATTATGATTTTTTTATAGAGTAAAAATTATGAGTTGGTTATGGATGTTATCATGTATTAGATTATGATTTGCTTATGGATTTATGTTATGGATTACATGTGTTTTGCTTATGGATTTAAGATTATGCTATGGATTACATGTGTTTTTATTATTGATTTTATGGATGTTGTTCTGGATTAGATTATGGATTCAATCATGATTATAGATTATGACATGTTATATATTTTTATAGATGTTATGGATTATAATGGATGTTGATTAGATCATGGAGTATGTTTTGGATGCTTATGGATTTTAGATTATGTTATGGATTAGATTATGAGTTTCTTATTGATTTTGTATTATGTTACCATGGATTAGATTAGATATTTGATCATGATTATAGATTATGGATCATGTTATATATTCTTATGGGACATGTTTATTAGGGATATGGATTAGATCATGGATTATGTTTATTATGGATTTTAATTTTGATTATGTTTTTTTGAGATTTATGCATTATGACCAATGTTTATAGATTATGTTTATTGTTATTATGGAAGTTACTTAGATTATGGATTATGGACAAGAAATTGATTTATATATTTTATGTTTGTGTGATTATGGAAAAAAAATGGTTATGATTAATGGATCCTGGATTATGTCATCATGGATTTTATATATATATATATATATATATATATATATATATATATATATATATATATATATATATATATATATATATATATATATATATATATATATATATATATATATATAGGATTAAGATGTTCTTTGATATACGAAAATTTTAATTAGCATATATTTAATGTAAAAATGGTTTATTTCTCTTATTGGCTCATACCATGACCCAAAAAAACCACTTGACATGAATACATGTATGCGCATTACTAACTGATTGTTAATAAATAAATTATCAACCTTAGGTCAACCAAGTTTAGGATCTTATTAGTTTGTGATGTAAATTTATAGGTATTTTCATTTATAGGAAGTGAATTATTTTTTAGAAGAAAATGATTTCATCTTATATACCAAAAACTAAGGTCAACCCTAGAATAACTTTATGCCAATTTACTTAGACTAATCAATACGGGAAGTATACTAATTTAAAGAAAGTTGATCAATGTGTGAAGCTTACTTGGGATGTTTTATGTATGATAGCCATCCTTCAAGGGAGTGGTCTATATTTTAAGACATGTCTTTTGAAACAACTGTCCTTCAAGGGAGCAGTCTATACTTTTGACACTTTATGCATTTTTGTAGATTTTTTAGAGTTTATAGTTATCCTTTGAAGGATTAGAATATTATTTTTGATTTTTTTATAGATGATTTTATTTTATTTTCACGTGATCACATTATTATTGTATTTTTATGGATTAGATTTGAGGCATTTTAGAATAATTTCCCGAAGTTTTGACACAAAAGAAAAAAAACTCTCATTTTCAATGTGAAATAATCATAGGGTTTTTAAGTAATAACGATTTGGAGCTCCTTTTGATTTATAGGTGGAGATTTACCAAAATAGAGTATGCTATGAATAGATCAAGGGTATTTATATTCAAGGTTAAAAATGGGTAATGCTTCCATATAACCACATGTCTTTATGCATCATTATTTTGTATAAGAATAATAGGGATATGGTTTTATTGCCTTAAACCAAAAGAAATGAAACTAGGTAGATCAAAGTGATTAAGACTTACTAATAATATAAAACACACTTGCAATGCATTAAGAGGTTCTCATTCTAATTTCCCATCAATAGAAGCTAAATGATATGTCCTTGATCCGTATTTATGGGTGATAATGTATGGTCCAAGCCAATTTGGAGAAAATTTTCCTCTTTTGCTTTTTTCCATATTAGTGACATGTTGAATTTATTTTAAGACAAGGTCACCAATATTAAATTCATGTTCTTTTAGATGATTGTTGTAGGTGCTCTTTATTCATTCCTTATATACATGTAGATGGTCGAGGGTGGCTACTTGACACTTGTATAAGATTTCAAGCTGGGTTAATCTTTCCTGACAAAAATCACCCTAAAAAATGATATCTTTAAGGAACACATGAAGGGAATGAATCTAGACTTTAAGAAGAAGTAAAACTTTAGTACCATATACTAGGGAAAAAGGAGTAGCACCTGTAGGGGTATGAATACGAGTTTGATAGGCCCATAGGGTAAATGGGATATGAAGATGCTAGTTCTTTCCTACTTGATTAACAAATTTGGTTAGGATTTTGGCAATATTTTTATCGGATGCCTGGACCTATCCATTAGATTGAGGATAGCAACATGAAGATAAGCTTAGATTTATGCTAAAAGAATCAAATAGCTCTTGAACCTTTTTATTTTTAAAATATTTTCCATTGTCTATGATGATCTTATGAGGAATGCCAAAGCGACAAAATAATGTGCTAACTAATAAATTTAATAATTTTATCCACTTTAGTCATGATAAGGGGGATAGCCTCTACCCACTTAGTAAAATGATTAGTGGAGGTATGATAAATCCATGATGCTAGGAAAATTTAGGATTGATCTGACCTATAAGATCGATCCCCCAATGGGAAAAAGGCCACAAGACCTGTGTGACTTGTAATGATTTATTAGGGGCATGGGATAGGTTAGCATGTTGCTAACATTTTATGTACTTATTAACATATTCACAACAATCATGATTTACAGTGGACCAATAATAACTGATCATAAAATTCTCTTAGTGATGGTATGACCACTAAAATTTCTACCACATGAGCCATCATGGGCTTATTTAATAGAAAGAGTAACCTCATGATTCTGGAGACAATGAAGAAAGATACCATCAAAACCATGCTTATAGAGAACACACCCTAGTATAATGAAATGTGTCATGTACTACTAGAAAGCTCACTTGGCATTCTTGGATAGATCTAGAGGAAAAATGCCTTTTAATAGATAATCAAATATCTATGCATACCATAGATCTAATGGATTTTAAAACACACTATGGATGGAAGAAAGGTTAATTCTGGTAAAATAAGATTAATTAATACTATGGATGAGGATAAAAAACTTATATTCCTGATATGATGATGGGATAAATGAGGCCAAATAAGACATGATATCTTCAAACTTTTTGGTTAATCAGGGAGTGGCTTGAATGGCATAATGTTTAAAAGTAACTAGTAATTGGTCAGTCAAGGTATTTTATTTCTAAATGGTATCATTATTGCATTGATATATTCCCTTAATATGATTAACCACAATCTAGGAATGACCAAAGATATTCAGTGTCTTAATACCCAAGGCTAAAGAAGTTTGGAGATCAATGATCAAAGTCTCATATTATGTCATATTATTAGTGTAAATGAAGTCAATTTTAAAGTATAGAGGTATATGTGTCCCCCTCACAAGGATTAGGATAACTCTAGCTCCCCCACCATACTCTGATTTGGATCCATCAAAGAAAAGAGTCATTTGATATCATGGATATGTTTGAGACATGGAAGCTATGGATTTGTTTGGAAATTCATAGTTAACACTTTGGTTATTGGTAAGAGGTACCTCATCAAGATGATTAGTAATAATTTAACCTTTAACTAGTTTATGATGAATAAACTCAAGATCAAATTCCACCAAAAGCATAAGCCATTTGGCCATTCACTAATCTAGGTAAGGCTTCAAGTGCATGAAATTTAAATAATCGGTGCTAGTGACCACATAAGTTTTATGAGTGAGCAAATAATGACAAATTTTGGAGGCTACAAATACCAAAGCCATCCATAAAATTTCTATGTGTGAATAATTCATATTGTATTAAACAAGTGTGTGAATGATATAGTAAACTACCTACTCTTTATGTTGCTCATCATGATGGGAAAGCATAGCTCCAAAAGCATGATTTGTAGCAAAGATATACAAGAAAAAAGGATACCCCTCCTTTAGAGGAGTGAAAACTAGTGGTGAATGAAGGTAGCTCTTAATATCCTCAAAGACATCCTAACAACTTAAGTCCTAATTGAAACAAATATCCTTCCTTAACAATTGATGGAATAGTTGACATCAATTAGATAGCTAGGAGATAAAACAATGAATAGACTATAATTTTCCTTACAAACTACAGAGCTACTTAAGATTGGATGGGGGTGGAATTTATAAAATGGCTTTGATTTTAGTAGGATAAAACTCTATTCCTTGAGTAGAGACAATAAATCCCAAAATTTTACTTGTCAATACTCCAAAAATGTATTTCTTAGAACTTAGACAGATATGAAATTGGATAAAGTGATTGAAAATTATCTTTAGTACCAATAAATGGTCCTTTCATAATTTTGATTTACCAAAGTGATCATCTACATAATCCTCAACAATTTTATGGATGATATCATAAAAGATGTACATCATGTCTCTTTAATAGGTGGTTCCTACATTCTTTAGGCTGAAAGGCATAAATCGATAGAAGAAAGTCCCCTAGGGAATAATAAATGAAGTCTTATGTTGGTCTTATAGTGTGATAAAGATATGATTGTATTTGAAGAAACCATCCATAAGTGATAATATTTTGTGACTCATTGTTAAATCCACTAATTGGTCAATATTAGGGAGGGGTAAATAATCTGTAGGACAAGTGAGGTTTAGGTCACAAAAATTAGTACAGAGATGTAGTCCTCCTATAGGATTAGTGATAAGGATGATATTATAAATCCACTGAGGGTGTAACAACCCCTCATGTTGTACTTAAGAAAATGCAGTAGCTTTTTTTTAAATAAATAATTTAACAATCATCTCATGAAATTAAACAATACAACATAACTACGAATAATAGTACTTCTAATTCAAATATTTCTCACAATATTGATCTTATGCAATTCCAAGGAAAGAATTTACAATAGGACACAACTATGGCTGGTCTCACAATACAACACTCATTGTTCAAGTATATCAAATACATAATATAATTACATTCATTCATGCATATATCCTAATATAATAAATAAATACCAATTTATTTGGAGCTCAAGTCGATCCAACCCATGTATCATTGATAATCACAAATGTCATCTCTAGGTAGTACTGTGATGGGGAGGGAGAACATCATTCAAGCATTTTCCCACTCCAACCACAAAGAAACAATCCCCCATATAATTTCATATCAGAGAATGGCCCTTCTTTCATGGACAGGTAGATAAAATGGTGTGATAATCTAATGATTTGTGTTAGTACCCTGTGTGCTTGTAAGATTTACTACTACTACATGACATGTATCATAAAGAAAATAGGTTTTAAACATGATATTGCACAACATGAAAATCTAACATATGAAATAACAATGTACATCTAACATTACTTTGGCCAAAGTTTTTAGATAATATATGATCATTAGATTAGTCAATTTCATCACACACCATTTGATTGGACTATATATTGGTGGTTCTACCTAGGCTAGTGGAATTCATCTCACTACCTATTAACATCATCAATAAGGTTTCTAAAAATAAACATATATAACATAGTATATGTTTCCAAGATTCATACAAATGTTTTTCCTATACTAGGTATAGAACAATATTGTATATTCATTTATTTTACCAGTGCATAATGAATCTTTGACACAACAATAAATTTTTTGATAAAGATACATTTGCAAACAAGATCATAATCTAAAATATGTGAAACTTTATTTATAAAATTATATGTAACCGAATACAACCATGGATAGGACATACCATTCAGGTATGTATTTTACAAAAACATAAATTATTTAAATGCTACTCATAGCATACTACTAAATTAATAATCCTACTTGTCCTTAAACATAACAAGGTTTATATCACCAGATATATAGAAAGACAAATAATATTATACCATGATGATCTTTTTACATATTTAGTAAAATGTAATTTATACTCATCTTAACCAAATAATTTTCCATTTTATATAACTCAGTAAAAGATTATTAAATATATGTAATGTAAATGTACCCCTACCATCTCATAAAATATAAATTAGTATGTGTTTATTTTTTTAAACCATATTGATGATGTTAGTAGGTAGTGAGATGGATTCCACTAGCCTAGGTACCACCACCAATAGACAGTCTGATCAAAAGTTGTGTGATGAAATTAATCGATCTAGTGATTATATATTATCTAAAAACTTTGGACAAAGTAATGTTATATGTACATTATCATTTCATATGTTTGATTTTCATGTTATGTGATATCATGTTTGAAATGTATTTTTCATTCTGATACACTTCATATAGTAGTAGTAAATTTTGCAAGCACACATGGTACTAATATGTCTCAATAGATTCTCGCACCATTTTATCTACCTATCCATGAAGGGAGGATCATTACCTCATAGGTAATTCTATGGGGGATTTTTGTTTTGTGGTTGGAGTTAAAAAATACTTGGATGATGCTCTCCTTCCCCACTACAGTACTACTTGGAGATGATATTTGTGATTATCAGTGATACATGGGTTAGATCAACTCGAGCTCGAGAGAGCTTGGTATTTGTTTAATGTATTAGGTTGTATGTATGAAGAAATTTTATTATATTATGTTTTTGATATACTTGAAAAGTGAGTATTGTATTATTAGACCAGCTGTAGCTGTGTCTTATTGTAAATTATTTCCTTAAAATTGTATAAGATTAATATTATGAGCAGTATTTGAATTAAAAGTACTTTTATTCCTAGTAATGATTTAGATATGTTGTATTGGTTAATTCTATTATTTAAATGTTTAAAAAAAGAAAAAAAATTACTTTTTCTTAAGTACAACTTGAGGGATTGTATCATAGGGTAATTGATAGGATGGATAAAGTTAATGGATAAGAGATGTTGCAACTCCTACTTGACTAAGAGCACAACATGAGGGTGCATCTTTCAAAGTTTTTTCTTTACAAGATTGACATCAAGTAAAGTGACAATATTATGAATAATAATAGCATTGTCAATACCAAGCACATCCTCATAGGACCAAGCAAATGCTACACTATGATTTGTTTGAAAGGTATCAAAATCTTGGTGCTTCTAAGGATCTAAACATCTACTGATCTTAACTATTCATGAAATCTCATGAGATCCTATGTTACTATCAATAGTATATTTATTTAAGAGACTAGAGGTTTCAAATGGAATAAAATTAAGTAGATGGGAGTTCTCCATGCCTAAACGAGTTAAGACCGACTCATCATCTTGACACTGAAGAACAAGGATGGAAAGATAATCCTACCCTATCATGTTTAGGTAGGCTAGAGGAATGGTTCTAACATCCACATCATGATGATAGATGAGAGGCTCTGTAGTGATGGCATTGACTAAAAAAATTTTGGGGGTAATAGGCACAACATCATCTATCAAAGAAGGGGTGTTGGGTGGTGAGGATGATGTGTCATCCTTGAGGATAGGAAGAAGAGTAATCTCTAGGGTAGTTTTGGTATTTTTAATAAAAGTTGAGGCCATGTTTTTTGTGGGTTTTCCTAAAATATCCTAATGTAACCTTATGTGGGCCTTATTCATAACATCCCATACCAAAACCTTTCCAAGTACAGTATTGTAGGTATGTTTTTGCAAAAGTGAGGTTTATCAAGGAATGAAAAGTTTGAGGTAAACGGTTTAGCATGGGTTTAGTTAGAAAGTCCAAAAGATTTTTGATCTATTCCTTAATCAAATGGGTGAGGAAAAAATATAGACCAAGGGGAATAATCTCTACTAAATTAGGATAATATGTATGTTGTTTATTTGGACATCCATATTCCTGGGGAGTGGGGAGACTATTGAGTGTTAATAATTGATATTCTCTAATCAATAATTACTTAAAAGTAGAGTCAACGAACTCCTTGCTAATCTTAAATGTAGGTATTATCGTACTAGATGATTCCTCATTGGAGGATCATGGCGTAGTGTTTTGTAAGGGGATTAAAATTTCATTTTGCTGAAAAGTGAGGCTGTAAGTTTTAAATGGATGGGAATCGACTGAGGCAATACGTATTTTTCCTTCATGTTCAAACTTAATACATCGGTGCAAGGTAGAGGGGATACAACACATAGCACATATCAAGGGATGTCTTAATAGGATGTTGTATTGAAACTCCACTTATATTATGTAAAATAGTTCAGATAGAATACATATGCCTACTTAAATCTGAATAACTACCATTCATATTGTAGGTGTGACAATATCGTTGAACGCTCATAGAACAGTGGGGGATTGGGCTATAATGGTTTTAGGTAGTTGTAAGGTAGTTTTTTATAAGGGGATTAAAATCTCATTTGGTTGAAAAGTGAGGTTGCAAGTTTTAAATGGATAGGGATCAACCAAGACATTGTGTATTTTTCCTTCATGTTTAAACTTAATACATCGATGCAAGGTAGAGGGGATACAACACATAGCAAATATCCAAGGATGTCCTAATAGGATGTTGTATTTAAACTCCCCTTTTATTATGTAAAATAGTTTAGATAGAATATATACACCTACTTGAATGTGAAGGACTACCATTCCTATTGTAGGTGCAATTATATCACTAAATAGTGGGGGATTGGGATATAATGGTTTTATGTAGTTTTAGTTGTTTAAACACATGGGAAGAGATAATATTTATACTCACACCATTATTAATCATAACTCTCTTGATTCAAGTCTAATTAATTTGGGTAGTGATAAATAATGGGGATCCTGGTCATTGGGATATAATGGTGATATCTCTAAAACATGGAATGTTATGGATAATGGTTTTTGAAGTGACATAATGAAAGTTGATAGAGGTTGATATTCATCATCTTATATCTCGATGGCTCGTAAATATTCTATCATAGCCTCATGATGTTGTGAAGAATTTTTGACAAGTTCGTATAAAGACATCTTGACTATGAGCTAATGCAGCTTATTTAGAATAGATATATGTACAAATTCTAAAGCATTATTATTTTGTGATTTCCTTAAAATATAAATTTTAGGCTTTGAAGTGGGAACCATATAACTATTTGTGGTAGGATTTGGGGATTTTACAATAGTTACTTTGGTTTTATCATGATTGTGGGTTTATGACCTTGGGCCTGGGATCATGTTGTTATGTGGATTGTATCTATCTAAAACAAAGGGAGATTTGTTATGTCTTCAAACTCATCTATATCTAAGAGGGGTTGATTTTGGGTATTTTTAGGGGTTTTAGCATGTTCTGACATAGTGGATAATATACTAGTTCATGAGGTGGTTGTCACTCTAGTAGTTCGACTATAGGGATGGTCATGATTTAATTGTTCCATTAAAATATCATCTTTCTTTAATAAGTTTTGAACCATAACTTTTATCACATTAGAAATTTTAGTATTATGCCTTGTTATTTGATGGCATACACATTTCTTATTTTCTTGATACCATATTGGTTTTCAGATATAAGGATTAATGGGTTTCATAGGTGGTATAGTGATAAGGGAGGTTTAAAGTAGTTGATCAAGGATATTGGTATAAGACTCCTTTGAAAAATCCAAACCAGGATTCTCAATCTTTTGAGACACTTATAGGAAATTTTTATTTGACCTTGATCCCTGACCTTTGGAATGGGTTGCTTGAATATTTCCTATAGTATCTACTTTATGTTTGGGATAAGCTCTCACACCTAAACCTTGCTGATATTAAGGGTTAAAAGGATTATATATTAGCATGATCATGGTGGGTTTATCCCTTCGTGATGACACATGATCTTTGGTAGAAGATTCTATAATAGTTTATTTTAGTTTCATTGAAGGAAGGGGTCTTAATATAGATGCTTTTATTCAAATTGGTGGTAATGACACCTTCCCTTTTTGAATCTGATTGAGGGTAGTGGGGGTATCCTTTTTAGGGAGCTCAATCCTAATAGGAGGTTGTTGTAAGTATTTTTCTTGTGGTACCCCAAGGTTTTCATTTTAGATACTTATACCTTTTCCCTTGATTTCTATAAGTTTTATCTTTTCCTAAGCCAAAAGGGAACTTTTCTTGAGTTAATTTGAGGTAACGTGATAGTTTATTTAGGGGGTAATAAGCTAGTGGGGATGGGTATGCTAGATGTAAGTATTGAGATGACACATTGAATGTCATGCATATCTTACAAAATGTCTAAGAAAGCCTTTTCTTAGATAGTCTTTTCCTCTTTTATTTTTAGTTAATCATCCTAAATGTCCTTAACAATTATTTCCTTAGGTGGATCCCAAATAATGAGATCCAGAAAGTTTGAGTGCATTTTTGGGATGGCTTTTCTTAATTTAAATAATTCAAAGGTATCTCCTATAAGGAGATCTAGGAAAAAATTGTTACTAATTTCCTTAGTCAAATTTTGGTCATCGATTGTATTGATCACATGAGTCGCATGGTCTAAAGTGGTTCTTGAATTATCCTTTACAAACTTAGACATAGAAGCATGGTTAGGGAATGGTTATCTGAAAATGTCTATAGACTGATTAGGGGGCACATTTGGATTATCTAGTTGTAACTCCCCTTGATCAATAAGGTTTTTTATGAGACCCTTAAAATAATGACACCTACTGACATCATGACCTGTTACATGGTGATAGTTGTAGAAATCATTTTCCTTAAACCAAGTAGGCTTAGGGCAAGAATCATTAAGAGGTATCACCATATGAATTTTGATGAGAGATGCCTTTCATATTTTATCCAATATAGATACATATAAATCTCCTAAAGGTGTATACTATTGTGAATGGAAATGTGTTAGGGGTTGCTTGGATTGTGCTTGAGAGGTAGAAGGCTTAGATTGGCCTTTTTATTATGGTGGTGCTAATTTTACAACTATCGTATTAGCTGATACTTTGATCTTACTATTGTTGGTCCCTTTAGAGTGATCAAGTTTGAAGTTTTTACTATGGAACTTTACTTTCCCTTCTTCCAAATCTCTAATTTCTAGTTTGCGAGCCATCGAAAAGGCTTCACTAAAGGTTTTAAAATATTTCAGCCATAATGTAGATGAGATATGTTTATCACATGATCTCATGAATAACTCAATGAGTTCAGGTTGAAGAAGGGAAAATGTGAGTTGGTTTATGAGATTCCTATATCTATCTATGAAATATGCTACAAATTCATCATCAAATTGTTTGATTACATAAAGGTCAATGATAGTGACTTTTCTAGCAATGTTAATAAAAAAGTGTTAAAAGAAGATTTGAGCTAGCTATCCAAAAGAGAGAAGGGAATGATGAGGAATTAAACTATATCAATCTAAGGTAGGTCCAAATAGTGACATGGGAAATGTCCTAAGGAGAAGGGAATCATCATGAGCAATAAGATAGAAAGCATGACTAAATGCTCAAAGGTGTTGTTGAGGATCTTCCTTGTTCTAAAATTTGGTAAATTTTAGAAGCTCCCACTATGGAGGATAAGGTCTAATAGGGACCACTAGATTAATAGGTTTATTATAGATCTATTCATAAGTGAGCATATTTTTATTCCCAGAGGTATAAGCTTCCAAGTTGATCATCTTATTCATAAGGTTTGATTGGGTATTGTATTGAGGGATATCCCCCAAGGCATTGTGTTGTGTGTGTTGATAAGTAGTAAAGAGAGTGGAAAAGGGATAATATAAAGGATAACCAATGGAGGTGGTCATGATCAATTGAGATGCCACCACATACTATGGGGCTTGTAAGGGTATATAAGTGGACCCAAGAGCTTGCAAAGGAACTATGTATTAGGTAGTCAATGGGATATCTTTCTGAGCAAGTTGAATTATAAAAATTTATTGTAAAATTTGATTTTGGGGATTCAAAGGAACGTTAGTTTGGAGGGGTAAAAGGGTTGTTAGGATTGAGATAACTAGGTTTTTAAGTGTCATGGTAATAGGTTGAGGTATGGTCACATTCTGAGTTTGGGTACTAGTTAGGGATGGACCACTAGACATTATCGGAGGTAGATTTCCTATAGGTTATATAGTGTTTGTGTTAGAACTCATTAGGGAGGATTGTTATGGGAGGACACCATAGCTATGATAAACCCTTCACCTTCTTCCAAAGTAATGCAAAAAATATACATGAAATCTTATGTATAAGGGGAGAGTGGGATAGTATATCTTGAGAGCTAAAGTAATAGTTAAGTGCAATTCGATTACTATCCAATATGGTGGCAAATTCCTGATTGCCCTAAGTATAATACTAGGGAATACCTTCACCTATGGATTTAAGGGAAGTAGGAGGACTAAGATAATTATCCATGGATGAAGAAGAATCAAGTGATTTTATTTGCTTTAGTGACTAATTTCATGTCAAAACCATGTGATGATGAAAGAAAAAATAAGAAATATAAGAAAAGAAGCACACAATTGTCCTTTTTATTATCTCATATTTAGTGAAAAAGAAAGGCACACATGCTAAACATGTAATTATAAAGATTTTACTTTTTAAGAGAAAAGGTTATTGAAGGTCCTTAGAAGTGGAAATCTAAAGATGGTTTTAGGTTTGTTTAGGCTCAAAAATATCTCTGTACTAGAATTGATACACGGCCATATATTTGGGTCTACCCCCTCACTTCACACACCATAGTGATAAGGGTGTTGGGTGCTTAGCTAGTATATATTGAATAACCAGGGTTTATGCTCAGTCAATATACTGAATTGGTTTTCTCCTTGGTGATGAAATCCAAGTAGGATAGCTAGAATGAAGGTTAACTCTAGGTGATGAAATCTGAATTGTTTCCCTTATGTCAATATTTGATGGATTTATTATGTATGTGGTTTGGTATGTGTGTGAAAGAATTGATTGCTATGATAATTTAACCCGCTTAGATTATTCTATATGAATTACCTAAACAAGAAAAATGTATGTAATTATTTGTATCCTTTAGAAACAAAAAGCAAACAATTTTGGATTTTATTTTGAATGAAAACAATAATCAAGATCAAAAGAGAGAAAGATGGATAAATTCACAATGAATTAAAATAATAAAAATGAGACCTTGAGGGTCCCATCGGGCATGCTAGAATGTTATAGTACTTTTTTAGTTTTTCTCTTAATAAAATCAACTTACTAAAAAGTTGAGTGGAAAGTAGGGTTTATGTAGGATACCTATAGATTAGAAGATGTTGCACACCGCTTTGAATCCAATGACTGTGAGAGATTTTTTTTGGCTAGGAAGAATAACCTAAACATAAATTAAAAACTTGGACAAAATGGATTAATATATAATTGGGTGAGCTACCTAGTCTGAAACTAGTCCTGAAACATTGTGTGCTTCCTCAAGTGGATGTCATCTCACTTGTTTACCCAATAAAGTGGATAAACAACATACGAAATTATAATAGATAAAATCTATGATAAGAATGATAATTAATATTGAATCCTCATAAAAACTATCAATGTAAGAAAAGTATTCATCCCAATAGGCTTTAGCAACATCTACGTCTTCTTGTATAACATCAAATTAGTTAAAAGTGGCTTCAACTGAGGGAGAGAAAATAATGGCACATAGTGCTCATTTGAAGGCTATATCACTCTAATCAGATAATAAGGGTTGGGATACTATGGGAAGATCTATAATACTGATTACATCATGTACTATGCCTAGTAGATCTACATACAAAGGCCATATTTAAATGACAAAAAATAAGTAAGGATTGCAAACAAGGATCTAAAATTAAGGTCTTCTTGTATAACATAAAATTAGTTATAAGTGGCTTCAACTAAGGGAGAAAAAATAATGGCACATAGTGCTAATTTGAAGGCTATGTCACTCTGATCAGCAAATAAGGGTTGGGATACTATGGGAAGATCTATAATACTGATTACATCATGGACTATGCCTAGTAGAATCATCTACATACAAAGGCCATATTTAAATGACAAAAAATAAGTAAGGATTGTAAACAAGGATCTAAAATTAAGGTCCTGGGCTCTAATTATTAAAAATAATGGATCAATGTTGATCTTGATAGGATTGATGCTAATTATAAGGATCGATACCAATTTTGAGGGATGGTACCGATTCATAATGAATCAGTTGATTCTCTCTATGATTAAGTGTTTAAAAATAGAGAATATATTGGATGATAAAAGCTAAAATATGAAAAATGAGGGATATGGATAATGTCCTAAGGATTAAATACATAGGTAACATCAAAAATGATTGATAGAAATGAAATAAACAAAATGATTACTTACCTTCAATTCATTTCCAAATAGAATGAAATTCTCCTCATGGATATAGGCAGTCTTTTAGGCTCATGATGATGGGTGTGGATTGAATGCAATAAAATTTTAGTAGAGTGTCATTAAGGACATCTTTAATTCTCTAAGGAATCTAACAATAATTTGACATTAAGAGAATCTAGGTCCAGAAGCCAAAGGTTGGTTAAATATTTATGGATTGATGTTGATGTAGAAAATTGACATCAATTAAGGGGGAATCAATTCTGATTCACCCAAATTGGCATATTTGTTCCAACCACAGGTAAAATTAGCTTTGATGAGTATGAAGTTGTTGGTAACAATGTTGTATGGGGTTAAAATGGTTATGGGGTATATTCTCTAGGTTATTAATGGATTTAAGAGGCTAAGAAGGGTAGAAAGGTAATATTAAAAACAAGTTACCAAGTTATGAATGGTAAATATACTAAACCTTAGGATAAGAATTATTTAGGATAATAAATAAAAATAAGGACCTACGACACCTAATTAATCATAATAGGGTATAAAATTATAGCATCTACATAATCCTTCATAAATCTTAGGCCATCAAACCTAAAACTAATGTTAAGAACTTTGAGCTAGGACCCTTACCCAACTACTATTATATTCTTGGATCTTCATGCAAAGGTTTCACATGCCAATGAGAATAAAAAATCCTTCTCAAGTCTGTAATGCTTCATTATAGCACTCTAGAGACCTAAAATTCACTTTTCATGATTTATCCTTATGAGTTTGACATCAAAATTGGTTAACATACTTGAAACAACCTCTCACACCTCTGGTAAATCTCACATTATCTCTATCACCTTGGAAACTGAGTGTGACCCCTCATTAAGCCACACTAGGTCTCTTTGCATACTAGGCCTAAACCTGTAAGCCATACTTAGACATTGAACACATCTTGAAACCTCTTGCACTACTCTCAAAACCTCATAATCATGTCATATAACTTCGTACCATGCTCACACACTACCAACATTCTTCTCTTAAGCCTCAAACTGATCACCTCATCATGCTACCAAGCATATGCCTTCTCACTAGGTCTCTTCATGTAATGACTAAGCCTCAAAACTAATCTTGGAACTCTTATGAAGGATTATTTTCCTCACTAGAATGATTACACAACTACATATACTATATCATGCATGTACTGACACAATTCACCAAGTTTCACTATGCTTCATGCATACATCTTCTCATAGGGCTAGACTAGGCTTCACAAGACACCTATTACTCAAAGACTTGAAATCAAACAAGCTAACTCTCAATGCTTTCAACCAAGAACATTATTCAAATAGAGTTATCTGAATAAAAAATTACTCTCAATAGGCTCATGAACTTAGCACACCACAACATTATGCAAAGACCTTATGCAAAACTTAAGGACTTACTGGACCATGCTTAAGCCATCATGATCACTTACCATGTATATTCTCAAGACCACCTTTGGGACATTAATGATTTTAAATTACCTTTGACATCAATGATAACATCAATGCCTCAACACAACAATAGAAACATAACTCAACAATCTCCCCCTTTGTCATTGATAACAAACACTCAACCAAAACTGATCAATCTCACCTTCCCAAGCTAGATCTTCTTCAAACTAACATTTATCCCAAACTATAACTTTATCCCCCTTTGACATTAATGACAAAGGGTCATCTCTAAAAACTATTTGATCCTTGGACCTGGAATAATTGAAAACACATCTTTTCTCTTCAAACAAGATCATTCTCTCTTTTTGACAAAAAATCAACACACATAAATACTCCCCCTAAGCTCATGCATACCTCAAAATCTTCTTCTTAAAAAAATGATATGAATCCCCTTTGACCTCATATTTTTTGCACTTGTATCCTAATATTGGAGTTAAATCACCTTCTTATTAGCTCCCCTAAGCACTTGACTATCTTTGTGACTACCAGGAGCAAAAATCACACTTAATTCCTAGCTCAAATGCATAAAAGTAGCCTTTGGAAGAGGCTTAGTTAAGATATCTTCAATATGATCCTTGGTAGACAAAAACACAAACTCAATCTTAAAAACTTTATTCACTTAGATGTTCTCTCAATAAATGATATTTTATAGGAATGTGCTTAGTCTTTGAATGCATGATAGGATTCTTTGAAAACTTATAGCACTAGTATTGTCACAAAGAATGGGACTACGACTATAAAAATCCATGTTGTATTCCCTTCAGGTTTATCTCATCCACATCACCTAAGTTAAACATGAAGCTAATAAAATGTACTTAGCCTCACAATCAGACAATGCCACTGATGGTTGCTTCTTGCTTGTCCATGAAACTAGGCATTCACCTAAGAAGAAGGCTCCTCTACTAGTGCTCTTTCTATCATCTAGACTCCCAACCCAATCTACATTTGTATAGGCAACTAGATCAAACTTCTTGCTTCTTGGGTACCACAACCCATAATTCATAGTTCCCTTGAGATATCTAAGTATCTTCTTGACTGTTTGTAGATGACTTTCCTTAGGATTTGCTTGAAATATTCTCATAATACCTACTACTTGTATGATGTCAAGTCTAAAGGTATTAGTATACAACAAACTCCCAATCATTGATCTATATTTTGTCTGATTGAATCTTGAAGATTCATCCCCCTTGTTTAGCTTACATCCTATAACCATAAGTGTACTCATATCCTTTGATGAAACAAAACCCTTCATGGATTTTTGATGATTGTCTTCAGACTTGACTACTTATACTTAAGTCTTTATTCTACTAGCATTACCACTCCTTGATAGATTATTGACTTTTGGAAACTAACATTCCTTGAACTCCTTTTGGTCCTTTTTAAAACCAAGACATGTCTTATCATGAGAGGACCTTTGAATATTCAAAATATTGTTAAACTTTCTAGAACTCTCCTCAAATTTTTGATGTCTTTATCTTGAATATATCTTGCTCTATTTATTCCTCTAAACACTTTACTTTCATTCTAAGTTGGGTGCATTATTACATATGATTCTTCTATTTTGAATAACATTTACAATATATTTCAATGATTATGGATAGATCTTCATTGTAATCATAATAAACACTTTCATTATCACAATCCATACATGTTCTTCAAAGATCTTCCTTAGGCTGTTAGACCTGCACAAGGAACCTACTCTAATACCAATTTTTGGAAGCACAACCACTGAGGGTGTGGGGGTGAATCAGTGTACAAATTTTTCTTTAAACTCCACTTATCATTTATTAATCATTCAAACTAATATAGAGATATAAAAATGTATAACATAAGACATGAACACAAGAGCTACGTGGGCAATCCTCATGGTGAATAAAACCCACTAATACATATATTGGACTACAATCCTATAAGTAATGAAACAAGATTTAGTGAGGCACCAAACCCACAAGGGGTAGCAACCCCTCACCAGTCAAGCACCAACTCAACTAGTCCTTTAGTAAGCACCAAATTGTAAGGAGGCACCAACCCCCTAGGTGACTCGGTACAAACTCAGCCATCTATAACATATAAACACCTTTGGATACCTTTTTATTACTCAAATAATGATTATAACCTTATTTTTCTCTTCACACTCTTTTATCCCTCTCAAACAGCCTTTTAGGCTTCCTCACTCAATATGCCTCTTACTAGGCTTATTAGGTCAAATTGTCCTTTCATCACCTAAAAAAACACTATTATACCTTTATGACATATTCATTACATTATGTATATGGTCTATAATACGTATTACTCCTAACAACCTTCTATTCCATTTGCTTCAAAATCCAATCTATCAACTAGTCCAAATAGGCCTATTAGGCCTTGTTCTTATACAAACCACTAGATCAATCACACCCTTAGTTGAAAAAGACACTAATTCATTAAGTTTAATTAAAAAATATGTATTTGGACATGTTACACATATTAATCAATCAAAATAATATCACCATTAGGTCTAAACAAGTCACTTAGACCTCTTTCTTCTTTTAGGCCTACTAGAGACCTAATTACAATTAGGTCTATCCATTCCATAGAATAACTTGTACCTCTATGGCCCAGATGGCCCTGACCAAAGAAATAAAACATTTAAAACACTTATCTAGAAAACTCAACTAACCTCTTTTATGCTCAATAAGTCATAAATCCTTTGCTCGCACCTTGAAAGCACTATTAGGCCTCAAAGACCTATTAGGCCTAATTACCCCAAAAATAGTGTCTTCAAAAATGAAGCACAAATAACCTATAGAAACAAATTATAGGAATAATACACATATGTATGGAAATTTCATGATCTAATGGTCATCAAAAATTCCATTAGACATTTTATATCAAGATTCAAAGACTCAGCTTGAAGTCTTGTTAAAGGCTTATTGGTTTTCCTTATAATTTTGAATTTTTTATTCATTAAAATATCTAAATTTGTAATTTTACTTTACATTATTCTACTATTTAAAAACATTTAAAATTAAAATTTGTTAAAAATATAAAAATAATAGGAAATTAAAATTTGTTAAAATTAAAATGACCATATGTATGGAAATTTCATGATTTAATGGTCATCAAAAATTCCATTAGACATTTTATATCAAGATCCAAAGACTCAATTTGAAGTCTCCTTAAGAGCTTCTTGGTTTTCTTTATGATTTTGAATTTTTTATTCATTAAAATATCTAAATTTGTAATTTTACTTTACATTATTTTACCATCTAAAAACACTTAAAATTAAAATTTATTAAAAATATAAAAATAATAGGGTATAAAATTATAGCATCTACATAATCCTTCATAAATCTTAGGCCATCAAACCTGAAACTAATGTTAATAACTTTGAGCTAGGACCCTTACCCAACTACTATTATATTCTTGGATCTTCATGCAAAGGTTTCACATGCCAATGAGCATAAAACAATCCTTCTCAAGTCTGTAATGCTTCATTATAGTACTTGAGAGACCTAAAATTCACTTTTCATGATTTATCCTTATGAGTTTGACATCAAAATTGGTTAACATACTTGACACAACCTCTCACACCTCTGGTAAATCTCACATTAGCTCTAGCACCTTGGAAACTGAGTGTGACCCCTCATTAAGCCATACTAGGTCTCTTTACATACTAGGCCTAAACCTGTAAGCCATACCTAGACATTGAACACATCTTCAAACCTCTTGCACTACTCTCAAAACCTCATAATCATGTCATATAACTTCATACCATGCTCACACACTACCAACATTCTTCTCTTAAGCCTCAAACTGATCACCTCGTCATGCTACTAAGCCTATGCCTTCTCACTAGGTCTCTTCATATAATGACTAAGCCTCAAAACTAATCTTGGAACTCTTATGAAGGATTATTTGACTCATTAGAATGATTACACAACTTCATAGACTATCTCATGCATGTACTGACACAATTCGCCAAGTTTCACTATGCTTCATGCATACATCTTCTCATAGGGCTAGACTAGGCTTCACAAGACACCTCATACTTAAAGACTTGAAATCAAACAAGCTAACTCTCAATGATATCAACCAAGAACATTATTCAAATAGAGTTATCTGAATACAAAATTACTCTCAATAGGCTCATGAGCTTAGCACACCACAACATTATGCAAAGACCTTATGTAGAACTTAAGGACTTACTAGACCATGCTTAAGCCATCATGATCACTTACCATGTATATTCTTAAGACCACCTTTGGGACATTAATGATTTTAAATTACCTTTGACATCAATGATAACATCAATGCCTCAACACAAAAATATAAACATAACTCAACAATCTCCCCCTTTGTCATGGATAGCAAACACTCAACCAAAACTAATCAATCTCACCTCCCCAAGCTAGATCTTCCTCAAACTAACATTTCTCCCAAACTAGAACTTTATCCCCCTTTGACATTAATGACAAAGGGTCATCTCTAAAAACGATTTGATCCTTGGACCTGGAATAATTGAAAACACATCTTTTCTCTTCAAACAAGATCATTCTCTCTTTTTGACAAAAAATCAACACACATAAATACTCCCCCTAAGCTCATGCATACCTCAACATCTTCTTCTTAAATAATTGATATGAATCCCCTTTGACCTCATATTTTTTGCACTTTTATCCTAATATTGGAGTTAAATCACCTTCTTATTAGCTCCCCCTAAGCACTTGACTATCTTTATGACTACCGGGAGCAGGAATCACACTTAATTCCTATCTCAAATGCATAAAAGTAGCCTTTGGAAGAGGCTAGTTAAGATATCTTCAATATGATCCTTGGTAGACAAAAACACAAACTCAATCTTAAAAACTTTATTCACTTAGATGTTCTCTCAATAAATGATATTTTATAGGAATGTGCTTAGTCTTTGAATGCATGACAGGATTCTTTGAAACACTTATAGCACTAGTATTGTCACAAAGAATGGGACTAGGACTATCAAGCTCCATGTTGTATTCCCTTAAGGTTTATCTCATCCACATCACCTGAGTGAAACATGAAGCTAATAAAATGTACTTAGCCTCACAATCAGATAATGCCACTGATGGTTGCTTCTTGCTTGTCCATGAAACTAGGCACTCACCTAAGAAGAAGGCTCCCCTACCAGTGCTCTTTCTATCATCTAGACTCCCAACCCAATCTACATTTGTATAGGCAACTAGATCAAACTTCTTGCTTCTTGGGTACCACAACCCATAATTCATAGTTCCCTTGAGATATCTAAGTATCTTCTTGACTGTTTGTAGATGAATTTCCTTGGGATTTGCTTGAAATATTCTCATAATACCTACTACTTGTATGATGTCAAGTCTAAAGGTATTAGTATACAACAAACTCCCAATCATTGATCTATATTTTGTCTGATTGAATCTTGAAGATTCATCCCCCTTGTTTAGCTTACATCCTATAACCATAAGTGTACTCATATCCTTTGATGAAACAAAACCCTTCATGGATTTTTGATGATTGTCTTCAGACTTGACTACTTATACATAGGTCTTTATTCTACTAGCATTGTCACTCCTTGATAGATTATTGACTTTTGGAAACTAACATTCCTTGAACTCCTTTTGGTCCTTTTTAAAACCAAGACATGTCTTATCATGAGAGGACCTTTGACTATTCAAAATATTGTTAAACTTTCTAGAACTCTCCTCAAATTTTTGATATGTCTTTATCTTGAATATATCTTGCTCTATTTATTCCTCTAAACACTTTACTTCCATTCTAAGTTGGGTGCATTATTACATATGATTCTTCTATTTTGAATAACATTTATAATATATTTCAATGATTATGGATAGATCTTCATTGTAATCGTAATAAACACTTTCATTATCACAATCCATACATGTTCTTCAAAGATCTTCCTTAGGATGTTAGACCTACACAAGGAACCTACTCTAATACCAATTTTTGGAAGCACAACCACTGAGGGTGTGGGGGTGAATCAGTGTACAAACTTTTCTTTAAACTCCACTTATCATTTATTAACCATTCAAACTAATATAGAGATATAAAAATGTATAACATAAGACATGAACACAAGAGCTACGTGGGCAATCCTCATGGTGAATAAAACCCACTAATACATATATTGGACTACAATCCTATAAGTAATGAAACAAGATTTAGTGAGGCACCAAACCCACAAGGGGTAGCAATCCCTCACCAGTCAAGCACCAACTCAACTAGTCCTTTAGTAAGCACCAAATTGTAAGGAGGCACCAATCCCCTAGGTGACTCAGTACAAACTCAGCCATCTATAACATATGAACACCTTTGGATACCTTTTTATTACTCAAATAATTATTATAACCTTATTTTTCTCTTCACACTCTTTTATCCCTCTCAAACAGCGTTTTAGGCTTCCTCACTCAATATGCCTCTTACTAGGCTTATTAGGTCAAATCGTGCTTTCATCACCTTAAAAAACACTATTATACCTTTATGACATATTCATTACATTATGTATAGGGTCTATAATACGTATTACTCCTTACAACCTTCTATTCCATTTGCTTCAAAATCCAATCTATCAACTAGTCCAAATAGGCCTATTAGGCCTTGTTCTTATACAAACCACTAGATCAATCACACTCTTAGTCGAAAAAGACACTAATTCATTAAGTTTAATTAAAAAATATGTATTTGGACATGTTACACATATTAATCAATCAAAATAATATCACCATTAGGTCTAAACAAGTCACTTAGACCTCTTTCTTCTTTTAGGCCTACTAGAGACCTAATTAAAATTAGGTCTATCCATTCCATAGAATAACTTGTACCTCTATGGCCCAGATGGCCCTGACCAAAGAAATAAAACATTTAAAACACTTATCTAGAAAACTCAACTAACCTCTTCTATGCTCAATAAGTCATAAATCCTTTGCTCGCACCTTGAAAGCACTATTAGGCCTCAAAGACCTATTAAGGCCTAATTACCCCAAAAATAGTGTCTTAAAAAATGAAGCACAAATAACCTATAAAAACAAATTATAAGAATAATACATATATGTATGGAAATTTCATGATTTAATGGTCATCAAAAATTCCATTAGACATTTTATATCAAGATCCAAAGACTCAATTTGAAGTCTCATTAAGAGCTTCTTGGTTTTCTTTATGATTTTGAATTTTTTATTCATTAAAATATTTAAATTTGTAATTTTACTTTACATTATTTTACCATCTAAAAACACTTAAAATTAAGATTTATTAAAAATATAAAAATAATATTTTATTTAACTTATTTTTTAATAATACATGTATTTAATTTATTATTAAAATAAAAATAAAAATACAAATATATCTTGAATGATTAAATATTCTTGAATTTGAAATTAAAACTGACCCTTCAAACTTGATCACCACAATCGACTCACTCCGTTTTGCGTACAATCCACGTGGCAAACGACGCCAAATGTGGTCATAAATGCGCAATTGTTGCAAAGAGATATCTTCAAAGTAGTTTTCCCTTATTCAGCATGGCCATTAGACTCACTGTCATTACATGGCTACGGGGGCCTCGATTGAATTGATGATGTCTTTTCACGGGCTGATAGTTATCTGCAAAATCATTAAAAAATGGTAGCACTGACCACTGACCACGGACCACCCAATTTTTTTATTTATTATTATTTAATAAAATAGATCTTATATATAAATATATTAAAATTGTAAGATTATTATTAAAAAACATTAATTGACATTGTCATATTCATTATAGTTTATTCTAAAAGATTGAAAAATTAAAGTTACTCTATATATTTATTATAATTTTTTTAAGAGTCTGTCACAATATTTTAGAGTTTTTTAGTGTTTTAAAATTTTATTTTGTATTTAAAATGGGTCACTAAAAAAAATATTATATTTTACACCTTACTAAAAATGTAAATTTAGTGATGCGTTATTAATTTTATTCTTTAGTATTAGTATTCGTTGAAATTATTTAGTTAAGGATAATTTGCTTGGATTCAATTATAATGATTTCTTGACCTTAGAATTACGATTATTATTAAGTTAAAGATAATTTTTTTGGACTCGATCACAATGATTTCTTTACCCTCAGAGAACAATAACACATGAAGCAATTTGACCTCAACATCAAACAATAAATATTTATATAATCAATTACAAGAAGCTTTACAAAATACAAACCAATATTTAAATAGTAAATACAGATGTAATGATGTGTAATAATATATTAGGGGCCCTGTGCCCATCTCTATACAATTGTATTGTTTGACAAATTCAACGATGAAGGTAACATTGCACATCACACTCACTAAAATAAGACATAAATTTAGTGTAATTTTATTAATAAATAACACTTAATATTTTATCCCTAACATGAAAACCCATAACAATATTTTGTACCAAACAAAAAAATTATATCTAATAAATAGAATTTAATAATAAGATTGATAAATAACTTTAGTTTAAGAAAACAAACAAATTATTAATGAACTCCATATCGAAAACATATTAAATATGTTTTATATTTTGAAATCATATAACAATTAGATATAACACACTTCCATTTTTATTAAGAAGCATCTCTATATTAATATAAAATAATATATAGTACAACGCTAATCATACAAAAAATGGGTGAAAAAGTCACATCCCACGAGCAAGTCACATCGAGGGTTAAAGAAAATGCCTCAAGAAAAGTCATAAAAGTGGTCACAAAATGACCACACCAAAAAATTACATCACATTAGTTGCCAACAAAGCAAAGAAACCAAAGTAACATTTAAGCATCATCAACAAACATAGATATCAAGGGAGGTAGAGAAGATCACAAACTTGAAGGCTTATCACCCCATCCTCCCATTGTAGGAAGATCCCCGTCAGTAGGTAAGGGATCCCAACCAAAGTTTTGCTACTCTTTCAAAGTCTCATTTTGATTTTTTTAGGGGAAATAGTAAGAGCTAGGCCTAGGAATTTACCTTTGGGAGGTAGACCCCAGCGTCTGTTACCACCATCTTGGGATGTGGGAGGAGATCCCTAGCCCCAACCATCACCTCTAGATTGGGAGGAACCACTCGAACCACCATGACGAGGATAAGGTCAGTAAGGTGGTGACCGTCATGGAGAGTAACTCCTACATTTGGGTCTGGACCACTACCATCTTAGCCCCTGTCCTCGTCCTTGATGGGGTGAAGGATGTCATAGGGGTTCAGGTGGTTCTTGACTAATTACACATGGAGCATTTTCCCAATGATCAAGCAGACGATTGAGGTGGTTGAGCTTCAGATGGACCTTGTTTGTTTGCCTTTGAATCTAAAGAGTGAAATTAGAGAGAATGATAATTTTATTAGAAATAGAAAAATTATATTTCATCTCTTTATGATTAAAGCAAGCATAATTCCTTATTGTCCATATTTGAAACAAAATGTCAGCTCGTAAGATCTATCAAAAATGATTATATTTTATAGGAAACAAAGTTGAGTCCCCCAAGAGAGCCATTTTCCACTGAATAATTACGGATGAAAATGCTAAAAAGGGAGTGAATCATGATTCACCATGTAGACTGAGCATATGGGGAAAAAAAATACTTAATAGTCTTTAGTTGTCGACAAGCTGGGCAGATGGGATAAGGCACACCCAAATGCTTGAGTCAGTCACCCATAGGCAGACCCTGGTAAATAAGGCACCATAAAAAATGAGTTATTTTAGGCTCAATAGAAGTAGACCACACTTTGTTGAAATGTTGGGCCCAAATTCCATCATGGGAACGAAGATTCGATCTGATATTGAGCATATCAACTGAAATATGTTGAGGGGCAAGTAATTGATATCCCAACCATGGAGAATATCAAGTTAAGGGGTGGTTGTAAGCCAATATCAATCCCTCCACCAAGGAAAATGAGAATTAACTCCAATTTAATGCAAATATTGATCAGGTATGGAGCCTTGAATTTATGCAATAGTCTCTGCATCTAAATTTATTAATTGGTATTTATTTTGAGGTTGATGCCAAGTGAGCCAAAACCTACTCTCTTTACAAAAGATATCACTAATAACCTTTATGCCTTTTCTAAAAAGGCGTAACCCTTTAATCTAAGGGCTAAGGCAAAGGGAACATTGTAAAAATTAAGACAAGGTGACCACCAAAGATATTGAGAGTTAATGGAGAGCCCAATTCTGAATCCTTCACCAACCCAACTGAGGTGAGGCTTAAGCTCCTCCCAAGCCTTCCATAAACTTTGAACTACAGAGAAACCCTTAAATTTGATAGGCACTAGGTGATAAGTAAGGAGTGAAGCCCCAGGGCCATGCTTTTCTACCAGAGGGGAGACCTTGAGAGATACAATGGTGGAGAGTAATCTTCTAGGCTTCATCCCCAGAAAGATCTTTGATTATCCATTTGACCCCAAGAACAAGTCCTTGTATTTTAATATTGAGGAGACGCAGTCTCCCAGCTCCCATGGGGTGGCAACAAATGTTCTAGGCAACTCTATGGAAGCCCTTATGTCCCTAAGAATTCACCCAAAGAAAATCCCTTAGAATCTTTTCTAATTTATTGTAGGCAGCATTAGAAGGGGCCCAACAAGAGGAATAATACACATGCATGTTTGCCAAAACATTAGAATGGATTTTAAACTTGTTAGCCAAAGAAAGAGGATTAGTGACCCAAAAGGAATTTTGTTTCCGACTCTTAGCACCACATATGACCATAAGTTAGGAGGATAAGCCCGAGAGGTAAAAGGAATGCACAAAAATTTAAACGGAAGTCTTGGTAGAATCCATTATCATTGAAATTCCTCAAACCAAGGAAGTTTGGGACCCAATGAGTTCCTGTAGCATTGGGTCTTCCTCCATTGAATAGAAGAGCCTAAAGTCAAACAAAATATGTGCAAACATTCCATGGTAGTCTTAATAGATTCTTCTTCTTCTTGGAGAGTGAGAAAGGAGTCATCCGTGAAATGACCATTTAAAAGTTGTCTATCAGAGTAAAGGAGAGAGATACCTTTCACCAAACCCCTGGTAGCATAATTGACTATAATATAGCTAAATCCTTTTGCTACAAGAACATATATGGAAGGGGCTAAAGGACAACCTATCCTAATGGAGCGATGCAGTTCAAACTGAGAAGACTGAGTGCCATTAATAGTAATACAATCCCTTACATCCTAAAAAACATATTAATAGTCTGAACAAACTTTGGGCCAAATCCAACTGTATGTAGCATGACTAGAATGAAGGGCCACTCAATGCGATCATAAATTTTTTCAAAATCAATCTTAACAAACAAGGCATTTTGATTATAAAGCCTAACCCATTTTATACCTTCCTAGATAATAATGATGTTGTCGAGAATGAATCTATTTTATATAAATCCTATTTATACACTTATAGAAATAAATTATTCAATATTCTTATTTAAAATTTACCTTCTTATTTAAATCTTATCTTATGCTTGCAGTGACAACTCCAAATAGTGTAAACACTAGATCATATGTTGTAGATAAGATGCTCCTAAATTTTCCTCCGATAAAAAAAAGCACACTTACCCATCCGTGTCATCATATAAATAAATGGTAGATGATTTAGTGATGTTTTTATCTGCAATGAGGACAAAAAAATACCCATCCATCCATGTCTCAATGTCTAGATAGTAAAAAAAACATACAAATTTATAAATAAAGTTGTTTTAGCATCTAGTTATGTGGTTGTGGGGCACTCGATTTAATTGATGTTGATAAATTACTTTAATTCAAGAAAACAAACAAATTATTAATGAACTCCATATAAAAAACATATTAAATATGTTTTATATTTTGAAATCATATAACAATTAGATATAAAATGCTTTTATTATTTTATGATTAAGAAACACCTCTATATTAATATAAAACAAGATATGGTACAATGCTAATCATACAAAAAATGGGTGGAAAAGTCACACCCCACAAATAAGTCATACTGAGGGTTAAAGAAAAACCCTTGAGAAAAGTCAAAAAGTGGTCACAAAATGGCCACACCAGAAAATTACATCACTTCAGTTGCCAACAAAGTAGAGAAACCAAAGTATAAATAGAATTAACAAGAACATTTAATTAGTAACAACAAACATGGATGTTGGGGGAGGTAGAGGAGATGGTAGAATTGGAGACTTATCACCCCCATCGTCCCATGGGAGGAGGATCCCCGTCAATAGGTAAGGGCTCCCAACCAGAGTTTTGTTGCTCTTCCAAAGTCTCATTTTGATTTCTTTCATGGGAAATAGTCAAATCTGGGTGTGTGTGAATTTTCCTTGGGGAGGCAAACCCTAGCCTTTGTTACCACCATCTTAGGGTGGGGGAGAAGATCCCCAACCCCAACCATCACCTCCAAATTGGGAGGAACCACTCAGACCACCATGACAAGGATAAGGCCAACAAGGTGATGAGCATCATGGAGAGTAACTCCTACATCTGGGTTTAGACCACTACCATCTTAGCCCCTATTCTCATCCCCAATGGGGTGAAGGATGTCATGGGGATTTAGGAGGTTCTTGATTGATTACACACAGAGTATTTTCTCATTAATCAAGCAAACGATGGAGGTGGTTGAGTTCCAGATGAACCTTTTTTGTTAGGCTTTGAATTTTAAGATGAAATTAGAGAACAATAATTTTGTTAGGAACAAAAAATTATGTTCCATTTATTTATGATTAAAGAAAGCATAATTCCTAACTTTCCATATTTGAAATAAAATGTCAGCACAAAAGATATGTCAAAAGTGATTGTATTTTGTAGGCAACAAAGTTGAGTCCCCCAAGAGAGACATTTTCCACTTGAAGAACTATAGACGAAAATGATGAAAAAAGGGAATGAATCTAACACCATGCAGACTTGGCATGTGGGTAAAACCATAAAAAATACTTAATAGTCTTTGGTTATTGACAAGCTGGGCAAATGGGATTAGGCACACCTAGATGCTTGAGTTGGTCGCCCACAAGCAGACCCTAGTAAATAAGGCACCACAAAGAATGAGCTTTTTGGGCTCAATAGAAGTAGACCACACTATGCTAAAATGCTGGGCCCAGATTCCATCATGGGAATGAAGATTCGATCTGACATTGAGGATATCAACTGGAATATGTTGAGGGAAAAGTAATTGATATCTCAACCACGGAGAATATCAGGTGAAGGGGGTGGTTGTAGGCCAATGCCAATCCCTCCACCAAGGAAAAAGATAATTGACTCCAATTTTATGCAAATATTCATCAAGTATGGAGCCTTGAATTTATGCAATAGTCTGTGCATCTAAATTTATTAATTGATATTAATTTTGAAGTTATTGCCAAGTGAGCCAAACCTTGCTCTCTTTATAAAAGAGATAACTGATAACCTTTACACCTTTTCTAAAAAGGCGTAGCCCTTTAACCCAGGGGACTAAGGCAAAGGAAACATTGTAAAAATAAAAACAAGGTGAACACCAAAGAGACTAA
Organism: Torreya grandis; assembly: GCA_037957365.1. Taxonomy (NCBI): domain Eukaryota; kingdom Viridiplantae; phylum Streptophyta; class Pinopsida; order Cupressales; family Taxaceae; genus Torreya; species Torreya grandis. The sequence goes on along the minus strand of JARHVA010000708.1, from coordinate 37,746 downwards.
GAGTTAATAGAGAGGCCATTTCTGAATCTTTCACCAGCCTAGCTGAGGTGAGGCTTAATATTCTCCTAAGCCTTCCATAAACTTTGAACCACAAAGGAATGCTTAATTTTGCCAGGCACTAGGTGATAAGTAAGGAGTGAAGCCCCAGGCCTTGGCACACTTTTTTACTGTAGGGGAGACCCTGAGATATACAATGGTGGAGAAGAATCTTCCAGGCTTCATCCCTAGAAAGACCTTTGATTATCCATTTGACCCCAAGAGCAAGTCCTTGGATTTTAATATCGAGGAGACCCAGTCCCCCAGCTTCCATGGGGTGGCAACAAATGTTCTAGGCAACTCTATGGAAGCCCTTATGTCCCTAAGAATTCGCCCAAAGAAAATCCCTTAGAAGATTTTCTAATTTGTTGTAGGTAGTATTAAAAGGAGCCCAACAAGAGGAATAATACACATGCGTGGTTGCCAAAAATTTAGAACGGATTTGAAACTTGTTAGCCAAAGAAAGAGGATTAGTGATCCAAAAGGATTTTTTTTTTCGACTCTCAACACCACATATGGCCATAAGTCAGGAGGAAAGGCCCGAAAGGTAAAAGGAATGCCTAGAAATTTAAACTGCAACCCTGGTAGAATCCACTACCATTGAAATTCCTCAAGCCAAGGAGGTTTGGGACCCAATGACTCCTTGTAGCATTGGGTCTTCCTCCATTGAATATACGAGCTTGAAGCCAAACAAAATATGTGGAGACATTCCATGGCATTCTTAACGGATTCTTCTTGCTGTTGGAAAGTGAGAAAGGAGTCATCCACAATATGACCATTTAAAAGTTGTCTATCAAACTGAGGGAGAGAGATACATTTCACCAAACCCCTGGCAGCATAATTAACTAGAATATAGCTAAATCCTTCTGCTACAAGAACATATAGAGAAGGGGCTAAAGGATAACCTTGTCTAATGGAGCGATGCAGTTCAAACTGAGAGGACCGAGTGCCATTAATAGTAATATAAGCCATTGCATCCTTAAAAACATATTAATAATTTGAACAAACTTTGGGCTAATACCAAATGCATGTAGCATGTCCCAAATGAAAGGCCATTCAATACGACCATAAACTTCAAAATCAATCTTAACAAATAAAGTTTTTTGATTAAAAAACCTAACTCATTTTATAACTTCCTAAATAATGATAACATTATCTAGAATGAATCTATTTTATATGAATCATGTTTATTCACTTCCAAAAATAAATTATTCAATATTCTTATTTAAAACTTATCTTCTTATTTAAAGCTTATCTTATGTTAGCGCTCACAACTCCAAATAGTCTAAATAGAGTAAACACTAATCACATGCTCTGACAAGATGTTCCTAAATTTTCCTCTTGGAAAAAAAAAGACACTTAGCCATCCATGTCGTCATATAAATACATGATAGATGATTTAGTGATGTTTTTATCTTCAACGAGGACAAAAAAAAATACCCATCCATATCGTCATATAACTACATGGTAAATAATTTAGTGATGTTTTTATCTCCAACGAGGACAAAAAAATACCCATCCATCCATGTCTCAATGTCTAGACAGTAACAAAAACATGCAAATCTATAAATAAAGTTGTGGGGCACTCGATTTAATTAATGTTGTCTTTTGCGCTTGAATGTTGGCACATAAATAATGCAATATTGTCATAGGAATAAGTGGACCACCTGTCCCGAGGTCACCACTGTAAAAACATACGAATTTATAAATAAAGTTGATTTAACCTCCGGTTTGTCTAACGGTAACCCTAGTCTAAGATTTAGAGGCGTACACTGTTGGTATTCTCCATTTCTTGGCCGTGTTAGTGACACGTGTTTCTAAAAAAATTATGTCTTGTTAAATTCCGGGCTTGGGATCCGGAAGAAGAGCTATAAATAAGTGGGATCATGGTCTGAGTTTGAACATAACAATAAGTGGTCTATCTTCAGTTAAAGAAGGCGTTGGTGTTCTGACTAGCGGAAAGACGTGAACCTGTGTCCAGACTACCAGATTACAGGTAAGCATTGTATTTATTCTTTGAAATTATAGATGCAACAATTCTGTAGCCATTACATATCTGAAGGGTTCAGAAATGATTCATGAGACTCTAATTGCTTGAACTGCAAATGTGTGCATTGATTTTTGTTTTTAGATGAGTAAGCTTACAAGGTTCAGTGCATGAGGAAAGTCAATGGAAGCTGCCGTTAGGCTCCATTAAACTGAGTAACGAATAGCTGTAGCTTATACGTAGCTATCCTTGTATCTTACGTATTTTTAGAAGAGATGAATTACAGCAAATCATCTCTTCGCTAAACTTGATGGCCGCATTTTTGCCTTTTTTTGGCCGTAAAATACATTTAATCTTTTTTGCTCGGTCTCACGGCTCACGTCTCACTGTTCACTGACTCACTGATCAATGGTCACTGGTCACTGGTCACTGCGCATTGCTTAGCAGGGCTGGAATTTCAAATTAATCTTGCCTGTCAATTCAGAAATTGTTGACAGTTGTTTCCTTTTCGATAATCTGTAAAAAATTAACAATAGTAATAATAAATGACATTTTTCTCAAGGGGAATACGTATGGATAAAATTAAGCACTAATTTATATTATATTATAATTATTTGTATGAAATGAATTTTTAAAAAACATACGATTTACCATTTTTCTTTTTTTTTGGTATTGTAAACATTTACCGTGGAAGATTTATTTCTGATCCTAATTAACGGTTTTAAACGCAAAAAAAAACAGTGGCAAACGACGTCAAAGGCGGCCAAGACGGGTCGTTTCACTCTCCCGATAAATTCCGCAACTATTGAAAACAGACACCGCCGGCGCAAATTAGTGAAGAATGTTAAATGAGGTGAAACGAGCGGTAAGGGATCTATTGGTATTCATATAATCAACTACAAGAGTTTAAATTGATCATTGTCTTGCTCCCCAACAATGATCACCCAACACTCAGACACATAGAAACACAACACAATATTTGAAACACAACATTGATCTCAAATATTGTGTTGTGTTTCTATGTGTCTGAGTGTTGGGTGATCGTTGTTCTGCAGTGCCTAAGCTCTGCTTCTTTCTTAAAATTTCTCTTATTTCTTGACCCTTCTGATGCTTTCCTGTGCCAACCTCTTCTTGCCCTCTACTCCTCTTATTTTGTTTTGAATATCCCTTTAAAGCTTTGCATGAGATCTCTACTTTTTCCTTGCCTTTTACATTATGTGTTTTCTCCCTAATTGCAAATGCTTTTTGGGTATAAAAATGAATACATGAATTATCTATTTTACAACTGCAACCAACTTTAAATTATCTTCTAAAGTTTTCCAATGAGATCTTAAATGCTAAAATTGGTATCATTATCTTAAAAAAATCATGTTCAAAGATATCGATGTCACTTCCTTCTTTAATTATGCCTAAATTGAGTTGTACGTGTGAATATGACATGATTATGCCACATGGCCATCTGTCACTTTTCATGGAGTCATGGAATCCATGATTTTGACTTGAAAATCCATACCAAATCAAGTTTGTGCCCTGATTACCTTCAAACATGATACTTATCCCTTTTTTAAGCCACTTACGAGTATGACACCTATTCTCTTCACAAACCCACAAAATTTATAAAGTTGAGCACAAGTTTAAAAAAATCCATACACTCCATAAACCTGAGAAATAATTTAATGGGCTCACAACCTTTCCTTGTGAACCTAAAGATGAAATTGATGACAGGTAGACAATCATCCAATGCACGAATTCTAAAAATATCATGAACTCTATCATGGGCCCATTATACTTTAGAATTCAATAAATAATTTAACATATCTAGTGATATCTTTAGGACAATAGACTAACTCACAAACACTTAGTGTTTATGGTGGTCATCTTGTATAAACATATGCGTGCATAACCTCTGCCAAGCCTTAAGATTTAGGGAATTAAGTTGTGATCACAACTACCTTTATGAATGTGGAAAGATAGGGTGTGGTAGTAGGGCATTGCGATTTAGAGTTGTGAACATAAAATGTGATCATTATAGCATGACTTTTGTGAATACCAAGTGTGATTAATGTGAATTGTGTAAAATTAGAATATGACATGAGACCATTTATTGAAAAATAACAGAAAATAAATTATATTTGGGTGATGCATGATTTTTTATACACTTTGGATGCTTTTACATCAAACATGTAAGGTAATTAAAAATTTTAAGAGCTCTTGCTCATGAACCTATGGGTTCTACAACTAATCAATCATGCTTGTTATTCTTAGATGCATTCATTAAGGTTGTATCCTCTAATGCTCTATTTTTCCACTTTACTAGGTGATTATAGTATTTGTGACCTCTTGTCTTATTACCAATTTACCTTACTATAATGCATTCTATTTCTTCCTCCTTTGATAGGTAGTTGTTTTTTTCCAATTAACACTGATAGAATCCATGGTTGATTCTTTCTCCTCTATTTTTTCTACCACATATAGATACAAAACTAACACATTGAAAAATGGAGAGATATCTAATCCATCTAGGAACTCAATTTGAAATGCATTCGTTAATAATTTTATAAAATTTCTTCAAGATCCAATTTTATTCCACTTGAGTTTATTATAATTGCATTTTGGAAATATCTCTTAATGTCAATAGACTAAAACCATGTACCCAAATTCATTTTTTATGATTATTTTTTATTTTGATCATCATGTTCCTTATATTTATTGCTACTCTCCTTAATCCTTTTTTGACCTCCAATATATGCCCATGATTTGGGCATAAAATTTAATTTCATCACTTCTTTGACTCAACTCAATTATACTCCTTGATTCATGCACACCCATGGGATTAGTACCATAGTTATTTTGAAAAGAATTAATATCTTGACTATGATTAACTAAATTTTTGTAAGTGAATTTAACTTGTGCAAACATTAGATCCCATAGTTGGCTCTTTTTTCAAACTAAGAATCTTAGCAAACTACCCAAGCTTACGACTCAACTTTTGTTTGCCCTTCAATTTGAGTGTGATAGGTTGAACTTAAATCTAATATTGTGGCTAATATTTTCCAAAAAAAATCCAACAAATATAGTATCCCTATCTGATATAATAATTCTTATAAATTGATGCAATCTCACAACCTCCTTAACAAATAGGTTAGAAATATTTGTGGCATCACTAGTTTTTTTATATGCTATAAAATGCACAATATTTCAAATATATCAACACAAATAAATATAGAGTGATTACCTTGATGTGTTCTTCTTAATCCAAGAATGAATTCCATGCTTAACACATCCCAAGGTTTGTTTGGTATAGGTAATGGTTGATATAAATCCATATTCTTACTTTATGCTGAAAATTTTATACACCTTTGTACAAATTTATTCAAATTTGCATTCAAATGTGGTCAATAATATTTGTTCACTCAGTTTTGCTAAAGTATTTTCATACCCAAAGTGACCAACTAAACCACCAATGTGTTTCTACTTCAATAAATTCTTTCTCATGGAGCCTTAAGGTATACATAATCTCTTTCCCCAAAAAAATAATATATCCTCAATCATGTATTCCTAAAATCGTGTTTTGTTAATCGATATGGAATTTTTACACACTTCCCAAGCATAAAAAAAATAATTATCATCTTTATATAGTTATGAAAACCAACTAATTCAATTCTATGTTCATTCAATTCATAATAAACGTTCACCTACTCAAGGCATTTCAAATTCTATTTGATTGTCCAAACCTATGTTTAAACACAAAGTAATAAATCTAAATAAATTATACCATTTCATATACCTTTTATTTAATTCTCCTACACTTTTTATAAAACTATAAATCCTGGTGATCTACATACAAATCAAATTCCTTCTTAAAAAAAATGTTGACACTTACACTTACTCTATTGCATAAAATTATTGATCATAAACAAAATTCTATCATTACATTATTTCAATTCTAAATAAATTATACAATTGGCTTAACTTATTCACTTATCACCATGTTTATCGTTGTTTTGATTGCATTAAAATCCACTTAGAATAACTTCACAAAATTAGGCAACACCAAAATTAATTATTTTGTTATCTTATTCTTGAAAATATGAAAACATTTTTCTACTACAGCCACCTAACAAATTTTCTACACATCTCCCTTAAAATTATCTATTATAAGAGCTCATATATTGTTGAAGATTTTTATTATTTTTTTTAGAAGTTGGCTAATCCATGTAAAAACTCCTTGTCGAGAACATACTCTTTGGTGAAGGCCACTCTATAATTAATTTCACTTTTTGAGGATCCATCTATAACCCATATTTTGAGAATACAAATTCAAAATACACTAATTCCTCTTGCATGGAGATGCACTTCTTCCAATTAATAATAAAAAAAAAATCTTACTTTAACTTATTCAATACCAATCTCAATCTCAAGTGTTTTAAATTTTTTCCTTAAAAATGACTTACTAAAATATCATCCAAATAAAAAACTACAAATTTATCTGTGAATGGTTTTAAGACCTCATTCATGAGCCTCACAATATTACTTTGGAGCATTTGTCAATACAATTGGCCTAACCATACTCTCATTAAAAAAAATCATTTGTTTTAAATATATTTTTCTATTTATCACATTCTCTTATCCGTATTTGATGATTATGACTCTTTAAATCTATCTTGATGAATTATTTGGCTCAACCTAGATAATCCATTAAATATTCCATCCTTGATATTAGAAACTTGTGCTCGACATTATTTATTACCCTTGAATCTTTACACATTCACCATTTTCTTCCTTTCTTTGATGCTAATATAAGTGAAATCGCACACGAGCTTAAAATTCCTATGATTAGACATTTATCCATCAAATCTTGTACTTGTCATTTATTTCAGCATTTTCCATCGGGATTAGCCTATAAGTTTTTCTTATATGGTAATATTTCTCCTAGCACTATATCCATATGATGGTTGATGCTTCTCATAGGTAGCAATCCATCAGGGAATTCATTCATCAAAATATCAATATATTTTCCATATAATAAAGAATTTCAATGGGAAGATCGCTTACCTTACTACATTTAAAACTTTCTTGCCTAAAATCATTAGCACCTTTGAATGAATTTCCACTTTAACTCATTTATAATTTAACATAATCAATGTGAATTTCCTTCCCTCCTTAAAAAAAGTGTAGGTGTTTGTTCTTCCATCATGAAAAACTCTTCTATCATATTACCATGGTTTTCCCAACAATACGACACACATCCATGGGAATAATAGCATGGATAACTTCATTTTGATATGAACCAAATTGAAAAATCAACATGCATTATTCATTTAATAGCACTTTATGACATTTTAGAAACCATGAAACCTTAAATATGGAGTAGGGTGTACTAACCTTTTCATCCGAAGTTTCTTTACCATTTTATGAGACACCAATTTATCTATGCTTCCACGATCAATAACTAACTTACAACACTTACTTCTAGCTTTATAAAAAGTTTTTAATAGACCTTTTCTTTGTGTTGGATCATTCACTTCTTTGGTTGGTTTCAAAAACACTCTCTTCATCATAAGTCCTTCATATTTGGATCTTTTGTATTAACTGGAAATTCCACACTTTCTTCATCCCCATGGGCAAATGTGTTATTCCTTCACTTATCCTACTGTTAATATGAGGTTATTTTGGACACTCAAGTCTCTATGTGGAACATACTTATTGAACCTAAAGAACTTCCTTGTGAATCCTTGGACTCTTCCTCTTCCAAAATATCCTCCTCTTCTAGATGAATAACCTCTTCCTCTTATATTCATATACTAAGTTGGAGAGTTGCTTTCATCTCCAATGTAGGCTATTTTTTTACTCCTCCATAATTTATCCCATTCCTTTTTAGGACGTTATTATACCTATTTAATTCATTTTTTGTCTCCTACATAGATTTTCTTTTTCCCTCAATGCACATTGATAGTCTTCTTCTAATGTTTCATGTTAATTATAAACCAGTTTCATCTTAACTAGAAAAACATAACTGATTCACAAACCTGCCTAGCTTATATTTATCATATTCTACATGCCCAAATCATATAGTGAGCCTATAAAATTATTTGTTATACTCTTTGATACTCATTTCCTTTTTTTTCCAATTTTATAGCTCCCTAAACAAACTCATCTAATAATATGTAGGCAAGAACTTATATTTTAATTTTGTCACCATTCAATCTCATTACTTCATTTTATCCTTACCTTTTCTTTGTCTTTAGTCTAAACACGATCCAACCATAGTGATGTGTGACCCTTCACATTTTTACATGAAAACTTAACCCTCTAGGGATCCTCCTTTGAATTTTACTAAAAATACTTTTCCATCTCTGTGATCCAATCTACAAGGTCTTTAGAATTCAAACTTCCACTATAACATGGTACATCTAGTTTTCTACCAAGCCTTACAACTACTTTTGGAATATAGTCTCAGCTTCATCTTCCATCTCTTTTCACTTGAGGTTTTTGAGATGCTAGAGGTCCATGAGCTCTTTCTTTAACCCTTTCTTATTCACCATCACTTAAGTCTTCAACACACCCTATTTTTCTTTATGTTATCTTTATGGCATGAATTCTCACTTGGATTCATCTCATAATATCTTCTAGGTCTACTACCCCAAGTGATCTTGCTCTTGCACTTATCCTATTGGGGTTAAATTTATGTTCCATTCATTCACCCATCTACAATTTTTTTTAAACTTCCACATGACTCAATTTTGAGTCTTCTCACATGTCTTAGCAAACACAAAATCTAATGTAATAACACTTAGTGTAGGTGGTAAGTATAGGGTTACAAATTAATGGATTCCTCTCTTCTTATAAAAGATCACCCAACACTTAGACTCACAAAAATATAACACAAAACAAAGGCAACACTTTATTTATTAAAGCAAAGATAACAGTAGATCATAATTAAGAAATGTGAGATCAAAGTCTCATCACAATTGTCAGATCTAAGCTATGCCTATTTCTCAAAATCTCTCTTGTTCATTGACCCTTCTAATACTTTCCAATGCCAACCTCTTATTCACCACTGTTCCTCCTTTTATCTTGTTGTGAATATCCCCTTAAAGCTTTGAATGAGATTGCATCTTTTTACTCTCTTTTCAGCATTCTAGGTTTTCTCCCTAATTGCAATTTTTTTTGTAAAATTAAACACATGAGTGAGTTATCTACTTTATGACTACAACCAATTTGAATTTTTCTTTTAGTGTTTTCCAATGAGATCCAAAATCCATAATTTGGTGTCATCATGTAAAAATTTAATTTTCTAGTCATAGTCAAATGCTTTTCTTAAATTTGCTCCTCAACATTTCTTTCTAAGCAATGTCAGAGACAAATATAGAGGGCACTGCTATCCTCTCATATGATTGATGGTGGTGGTGTTCTCTATAGGAGAAGAGGATGCTGAGACACGTAGGGCTTCCACCAAAGATGGAACATTCATAGAGTTCACATCCTATCTAAAAACCAAGTGAAAGGCACTCTTGAAAGCCTTCACTTTTGAAAATAGAAATTTCATAACCCATGAAGTGTCAGAAGGTGATCTCATCGACAGTCTAAATGCGATGTTTGTAGTGTAGTCGATTATGAGTTGCTTAACCATGGAGGAGTGCATAGGATAGTGCATTTAGTGAATTGATGAATTCTAAGCTTTCACTGGTCATGAGGGTGCACCCTGGAGAATATTGTATAGGTCTTAAAAAAATATACTCATTGTCACTAGAGACCAGTAGTTTAGTTACTAAGAAGACAACCTAAATTGTTGATGGCAGTATCGATGGTAGCATATTGGAAGATAAATTAAGGTTGGGAAGGATTTCATAAATGTAAGTGGCATCACCATTAATCTCCTCGACCAACACCACATGCATGAGTTCTCTACTTTATGACTACAACCAATTTGAATTTCTCTTTTAATGTTTTCCAATGAGATCCAAAATGCATAATTTGGTGTCCTCATGTAAAATTTAATTTTCCAGTCATAGTCAAATGATTTTCTTAAATTTGCTCCTCAACATTTCTCTCTAAGCAATCTTAGAGACAAATATGGAGGGTGCTGCTATCCTCTCATATGAGTGATGGTGGTGGCATTCTCTATAGGAGAAGAGAATGCTGAGACACGTAGCGTTTCCACCAAGGATGGAACATTCACAGAGCTCACATCCTATCTCAAAACCAAGTGAGAGGCACTCTAGAAAGCCTTCACTTTCAAAAATGGAAATTTCATAACCCATGTTGTGTCAGAAGGTGATCTCATCGATAGTCTAAATGCATTGTTTGTAGTGCAGTCGATTATATAGTTGCTCAACCATGGAGGAGTGCATAGGATAATGCATTTAGTGAATTGATGAATTCTGAGCTTTCACTGGCCATGAGGGTGCACCCTGGAGAATATTGTATAGGTCTTGCAAAAGGATACTCATTGTCACTAGATACCAACAGTTTAGTTACTAAGAAGACAACCTAAATTTTCGATGGCAGTATCAATGGCAACATACTGGAAGATAAACTAAGGTTGGGAAGGATTTCATAAACATAGGTGGCATCACCATTAATCTCCTTGACCAACACTTCAGCCACCTATTGATATTTTATTTTTGAATTTTTCATTTCATTTATAACTAAATTAATATGTTTTGAATTTAATGTTTTAATAGATTGAAATGAATAAAAAATATTTTATTAAAAAATTAATGGAAATTTACATCTATCAATATTTGTCAGATAATATATTTAAAATGTTGTAATAGTTTAATATATATAACATCTAATTTTAAAAATATTTAAAAGTTAATAATTATTTACATAAAATAATAACCACTATTTAAATACCATTCATCATTTATTAATTAAACACGAGTATTAAAATAACTAGTGTCTTTAAAATTAACAAATAACAAAATTTATTTTAATAATTTTAATAAATAAATTAAATGGAATATAAATATTTTATATAATATTTATTATATTTTTTTATTTTTGATTTCATTTTTAATTAAATTAATAAGGAATAAATATTACAACTTTTAAAATAATTATGTTCCATTGTTTTTTACTAAAATAGTGAATAAATAAAATATCTAAATTAACATGTTTTAATCTTCATGTTGTAATAGAGCAAGCCATCTTCCAATAATGGCCAGTGAAAATGATAATGATATCAAAGCGTTGCTTAGAAATCCAGAATCCTTTTTAAAGTATAACTATCTGGGCTATAACATTCCCCGAGGGGTATTCGGGAGAAGGTTTGTAGAATTGGTTAAGTCAAGAAACGATCCAGCGAGAACTGAAATTAAATTGGCCGAAACAAAATCAGAGAACACCGTATCCGCCTACGTCCTTGGGTTCAACCAGAACACCGCAAACGATGCCTTATTTCTGGACATTCCGAGAACAGGCGTTGAGGACGGGACATTTTTTTTCACGGCTGATCTTTCCGGCTGCTCCGTCGTCGTCACCCGATTGAACGATGATACATACCGTGTCTTCCACGACTATCGTCCCAACAGCGCAGTTCTGTATGACAATGTTGTAATGTATGTAAATTGGGACGACTACAAGATCCCTAAAGCCTTTGTGGAGGACATTTGGCACGGGCGTGGTTTCGCCTGCATGCAGTTCAGAGACGGAGCCTGGAAAATGTTTGTTCAGCGCCAGTATCAAGGATTTTCCAAAAAGTCCAAGGGTACAAATTGGGAAGTGGAAGTGCATTTGGATGTAAAGGAAATTGCAAATACATCCCTGCAAAGCTCTTTTGACAATCGCCGTTTGATAATGCAACAAAGCGTCAAGGCACTCGCAAAGAAGTTGGTCATAGATTCTGCCCTAATAGACAATGCCAAGGACAGAACATATGCAGAAAGCGGCGAGTTTGACGATAACGATCCTTCCATTCGTGGATGGAACGAATTACGTGATGCCATTGAGAAAGCGCTGAAAAAAATTAATGAGCAGGCTAAGCCTACTAAATTGTCGAAGGCAATGACAGCTGTGTGTCGGAAACACACAGATATGTTGACAGAATCTAAGGATCTAGACAGGATTTGGCTGTGGTTACAGATAAAGAAGGCTACCGGTGCAAATGGAAATGGCAGCACGGGAGGCGAAGTACAGGCCAGTGATACTATCAACGAACGATATGCAGAAATGGAGACTGAACTGATGAGCGGTAGTGACAGAGAAAATTTCATGGACGCATATAATAAATATAAAAGCATTGACATACCACAGATGCAATCCACCATGACTTCCTCTGAAATGAAAGAATTGTTTGTCACGACTCACGAGTTAAGTGTAGAACAGAAAGGCGCGTTGTGCAGGCACATATCCATCGCTAGCAATCAAGATCCCTTGATGGAAATGCATGAGCAGATTCAGAGTGATTTCAAATCATATTCAACAGAATTTCTTGAATCTGCCCCTCAACATTTCTTTCTAAACAATGTTGGAGACAAATATGGAGGGCGCTGCTATCCCCTCGTACGGTCAATGGCGGTGGCGCTCTCTGCTGGAGAAGAGGTTGCCAAGAGCTTTCTCGACAAACTCAGAGAATTCTCGCAAGACGAATTGACGCCTTCCCAAAGGAAAAATGCAGAATCTTTGAGAGATGCCCTTGCTGGTCTGCACGCCAATGCAGAGGCCCATTCTGCATCCACCACACTGTCAGATGTGCATGGCATCACCGATGTAATGAAAAAGTTGCAGGTTTCCAAACAAACCCAGGTTTATGCTCTGAATACCCAAACACATAGCATGCTGGTTGGTGTTACGGTGATTGACAACCAGAGAAAATACTACTTCTATGACCCCAATTTTCTCATCGCCAGCTTCGATAATGAGTCCAAATTCCAACAGGCCATGGAACACTTCTTTGTGGAGCGCGAATTTGCAAAACACTACAAAGCATTCGGCAGCGCAGACGATCCCAAGTTCAATATGGTTTTAATCCATTCTAATCAGATGGGACAAGCTCGTGTTGATGGAGGAATCACTGTGAAAGATATTAGCAGCGGGACTGATCTCGGCGACATCTTTAACAGCAGAAAAAGAAAAAGCGTGGTCGGCAATGCAGAATTTGAATTAGCTGGAGACCTGCACCTTCGAGCTGCGCTCACAGCAGCAGAGGCTTACGAATGGGCTGCTCGATGGCGAGATGCATCAATACGCTTGGTGCAGGAGGAAGGACTCAAGTTAAAGTGGACACCGTTGTTGGACACTCTGCATGAAGGTACAGATGGGTCCTATACGATGCAGTATATGAACTCTAATAATACGGAGGAGACACGTTGGGTTTCCACCAGGGATGGAATTTTCAAGGAGTTCACATCCTATCTCAAAAGCAAGTGGAAGGCCATCGGTAAGGCCTTCACCTTCGAAAATGGAAAGTTCACACCCCATGCAGCGAATGAAGGCGATCCCATCGACGGCCTGAACGCGATGTTTGCAGTGCAGTCGATTATAGAGTGGCTCAACCGTGGAGGAAGTGCGCAGGATAGTGCATCCGGTGACACAATAACTTCTGAGCTTTCACTGGCCATTAAGGTGCACTCTTACGTGAACATGGTCCAAATTGGACACACAGGCATAGTAGATATTAAAAAGGTAGCCGACCTTGTGAAGACTGCACTGGAAGCTGAGCAACTAGCAGGGGAGGTTTCACTCTCAACATTCGGCAATATTTTCAAATCTACAGCTACCGAGGGTTTTGGAGCTGCACTCGGATTCATTAATGTAGGCTTGGATGCTTACGAGCTGTGGTTCGCTCGGAACGATGTTGAAAAGGCCACTTTCGGCACTCAGTTGGCTTTCGATTTGGCAAGCTCTGTAGCAGGAGTTGCAGGCATCGGAGCAGGACTAGCGGGGGCTTCAGGTTTGGCCATGACTTTGAGCGGAGTTGGCGTGTTGTTGGGCGGCTTGGGAATTGGGATTGGAGCCTTGGCTCAGAATTTCGGCAACATTGCTTCAAACGCCCAACAAGTGGGCAACTACTTTGCTACCGTGGACGAGGCTTACAGTGGCGGTGGATACAAATACGAAACGAATGAGAAAGCACTAGTGCCTCTGTCGCGAGCAGTCGTCACCACAGTTCAAATGGCGGACAAAGAGATTGAAGTCGGTTTCGACAGCCAGTTCATATATCGAACTCATCATGGCTACACCGGGTCCGGTAGAATCAACTACTTCTTCTGGATTGGCGACAAGCCTACAATGGTTGACGATCGGTCCCAAGCCATCAATGTTAGAAAGGGAATTGGCTATAACAACGACCGTGTCAGGAAGTTCGCCGGGGAATGTGAATGTCTTATACTTCCTATAACTCCCAAGTCGTTCATCAGCTATGAATATATGATATTACCCTTTGCAACTGCGCGCGAGGACAGAGGATTTGATGTCATTAGACGGCTGGAAGAAGATGAGAGGTTTGATTATGATTTTTACGTTTTTCCTTCAGAGTACATTATCAACAAAATAAAGTTCGAGTATGTCGAGACAAAGATAGCTGTTGTTATGGACAAGCGGTCTATAAGGCTGCAAATGTTTACTAGACTTCCCAAGGAAATACATGGATACCTCACCTACGAAGTGGAAGGGACCGGAGGAGAATATTGTATAGGTCTTGCAAGAGGATACTCACTGTCACTGAAGACCAGCGGTTTAGATGCTGACAAGACAACCTGGATTATCGATGGCAGCACACTGGAAGATAATTTAGTCAACGTTGGGAAGGATTTCGTAAACGTAGGTGGCATCACCATTAGTCTCCTCGACCAACAATTCAGCCGCCTACTGGTAATCTCTCCTGGAGGCGAGGTTTCACAGGTGGACTTGGCGTCTCAGCAAGCACTGATCCAATCAGAAGACGCCGCTAAATGGACCGACAAGAAGGAAACCATCGAACAACATCTACAGAAGATGGCTCACGAACACAAGCTAAATGGACAGTTTGTGGTAGTCAACAATTATATTGCCGAAGACGACGGACAGAAGCGTCAAGTGGGGCGTGCCTATTATGATGTTTTAAGCGATCGGATGCTATACACAAACGTGGAGGCTGACATAGGCTCTGAGATCATAAATGTTTCAGTTAACTCGGGTGAGCATGTGACGGAGCTGCCAAGTGGACGACTCTACGAAGATGTGGACGCCCAAAACGATGCCGTCACCACTCGGGATGCTTTCCTTGGTGGCGTGGTTCGCAACGATGTTTATTTCTTCAGCACCCAATCCAAATCCTTGTGGCGAGTGAATGCAGAAACGCACCGGATAACAGCCAGGTATTATACTTCCACACAATTTGAGGATTCAGACATTAAAATGTCAGCCGTCTCGCAGCACGGCGACCTTGTCTCCATGGCCATTAGTCCGATCGATCAAGCAGGAAAGGGAGTGGAGGAAATTATGCACCTTATTTATAAAGACAGGATGGTACTTTCTAGTGTGATTGGGAATTCGGACCTGTTTCGACGGATCAATGTGTTAGAGCGACTTAGTTTGACTGAACTTATCGGTGGCAGAGCAATGTCAAGTACCGAGATCATATTGGAGAAATTAGCAGGCCAGAGCCTTGTTCTTCCTTCCAACGCTGAGTTTGTGACTGTTTTATGCAAAGACGACAAAGACAGTAAATTCTGCTTTTGGCTCCGAACCAGCGATGACACCCTCATTCGAGCGAGCGTGCAGCCACATCCTAACGACCTCATTTTGACACCCTCTTCTAACAAAGTGAACGGAGAAGATGTGTATTATTTCTACAGTGTCAGGGAAGAAGCAGTTTATTGTCAACGAGGCCCAGGGCATGCCAACGATTCCCATGCTCAACAAATTAAGGTTCCAGGCCTGACCAATCTTTTCAATGTTCATGGCGAGGTCTTCGCTACAACTGAAGCTGGTCGTGTTTTACGTCTGCTTGTGGATGGATCGTTATATCTGGAGGCTGTGAATGAACACTGGCTTGCCAAACATCCAACATGGTGGCTTGACTTGGCCAGCTTGAATGGGAAAAAAGGTACATCAATTTCCGTGTTGGGTGTTCAGGACAGCAAAAACGAATTGGTGCCAATGTGGTATCAGGATGGAAAATTAGTAATTGCTTCATCAAAATTACATGGAAAGCAACTGCAGTTTTTCGGCCTACATGGCGATGATCAGGCCGCTTGGTTGTTCGACCTAGAAAACAGCCTTTTGTACATGCAACCACTCATGAGCGGTGGAAATATGGATGGGATGTTGAACTCTGAAGGGAAGCTTATCGACGAAGGAGGCCACAAGATTCCAGAAGCAGAAGCAATGCTCGGCGGTGAACGACTCAAAGAGCCTGCAATGGTGGATGGTAATTTACGCGTCACCACCGAAAGCGGTGTCGTTCTGGTTGTCGGAGAAATGGCAACTTTGATAGCTGTAGACAAGGCATGGCAGAATACTCATCACGAAGAAGACATGAAAAATTTGGCAAAAATTTGGTCTCATGGTGATGTCGTTGCGCTGCAAGGCGATTCTGGTGATTCTATACCTGGATGGTACCACTTCTCGTCCGGGGAAACAGTGAGAGCCCAAGGTTTAAAATGGTCCGATAATCCAATCTGGATGGGAAAGAGCAATGATGGCAGAACATCTTACATTTATGCCCACTACTCTCTTTATGCTGTGGACGGTACAAGTGGCGTGATGACCGAAATAGGGAGATTTACAGCAGCAAAGGTGCAAGGAAAGTCGGTGGTGCTACAGAGTACCGATCTCAATGCAGAAATCAACATCCCCACGATAGCCGGCTTGGACTTTATCGTCATCACTGCCGCAAATGCGAAAGTAGGAATCAATGAAGAAAACTGGGAGCAGTACAAAGTGATAACGATCGACAACAAAATAGAGGGAAGTGGTGAACGAATGGTGGAGATCAAGTACAGTGATGAGAACATGCTCATTACCAAAATTGGTAACGATATAGTTTTTGCTGATGATAGTAAAGATAGCTCTGTTATTCTCGTCAATGTTTTGGCAGAAGAAGCTGAATCTGGCCGTTATAAGCTGAAAGTGGGACTTGGGATTGATGGGAAGCAGTTTACGATAACTACTTTTCGTGAGCGCTTGGGAAAAGCTCCTCCTCTCCTAGAAGATTGCATCTTCTCCATTAAAGAGTTCATGGATTTCCTGGACGAAGACAATCTTGTGTAATGGCAATTAGTAATCCGACATAGACAAGCTTCTTGTCCAAAGTACTTCAGAGCACTACATATGCATGGCAAGGGTAACCTCTAGAAGTTATATTATATATGTTATAGTTAATGACTATTTTATCGGTATGTTCTTTTTATCCTTCTTAGTAGGATCACATAGATCTAGTATAACCAGTTGTAGCCCATATATTGGTATTTCTGTGTAACTTATCAATTTGCCATGCTAAATCTGATCTCTATTTTATATAATATCGTGCATATATTCTATTTTATGTTGTTACGATCCTTGATGACGATTGAAATGATGCTCTTCCATAAATTGAGTGAGGGCTAGGATCCTTGCAAAAGCCTTCAATTCTTATGGATTTGAAAACATTGTCTAGGAGGAAACGACCGATTTGAGAGACCTAGTAGATCAAACATCACATAAATACATTGCAAGTGACCAATGACAGTTATTATACATCTGGAGACAGATGGTTGTGTTGCAGATGAGAATGACTTTCAAATGTAAGTTGCTTCCACTTAGGCTCGCTGTTTTTTTAGTCTTTGTTCCTCAATCATGTTAAACAAAAGCTTTGCATTTGCTAATTTTAGATTTATTTGTATTTTAACTTTTTTTAAAGAATCCTCTGTTTCCATCAAGATTTGCTCTTTGTTTTTCAGGCTTAACTTCCTTTCTAATTTTGGTCGGCAATGAAAGGCATTGGTTGAAAATATATGCAGGATATTGCAAAGCTTATATGAAATTAAGTTTTTTTTACTTTTAATGTGATTACTTTTCTAATTAGACATATTGCATTTTGGATTCATGAATAAATGCAATTCAACAAGTTGATAAATTTTTATGTTATTTTTAATGACAGATTTTCGACTAAGGTCTTTCTAAAACTTCATATTTTACAAGTAAATTGGTACCATTTTATAAAAACATATATATTGAATTCAAAGCTCTAGAGGTTGCTCAAAAGATGGACAATTTGAAGGATAAAGTGCAACATTCCTTCAAAAAGAACACGAAGGCAAATAGATGTGAAAGAAATATTACTTGTTACTTAGTTAATACTTTGTATGTATTTTAGTCTTTTGGTAAGTGTGATGATTGCATGTATTTCATAATTTCCTTAGAGAATGTGAAGAGTTTAAGGTATAAAACAATGCTTTCCTTGCTAAAGCCGATAATGGTCACGAGAAAGGATGGATTCTATGATAGGACACCTTGAATAATAATACTCAATACCATATTGGGATGATATAGGTATTCATTTATCTTTAACTAGTATTTATATGTTGATATGTTTTCTATGATTTGTTTTCACAGTGGGGCCAATGGTGACTTTCAGTAATTTTACAATTGTCTTTATAATTATCCTTGCTAAATTCAAGGTTTCTTTTTGCTTTTCATTATAGGTGTTTTGATATTTTATTTGATAGTGTGAAGCTTGGAAACTATGGTGATGAAATTATATAGGTTTCTAGTGAAAAGTGACATGGTTTCACTTTCCAACACCATAGACAAGCTAGGCAATGAAAAAGAACACGAAGGGAAGCAGAAGAGAAAGAAATGTATTACTTGTTGCTTAGTTAATAGTTTTTATGTCTTTTAATCTTTTTTTAAGTGTGATTATTGCATGTATTTTGTAATTTACATAGAGAATGTGAAAAGTTCAAGGTATGAAATAATGCTCTCCTTGCTAAAGTCGAGAATGGTCATGAGGAACGATGGGGTCTGTGATAAGACAACTTTGGATAATAATACTCAATACCATACTTGGATGATATAGGTATTCCTTTCTCTTTAACTAGTATTTATATGTTGATATGTTTTCCATGATTTGTTTTCACAGTGGGACCAATGGTGACTTTTAATAATTTTATAATTGGCTTCATAATTATCCCTACTAAATTCAAGGTTTCTTTTTGCTTTTTCATTCAGGTGTTTTGATATTTTATGTCATAGTGTGAAGCTTGGAAACTATGGTGATGAAATTATATAGGTTTGTAGTGAAAAGTGACATGGTTCCACTTTCCAACACCACAAACAAGCTGGGTGATGAAAAAGAACATGAAGGCAAGTAGATGAGAACGAAATGTATTATTTGTTTCTTAGTTAATACTTTGTGTGTCTTTTAAAATTTTAGTAAGTGTGATGATTGCATGTATTGTGTAATTTCCATAGAGAATGTGAATATTTTGAGGTATGAAACAATGCTCTCCTTGCTAAAGCTAAGAATGGTCACAAGGATGAGTTCTGTGATAGGACACCTTGGATCCATACTTGGATGATATAGGTATTCCTTTCTCTTTAACTATTATTTATATGTTGATATGTTTTCCATGATTTGTTTTCACAGTGGCGCAAATAGTGACTTTGAGTAATTTTACAATTATCTTCATTATTATCCTGGCTAAATTCAAGGTTTCTTTTTGCTTTTTCATTATAAGTTTTTTGATATTTTATGTCATAGTGTGAAGCTTGGAAAATATGGTTATGAAATTATAAAGGTTTCTAGTGAAAAGTGACATGGTTTCACTTTCCAACACCACAAGCAAGCTGGGTGACGAATTCATTGGTAAGAGAATTCATTTATAAGTAATTTTTCTTATCAATAACTTTTTAGTATTTTTTTAAACTCTTTTATTTTTATTTATCAATTTCTATTTATATTTATATGCAGGTTCACATTCTTGCACCTTATATGCTGAGGTTGATCAAATTGCATGGTTACATGCTTATACACAATGAAACTAAAATAATGTGTTGAACAATTTTTTTATTTGCTATAGCCACTATCAGGGGTTAGGTTTAAAGCTTTCTTAGCATAGAACATGCCATTTGTAGGAGTGTTACCTTATATCCCGAGGTTGATCAAATTGCATGGTTACATGCTTATACACAATGAAATTAAAATAATGTGTTGAACAATTTTTTTATTTACTATAGCCACTATCAGGGGCTAAGTTTTAAGCTTTCTTAGCATAGAACATGCCATTTGTAGGACTTGAACACTGATCCATTTAATTGCAAATTTAAATGGACACCAAAGCACTAATGTCGGATGCTTGGTGAGGTAGATTTATCGTAGCCTATATAAGAATAAGGTTTAAACTATTTTGGCATAGAGCATACCATTTGTTTGATTTGAACATGGATCAAATTATTTGTAAAGCCACACCAAAACACATAAGTGTGTGCTTGGTGAGGCACTTAAATTATAATTGCAGGAATTTCAGTTTGCTTATGAATGCAATAATTCCATTTTACTCATCAAATTCTGTTTGTTAGTACTACATTTTTTTTAAAGATCAGTGGGATTAAGCGATTCAATGGATGAGGAAAATTCATTTCAAGCAATATGTTAGGTGCCATTAGACAAGCACTGATATAGCTGTTGCCCAAAGCCAAAATATTTGAGATTAAAATCAATTCCAGAAAGATCATTTTGTATCATGTTGCAACAAGATGAAATTGTGTTTATTATGAGCTATTTCTTTGTTTGGAGTCGATATTTATGCACTTTCGTTCACTGTTAAGTAAGGCATGTTTTAAGATAATTGTTTATTTTACAATTTTCGTCAGGCTAGAATTTTAACTTAACCTTTTATATCAATTTAATCTTTCATAACGTTAACCTCTTTTTCTTTCTTTCTCTTTTGTTTTTGAACTTATCAATTGAATCTTTTTAAAACAAATTTTCATCTTATTTAAATGTTTGTCTACTAATAAATATTAACATTCATTATATTTAAATAAACAAGTGCACAAAAAATATACTTTATTAATTTTTAAATCTTTTACCTATAATAGATAATCTAAAATAGAAAAAAATAGGCTACACTATATTGATTTTTTAATGTTGATTCCTGTTTTCAAAGAGGCTTTATTTCTTTGAATTTTTTTTAAACACATTGATTAAATTGCTTTTAGAGATTTGACATTTTCATTCACTTTCCTCTGTTATTTTCTAAGCATGTTCTAGAGTTCCTATATACTTTTAAATTTAGGGGTTGATGATATTGTTTTATATTCTTTATTTTATTTTTGTCTTTGATCTTATTATAAAGTATGAAAGCAATTTAGTTATAAATATCATGATTATAATCTTTGTTTTATTTTTATATTATAAATGTCATAATTGATGGCCTGATCAAAGAGGGAGACAAATTTTTTATTAATATCTTAAACATAAGAACATGATGAACTTTGTCCCTACTCTTCAAGATGTTGATGGAAGAATGGAATCCATTATCAATGGTATCAAGTATATGGTATTTTTTCACTATCAAACCTTGTTTCAAGATACCTCTATTGAATATATGGACAAAAATAAAATTTGTATCCCTCTCAAAATATCTAATGATATTAGTGAAAGTTGGATCACCTCCTCATTACAAAAGAACATGAAAAAATATTGTTTTTCATGAAAATTTAAAAATAAAAAATCTTGACTCCAAATTAAATTATTTCATGCCTTATTGCCACTCATCCAAAATGAATTCTATCAAGTATACCTTGAATTTGAACAATCTAGACTACTTGAAATTATATATCACTTCGTAAAATTGATTCCTAAAGGGATCAATGGATATTTTATTGCTTGAATGTATCCTATCACTCTCCTTAATATCATAGAAAGATCATAGCTAAAGATTTATTCTGCAAGAATAAAACCAATCATGAAAGACATTCTGAGACCTAAATAAAATGGTTTTATAAGTGGTCAGTTTATCCTTGATAATTCGATCCTAACTTGGGAATTTGTTGACTGGTCCTTCAACTTTAAGAATGATATCATTCTTATTAAGTTAGATTTAGTTAAGGTTTAAAATAAAATGAAGCAATCCTTTGTCCTAAGAATGATGAAATGGCTTAGATTTGGAAACAAATTGATCAATCATATCAAATTGCTCTTTGTCGATGCCTCTATCCAAATTATTATCAATGGGCATCTCACTGGCTCATTTATCTTTAAATATCCATTTGATAGAGGTATCCTCTTTCTCCATTCCTCTTTTATTATCTATTAATGTCATGGGATGCATGCTTGAGAAATTTCCTTTGTTAGGTAAAATTAAAGGCATTGCCTTACCTCCCAATAACTCCATCCTTAGTCCTCAATTTACTGATGATAACAAGCTCTTCATAAAAAATAAGTTGAAGTGAATAATAGTAAGTAATTTATTAATAACTATTGCATGGATTCAAGATCCAAGATGTCAATGCATAAAACTAGATTTATTGTAACAAGAAAAGGAAATCCTTTTGCCTCAAAACCCAAAAATTACAAGAATATGAAACATGGGGAGATCATGAGATAGTTAGGTATCCCATTTTGAATTGGAATCACCATTCCTCATATGTGGGATTGGTTTATTCATAAGGTTAATAAAAAGATTGATAGATGGGAAATTAAGTTATTTTTATAGAAGTATGTGTTTAAATTTTCAATAACATCTTCCTTTCCTCTCACATATATTATTCTTCTTGTTTAATTCTTTCCAAACATTTATATATCATGTTGACTCAAAATGTGAGACACTTCATTTGGGCTAAATAAGATGCTAGTCATAAATTGACTTTTGTTTCTTAGTCTCTTTATACCCAACCTAACCAAAAAGATAGGTGGGATATTATCGACCCATGGACTCAAGGTGAATACCTTGATTCCCAATGGATTGTTAGAGCCTTTCAAGGCAAA
Source organism: Torreya grandis (assembly GCA_037957365.1). Lineage (NCBI taxonomy): Eukaryota > Viridiplantae > Streptophyta > Pinopsida > Cupressales > Taxaceae > Torreya > Torreya grandis. The sequence continues at coordinate 14,821 of JARHVA010000708.1, read as the reverse complement.
TAAACTTGGAAGATCCTTTTAAGGCACAAAGTTCAACTACTTTTTCTCAAGGAAAATGGGAGACAATTAAGCTTCATGACAAACTCTTGAACACAATATTATTTAAAATTAAAGGTTCTCCACGTATGGTCACTTGTATAAATAACGATGAGAGTCATATCATCTACTCAACTAGAAATACTCTTCACTCATGGGCTGGGCTTCTCGAGTTCTTCTATTTGATGGAATCGACTAATCATGTTCAATGACATCCACCAAGCCTTAAGAGAACTCGTAAATGGGTTCAAACTTTTAAATAGATGGATTTTTACTTTAAGTATCTTTGGAACCCATTAAATATGGAGTGGTCTCTGTGGATTCTAATTATAAACTCTTTTTAGCTTTTGGAAAATGATAAAACTGCCATTGATTTAATGATTTTTTAGGTCCATGAGAAATTTATCAAGGACTTGAAACGGTCCAATAGAGCAAGATTTGACTTGTTTCATCTTAAATCCACCTACCTTAAGTTGATATCTAATTTCTCAATATATAAAAAGATAAATCATAAATGAAATTACAATCTTATTAAATGTGGTTAGCTCTAAATTTGTACCAATATTTGGATCTTGAAAGATGATTCTTATGCCTAAATTATTTATTGGAGAGTAGTTCAATGAAAGCTACTTAAAACCAACATATTTAAAGTTTTACCAAAATATCAACCTACCATACCCTTTCTATAATAATATTAAAAATATTAAACATGCTTATCGAATTGAAATTATTTTGAGATGATTCAGAATCAAGCAAAACTTGATTTTCCAACATTCTTTAGCATAAAACTATCTTAGAAAAATAAAAATATTGGGATTGTTATATCTTATAATGTGATATTTTAAACATTTGGACATGTTGTGAAACACATTTGGAAGAATAGATGTTATTTTTTATTATTTTAAATCATAGTCTTTTATGAAGTTTTTATTCATAGACTTTACTTTTGTTGCTTTGAATAAGAGGATGAAGACTGCTCTCTTAGACAATGGGTGCTTGAATAAAAAAATAGGTGATGTCCATAATCAAATTTATTTACTTGATGAAAATCCCAAAAATTTAAGCGAAGATTTGGAAGACATCAATAAAATGGGTATCAATGTTGAAATGTAATTCTTGGCTCATAGTTGTTTTAAGGATTTTCTATGTTTTTAAACTATTTCCATGTAGGAGTCTACTTTTAACTATCATGGTGTGTTTGTATATTATTTTCAACATATTTAATTATAAAAAATAAAAAATATTGCATTAATCTCTTGGTTCTTTTGGGCTAGGATGTTCATCTTAGCATACTGTATCACTCTTGAGAAATCAATTAGTGATTAATATGTTCTGTATATTAAAGAATAAAGAATTTATGAAGCCCATATATATATATATATATATATATATATATATATATATATATATATGGTTGTATAGTTCTAAGTATTATCCCTTTAACCTCTTCGTTATGAATATAACCTATATTTGAGATTGGGACAATTAAATACTTATAATGGTTATTCAAAAAGATAAATTTCTTACTAAACACATCTCAAGTTTCAGTATCCTGGATTTTATAGTTGTCTTAGACTAGTAGTGAGAGATTGAATTTTACTTATAATGTACTTATTACCATGTTTCAGTTCTTGGGGCATTCAATAGATGAATCCTTTATTTTCAAATTTACCTATCACCATGCTTCAATTTTAGATTAAACTTTTCCAAAATTTTGGTTTTCTAAATTTACCATATTGGATTGTGATAGATTTTATATTGGATCATTTTTATTTTCTTAACAATAATGTGTGAGTTGCATAAATTATTTGCTAAATGTATTATGTATATATTTATTATTTTTGGAAAATCGTTCACTCTTGTAAGAGGAGCTTATTTATAATAATTCCATACTAATTTAACCATTTTAAATTATCCTTAATTAAATATTTAATTCTTATCTAAATATTGGTTTCCTTAGATTTTTATATTCTTGTAGTATTTATATTTACTAACTTCATTCTTATCTAAATATTGGTTGTCTTGTCTTTTTATAATCTTATCTGATAACAATGAACATAGAGCTAATTTATAGGATTGTTATCATTGATGGTATAATTAGTTTTTCTTTCAATTATGATTTTTTTAAAGTTTTAGATGGACAAGTTCTTTCTTAATGGAATCTAATTTCCATCCTCTATTTATGTTAGACTATCATTAGGAACCATCATAAGACAAGGAGTGTTACAGTATATGTTTATAATATTTGGTGGCTCAAAATGGACTCAACTTCACTAAAAGGATAACTCACTTTAAGTCTTATTTATAATCTATAAAAGAATTAGGCTCATAAGGTTTCTCACTATTACAACAAGTTATTTTACCCTTAGCCATTATTCAGGAAGGATGCGTCCCATACTTGAAACCTAAATGATATTATATAATGTATGATGCAGGTATCCCTTGATCCTTAATTATGTGAAAATTACACTAAACACTCATCAATACTAATCATATGCTTAAAGTACTAACAAAATTGATTTTGTACTTTTTTGATGTTAATTGTACTCTTAAACAAATATTAGTGATGTTTTGTATTTAATTTTAAAATGATATAAATTTAAAGTAAACCTAAAAATATAATAAAATACTAAACTATGTACCATAACAAAACATAAGTACACATAGATACAAGTTACCTTGGGGAAACTCAATTTGAAAAAAAATCATAAGAGTGATGCACTTTCCACTATATCTTTTTTTTATAGGAATATTTCCTTCATGAGGACTTGATGAATGTATTTTAAAATTAATAAAATATTCAAAACCCATATATTGACCCACCACTTTCTTACACACACACACTTCTTATTTCCAAACACCAAACAACTACTAAGAGAACCTTTACATGGATGAATCACTACTTGATTCAATCCTAATAAAATAATCACTAACTAATAATTCCTCCCTCCACCATGTATAAAATATTACATATATGTATCAAGGAAGAAACCTATAGAAGGATCTGAAATGAAAAATAACTAGAAGAGGAAGCATTTGCAACCATTCTTCTTTCTATGTTTTGGTAATGGGAATAACTATAGTGAAAGTTAATTAACTACCACCTACTTTAATATGCAATTTTATAACCTCCACCTGCATGAACAAGAGGATTTTTCACCTTCAATGAAACTACATATTTTTTCAACATGAATCTACTAAACTATACTCATCTAAGATGTCTAGATCATCTCAAATCTGAAACTATCTTTGTAGACCCCTATGTAGTTAACTAGTCAATCCTTTTAACTATGGACTCATAGGAATAAATTACTTAGGAAGCATTGCAACTGGAATATTTACATCTTATGAGACTATTGGATTAGTTAAGCAATATTTATAAAAACTATTGATATGAAATTTGGATCATACCTTCCCAATTGAGGGGATTTTATGTTCCCAAAAGATTAGGAACTTATGAGGTGAGGAAACTTATTCCTCATTTCCTCCTTGGTATACTCTTTTTATTTTTTTTCACAATTAGCCTTTCCTTGGAATCCTTTATTTACTCAAGTATATACCTACTTTGTATCTAACAAATAAATTATTCTTAATCCTATGTTTATTATGCCATGCTTTATACTTAGGTAGTGAAAAATTCAACCTTTCTTACAATAGGAGGTGAATTTACAAAATATTATTTATGAAATTATAATATTTAATTATTTAAATATCCAATCTCTCTTATACCTTCTATGGATGTCTAAAAAAAATCAAATGTACATGTAGGAAAATAACCGAAAATGTTCCAAATGAATATTTTATTAGTAGAGGAATGAATATGCTTATTTAAATAATGTTGATATACATTAAATTTTCATCCAAGTATTAGGATGATTCCTATTGTACCCTCTTAATAGCTACAAAAAATTTCCATTGACCACCTCTATCCCCCAATTGGTTTTTAGGAAATAAAATAGATCTACTCAATATAGTATCTATTTTCATCTACAACATACTCAAAAGTTTATACATAAACTTTGAATCCTTTCATTTAATTATAGAACGCGGGAAATCAAAATGAATCCACACACTAGGAAAAAAGGCTCTGATACATTACTTCCCTTAAGAGTCTTCTTGAAAGGAATAAAAAACCACATATTACTAAATTGGTCACAACTATAATTAGATATTCATTCCCTTTTCTTAGCAAAGGCAAAACTCTTAAAATATCCATGGAAATTCTTTCTTTCCCAAGGCATAGAAGGAACTAAAAATTGCATATACACACTTATCTTCCTATTACTAGGATTGTTTGAGCTCTTGAACACACATTCTATTATGAACATACCTTTGAAATATTGTTACCATATTTATTAGTCTGAAATGACTAATAAATTTTGAAGTATGTGTTTCTCTCATTATTTGAACCCTTCCTAATTTAGGCACACAAATCTTAACCAACTTGTATAGACACCCATTTCAAGTGATTAAGCCTACTTAGGATCAAATATTACACATTTTAGTTTCTTATCTGGAATAAATGATTCTAAAAATTTATTATATTGTCTATATCCTTATACATATTCCTCATTCATAAAATTCTCAAATAGAGTTATCATGCCCATAATTAAAATAAAAGTAGGTCTATTTAACATTTCAGTGAAATTTGTAGTCACACATTTCTCATACTTAATTAAAAAATTAAATGGCTACAAGAAACCCATCCATTTTCAATGACATGATTTATTTAATTCATTTTTTACTTTAAAATATTTAAAAGGTTGATGATTCATGTGTATAATGGTTTCTTTTCCCATTAGATAGTTCTTAGACTTGTTAACCACCTGAACATGTTTTCTAAAAACTTTAAATTAATTGATGTATTAACTCTAATTACATTAAAATGAATGGAAATGTAGAAAATTCTATAAACCACTTGTAACTATCAAAATGAAAGTCAAAGTATGGGACATGACAAATATCACATAAATAAAAATAGTTTATTATGGTCAGTACAAAAGTAACCAATAAGACAGTTATTTTATGCTTGTAGATTGACTATGATAGACTAAGATGTGGGTGGAAATATAATATCAGACTTGATTCTACACATGCAAAATAAATTGTAACTATCATTGATCATGGTCAACATTGATTAGAATGAGACAAGATAAATTTACACTATTGTAATATGTGATTTGATCTTTTCATCTATATAAAATTAATAAAATTAGGGCACATCCACCTACACTTAGTTTAAATACACATGTATGTAAAAATTTGATCTTAGGATGTGTGTGGATGACTTAAAAATTAATTCTTCAAAGATGAAACCATAATAGGATTTGAAATAGTTTTAAACCTAAAAAGAGAAAAAGAGAGAGTGTGATGGCATGAGTTGACCCCATTCACCCCTATGTTGATTTATTATTGCTTACATATCCAATAATCCAAAGAGGGAAATCAATCCCATGTAGTTTTCCCACTTAGAATGTTGAGTGTGATTTTGATAATTTTTGCTACATGTATATATCTATAGATGGATTGAATACTTAATGATGATTTAATTTGACTTAGATAAAATAGGACCTTTAGTTAGCTAAGGGATACTTCAAATTAATATAATCAATTTTTTTAAGATTAGGGAAGTTTTCATTAATGTGCAATAGTACAAGTATACCTAAATATTTTAATTTCTAAGTGGTAGATTAGGTGCCTTAGGTGTGCCTTTAAAGCACTCCACAAGAGGAAAACCTCATGATACCTATTCTAAAAATATGGACCAACATTTAAGAGAGGATTAAATTTTAAAAAGAGTTGTTGATGGGGTGAAGGACATGATTGACCATAAGGTTAGGACCAACCTACCACTACTATCACATATTGGTTGATTATGTCCTCAAAAGATAACATTTGAAAATTAAAAAATTATATCTCCATAAAGATGCTTTGAGGGGTTTTTATCAATTAAAAACATTTATTTATGCACATTACAACAAATTAGAAAGGGATAAGTCCATAAAATTACTTAATATAGAGTGAGGTGTTGAAATAAGGCTAGATTAAGTGCTTCTTTCATCTTCTCCTCAAAATATATTGAATTTGGATCATTGAAATTAATCAAAAAATATCTTTTAGACTATATATAAAAATATGAAGTACATATACATTTTTCCATTTTAAAAAAAATTCATTAACTATTTTTTAAGATTTATTTTTTAATTTTTTTCTAGCCGGCTAGTGGGACACAATATTATAGTTGTTTAACTCTATTTTTTAGACATTAGATCATCCATTGTGTGTGTGATATTAGATTTTCCATTGTGTATGTGACATTAAATTATCCTTTGGGTGTGCCCATTGGCTTATATGACATTTGATTGTTCATTTTCTATGGCCCTAAGCCTTGTAAAAATTATAGTTCTATTTCATGTGTTTTAATGTGGGTGTCATGGCCATGAAATATCATATGAATCTATCTACTATGTGTGGATAAATTTAGGATTATCTATTGAGCTTATCGTGTCATGATCTATATCACACATTCTCCTTGTTTGCACTACCATAATATATATATCATGTGTTTTCCCACATATATATTATGAAGTTTATGAATATTTATATATTGACTATTCATTATGTTTCTCATTTATATATTTATCTTGATGTGACACTTGTATTCTTAGGATACATGTTTCATACATACTCAAATGAATTATTCTTACTAGACATTCTCCACATGTTATTATATGATTTACAGTGTGTGTGTGTGTGTGTGTGTGTGTGTGTGTGTGTGTGTGTGTGTGTGTGTGTGTGTGTGTGTGTGTGTTTAACTACTATATTTTGAGATAAGTAATTGATAGGCTTCATTATTCACCTCAAAATATGTGTATAAATAGTGGTTTGTCTTTAATATTAACCCTTCATAATTACAAAAAATTAGGATTTGAGGCATAGATTATTTGATAATGGTATAGGTTTGACTCAGATGAAGGGAATATGCATGGTATGTGTCATATAATTCACAAGATTTTGATATATTTCATATATTTTATAACATTATTAGATATATTATAGATTCAATTTACATAGGTTATTACATCAGGGGTATGCATGACATCTGTTCACAAATTCATATATAGCATGATATATTGGCATATGTTATATGACTAATATTTATCAGATGGATTAGAAACACATGTCATCATATGTTTATTATTACTTAGATTTATTTTAGAAACAAACTATAATTAGGCATTAATCATGAATTAATTAGGCATTACTATGATTGAATCATATAACTTATTTACAATAGATGATTTAAAAACTTCATGCAGATTGTCAAGATTTACGTAGGAATTTATTAGACTTATTGGACACCTTAGTGGAATCTATTTACTCATATTTATTAAAGTTGTGTGGGTATGGATCTATGCATAGAATAAATTCATTGCACTTTTCCCTTAAAAATTAGGGATGGAAAATATTTAGTGCAACCCATGATCTTACTCAGGCATCTCCAAGGGGCACGATCACCTCATTTTCTATTGTATCCAAAATAAAATCTTTGTTCACACACATACATGTAGATTCAATCCTTAGTACTTCATTTTATATATGTTCACTACTATTAGCTTTTCATTTTACATCATAAGCAAGAATATATTTTTACATATTTCATTGTAGTATTTCATAGAACAAGGCACACCACATAGTACATGATTGAACACACCCATCATATTTATCTTCAGTTATCACTTTCTATCCTTTTACTTTATCAATTCCATTACTAGATTTAAATCGGGTAAAATGTAGAAACTCATATTTTGTATGAGAAAATTGAAAATATGTAATTTTACTAAACCTTAACCTACTTGACTTACAATCTTGTACATGACTCTAATTCACCATTCCTCATAACCATGATCTCATATATGGGATTGACCCTTCCAAATTACCATTACTATAATATTATTCCTAATTTTTATCCAATTAGAAAAATATCATTATCATATTGTATTATGGTGTCAATTCAATGTTCCTATTTTTTTAACAGGTACTCACCTCTAAGAAGGTCTATTTCTGTGGACTTTTAGACTTGGTACAGACTTGTCCTCAAGCCCTTTAATGACTAATTTTTGAAATTTAAATTTAGCATAAGGTTCATCTTGCACATTTTGCATGTCTTTTCAAAGGATATCACATAAAATTAAATCAAGCATACACATTTTAAAATCTTTCATGTATATAGATACTATCTATACATATAACATCTATCTATCACTTACGTGGCACATAACTAACATCACTAGAAATCAATACTTAATGAGAAAATACTTGAACTATATTGGAATACCATTATTAATTTTAAGTCAGATGTTTCCAAGTTTTAAAATCCATACATGTGATTTCACACACTCAAATAGGTGGGAGAATTACATGAAGTTTGAATCCTTCCCTATAGTATTGGAAATGTAAGCATCATTTAGACATATTGGGGTGGATATTGTTAGATCAATCCTTCCTTTTCACCCTTTATCAAAGTTTCCAATTAACGTGTAATACACAACTATGGTCCAAAGAAAAGAGAAGGAAAATAAATATATTCACATAGATTTGGCTAAATTAGAATATAAATTAATACTCAACAAACATAGGTGTAGTGAGTGACATAACGATAAGCAAAAAATGTAATGGAAAGTTGAAAATAGGGTTACACTGTATAGGTATCCAAGTAACACATAATCACTCAGGTGCACATACACTCTTTATTTCCATTTTTGAATATTATCAAGATATTTATAGACTAGTGTTGATGTCTGTATTCCTTCACAGGCTTGTACAAACCTAAAATAAACTATGTACATAATCTCTTTAGTGTTTTCTAGAAATAAAAAGTTACTATATTGAGCTATCTACTATCATAATTTAAAAAAGAATTTATATATATGAAGAAATCAAATTTATCCAATAATTTTATCTATATTAGTGTCACATAAATCCTATAATTAATAAAACAAGTAAAAAAATGTGTCATGTCAATTGATTAACAATATTATTTTGAACATGAGGAGAATATTGCTAAGTTTATATTATGATTTTCAAAGTTAAATCTTATTTTATTTTATATTTTTAACCTATTAGTTTTTTATTTTTTAGTTTCAATATCAAACTACAATACTAAGGTACTTAGAGAAAAATCCTTCAAAGCCTCTCCAAATTAGAGATAACTCCTCAAAGTACAAAGATATTGAAAATAATTGGGTATGGTTTTTAGATTGTGTCATTTAGAAAGCATGAGGAATATATATATATATATATATATATATATATATATATATATATATATATATATATATATATATATATATATATATATATATATATATATATATATATGAGTTCTCCCCTATCCATCCTTAATCAGCGTATTTCCATGCTTCCTAAGTATCATCTATTTTCTTATAGTAAGACTGACACACCCATTTGGTTTAATGACATGGATAGTTTTTGGAGAGACATGAATTGTTAATTTTTTATTGACCATCAAGTTGTTATGTGATCAAACACCTTTCCAATGCACCAAATCCTTAATCCACCTTGACTAACCCAAATTATTAAAGGAGGAAAAACAAAGTACGTTTAACTGGTTGTTAAATAAATATGGGTTGAATGTCATCAAGAAGAAAACCCTAATTTACATGGAAAATCCTTTAATAAGGTTGAATGTAGGGGAAAAAATATAAATCCAAAAATAAAATTATATGCACCACCCATTATACCAAAGAGGGGTGGAAAAATATGACCACAAAAGGGGAGGGTAATGAGGAAAGGGCTCTATAAAAATAAAAAGTGTGGGTATATGAAATAAAATGAAAAAAATGATTCAAATTAAGCCTATTATCATGGCATATGCCAAAAATGTCTTAAATGAGTGTTTCATGATTTTTTCTATTTACTATCCATTCTCTTTATTTTCAGTAACTTAATTTGAATTGACTATGTATTTCTTATTGAATAGCTAATATATTTTGTTTTTAATGTTTTTACAACACAGGGTATTTGAACATAGACCAAATAAATAATATGTTCAATACTTTAAAAAGAACAAGTTTTGATAATGTTTTTCCATGACATGTAATTTTATCAATGCCATATGGTTTTAGATACCTAATTTTTGTACAATGCCATTTTACATTACATATTTTTAATGCATTTACATGCTTGGACCACTCGTGTACATTATATATTTTTAGAAAAATTTCTACCAACATTAGAATGTATCCAACTTTGTTCCATCTAGATATCCTTAATTTCATTTCAATATTTGACTCTTACTAGCTTTAATATCCTAACATCCATTTTCTAGGGATTCTTATCTTCATTTTGAACCCTTTTACTCTTGGGTTAGAATCGATGGTGTGTCAATTATAGTCTCGATAGTGATTTTATGGGTCCATTTCACCTTGTTTTAATTTTAAGTTCCCTAATTTTCACTTATCATTATTCCATAAGGTTGGTTTATGTTTTGTGTCCTTGATCAAGGAGGATATCCACATTCAACACATTAATATGCTCTTAAATATTCCCAATACCATTAACACATATAAGAGTTTTTCAATATGGATCTGACACATTTTTAATGGGCTCAAATGGACTTTGTATGTGAAATTTATGGCTTGTTGAAGATTGTAATAAACAAGTAACAATATATGCATATGGGGTAGTATTGATGATTGGATGTGGTCATGTGGTCCAATAGAATATTGACATGTGGACCAATGGAATATTTGTTTGTGGAGATTCCACAATATACCTAATATATTATCCAAGATTGGGATTAATTCCACTTTACAAGGGGTTAAAGGTCTCCCCATTAATGTGGGATTAAATCTGACTCAAAATGGGATAAACATTATCCATACCTAAATACAATGATTTTCAAAATGGATTCAGCCCCAAGGCTTATCTTATGACTTGATCAATTGGAAATGGCCCACTTTGGAGAAGAAAAATAAGGGATTGTTATATATCCCTTTAATATTAGTATACATACCTTAAAAAGAGGCATAAACCCTGATCTCCTTGGATAGAGATTGAATCCATAAATCATGGGCCTCTAAATAGTATAAAAAGGAGGATATTAGTTATAGGAAATTATTGACAAGTTTCCATTGTAATTTTTGATTCCAAATCATTAAAAAACAATGTATGTTTTCTCCTTCAAATTTATAAGCTCTCATTTTTTAGAGCATTAAAGGAGAAGAAGTGAGGAAGAGTACTAAGAAAAATGTTGATACAAAGAAAATTGTTATAGAAGCCTATCATCCTATAGAGTTAGATAACTACAACACATTGGAAAATTTTATTTATAGAGAATTGATGTAAGAATTGTATTGTTATTTTTTCATCATCTATATATCTATTTGTGTCTTATAAAACCTAGACACATAGCCCTATTGGGTGAACTCCATTATCAAATTATTGTGTTTGTTATCTTCAATTTTATAAATACTTATTTTCTATATTAAGGGTTATCAAATGTTGAATATTGATTTTGTGCCAGTTTTCAAGTTAATTATGAAAAAACGATAAAAAATTGAGAATCCATAAAAATGGAGAAACTAAGTCAATTTTTTGTTAGCCCATTTTTAAATCAAGTTTGGTATCAAAATGGTTTTATAACTAGGGTTTGATAAACAAATTGTGGTTTGTGTCAATATTATTCCATTTATTCATTAAAAAATAAGTTTATGTTTCAAAAGTACAATCATGGGCAAAGCTCTGAATAGAGAAAGGTTTGAAGAGCTTGAATACATAAACCAATAGATTGAGGAGAACTTTAAATTAAGAAGATAGATTATTGTACCATGGTGAATTTATCATTGGAATAATCTAGACATTGTAACTTTAGTTGCAAGCTAAAGAAGAGTCTTCCATTCAAAAGAGACTATCCTCTACCTTAGATGCACAAAACCAGACTAAGGTATGCATCATAAGTAATTTATCATATTGTCTTTCTAACAATCAAGATGTAGATTCTTCTTTTTGTAAATTTGAGAATCATACTCATGGTATTGGATAGAAGTTTCTAATCAAGATGGGTTTTGATGGAAAAGGTATTCAAATTAATGGCCAAAGAATGACTAATCCCATACAAGGTGAGGAAAGATCTTGTTATATAAGTTTGGGATGTGTTAGTGGTAAAGGATAAGTTGGATAATTATCCAAAATAGTTAAAGCAAGGGAATATTTAAGAGAAAATCTCAAGCCACTATAGAAACAACCTCTCCATGATGATGAGAGTAAGTACCAGTTGGAATCAGGAAGGGGAAAACCTTTCATTCATGGGATAAGAATCCAGAAAGAAAGAAAATAATCTCCAAATAGAGGATGAACTTCTTAAATGAGGAGGTAAAATATTTTCCTTTTATCATAATATCACAATTGGAAATCATATAATTTATGACAAACATAATTAATCTAATGTTTTCTTAAATTATGAGGAGATTAACTTTAAAACACAGATATTGTTGTATATGTATACATGCAATTTTTTAGATTTAATAACCATTGTGTGGCCATGTGTTAAAAGAGAAAGGACATCCTAAATAATATCATATCCTCGAGAAGAAGGAAATAATTGTGGAGATAGATCACTCATTGAGAGTGAAATTAGAGTAGCCATTCAATATGAGAAGTACACCATGAGTATCCCATTATGAGAGGTTGTATCATATTTATTTTGATTACCACTTATTGTAACATTGAGAGATAACTCCAAGCAAAGGTTCCCTAAATCAGTATTTGGGTTATGAAAATATTAGATATGTTGATAAGCATCATTAACATACACATGAGATGATCTATTTTTCCAAGACAGAGATGAAGTGGCATTAACATGAAAGGTTCTTCCATGGTGAGTAACACTTAATTAAATAACTAGTATTTTATGGATTTTGATTGGCATCCAGGTTTATTTCATTGAAATATGTTTCATTCAATGTATGCATGTGAAATTTTATGTATGCACATTTTTTAAGACCTTAGATTTGGAAAATATTATAATGAAGTTATTTTTACAACCCATGTATAATGCATTTAGATTGTAAAAACCCAAAGAAAGGTAAATTGTAAAAGTGGTGACCTATTATAACATGACTTAGTATACAATGAATATTTTCACCCTTGTTAAAAATTGAATAGAAAGGAGAATAAATAACATCTCAGTTGGGAGAGTGTCATTCTAGCCTTATATTAGTGCATAGGTTAAGAGAATTCATAGAATACCAAGACACCAAAAGTGCAAGAAAGGTCAATTGGTAGAGATAGAATGGAGTCATGAACTCTCTTCATTACTTGTATTTGTAGGATCTAGTTTTAGGTAGTTAACATACAAGAGAAAAAAATAAAAAAATTCCATACATGCTGATGTATTTCAAGAAATATCCCTATATTAGGAGAGAACAAACATTTGTATGCCCCTCATTGGGAGAACAAAAGGAAAGTTTATTGTCTATCATTTAAGGAGTATCAAGTTTAAGACCAAATAGTCCATTACAGAGAACTCTTAGAGACAATGTGTAGAACTTGGAACCCCTTTTCCAAGGAGAAGAGCATGTTGATGTGGGAGATGGATTATAGGTGAAGATTATGAACTTGAGAGATCCCAGAGATAGATATGATTTATAGATTTCAGCCTAGTATTGGGGATAAATTTTCATCGATGATCATGGATCAAGGTGAGAAGTACAAATTGCATTTTTTAAAATATTTTTCTCCTAATTACTAGAATAAATCCACCTTTTATGATCATGAATCAAGGTGTGACTATTTCTTCTATTGATTTTGATCCTAACTTGATGAGTTGCAGGAAGAACTTATTTTTACATTAAAAAAGAAGACCTTTGGTGGACCAAAAGCATCTTAGTGGGGAGGTGTGATCAAGAATTACCTCCACATTTCACAACATTTACATGGTATGAAATATTCCAAATACCAATAACACATCAAATATTTCATCAAAACAAATCTGATGCATTTTGAATGGGCTCAAATGGAATGTGTAGGAAAAAGTAATGGCCTATTGAAGATGGTAATAAATACACAAAAATATATTCATAGGGGGAAGTACTAATGACTAGATGTGGCCAAGTGGTCCAATGAAATCTTGAAATTTGGACTAATGGAATCTTCACATGCAGATCATCCACAATAGCTCCAGGATATTATCAAAGATTGGGATGTATTATAATTTATGGGAGATTAAATCTTTCCCCATTAACATGGTATTAATTCCCACTCAAAAATGGGATAAACATTATCCATGCCTAATACAAGGCTTTTCAAAATGGATTTGACCCCAAGGCTTATCTTATGCCTTGATCAATGGGAAACACATCACTTTACAAGAGAAACATAAGGGATTGTTATATATCTTTTTAATGTTGGTTTAAATGCCCTAAAAAGAGGTATAAACCCTTATCTCCTTAGATAGAGATTGAATCTATAGATCAAGGGCCTCTCAACAGTATAAATAGGAAGAGTTTATATTTGGGAAATCATTGTCATGTTTTTACTATAATTTTTTATTCCAAATCATTGGAAAACATTACATTTCTCATTATAATTTATAAGCTCTCCTTTGTTAGAGAATTAAAGGAGGATAAATAAATAAGAATATTGAGAAGAAGCTTGATACAGAGAACATTGTTGTAAAATCTTGTCATCTTGCAGAGTCTGAGAGTTACAACACTTTATAAGAAGCTATATCTAAAGACTTGATGTAATAATTATAATTGTT